>CM056050.1:407249856-407557294 GCA_029574335.1 Rana kukunoris
AGCCAGGGGGCCCTCCCGAACAGCCGCGGAGGGGTCCCGATGGGACCCCCGAACCGCACAAAGGCGGGGACGTAAATTTACCGCCCTTGTGCCTGTGTACGAGCCATTCTGTGGCCGTATATATGTGCGTGCGGGGGTCCTTAAGTGGTTAATAAAAAGAAACCTCTGGGCCATTTAAAAAAAGAAAGAAATAAAAAAAATATATATATAAAAAAGAAAGAAACATTTATATATTTATAAAAAAAAAAAAACCAGGGGGTTGCCTTCCAGGGCCCTGGGGACCTCTGGGCCCTTTATATATATATTTTATATTTTTATTTTTTATTAAACAAAAATAAAAAATACAATTATAAAAAAATGGGGTTTGACACATAGGGCCCTGGGGACCTCTGAGCCCTTTAATAAAAATGCATCTATATATTAAAAAAAAGAAATAAAATAATATAAAAAAGTAAAAAAAATTATAAAAAAGTAGGATTGTCATCTGGGGGCCCTGGGGACCTCTGGGCCCTTTAATAATAATAATATTATATATATATATATATATATATATATATAATATATATATATATATATATATATATAATATAAATATAAAAATAAAAATAAAAAAAATATATAAAAAATATATATTTTTTTTATAAAAAAAGGGGGGTTGTCATCTTATACAGTGGACTAGTTGTTCATTGATGTGCCACTTTTTGTCTATTTAGAGACTCATTTGGCTTTGATTGTTTACAGCCTCCCCATACTTGGGGTAGGGGGTGCTTTTAGATAATATATTTTCTCCAAATAAATTTATGTATATATTATTAGTCTGAGTATAGCCCATTATTGCCTATGTAGCTCCTTTTGTCAACAGTGATTTCTCCAATCCTTGGAGACCTCCTGTTTGACAGTTCTTTTATTTATGCTCATATGTTTTGGCTGCGGCAATAACACCATATTAGAGGAGTGGCTACTCACTTCGTTTATACATATAATTAGCCCCCCTACTGTTGCTTTAAATATTACAAGCAACCTCATGCTCTTGGTCATATTCACTCCTTTTTGTGTATAGGCCCTGGGGATCTCCAGGTCCCTGTGGACCTCCGGACCTCTAAAAAAATAAAAGACAAAAAATTGGCCCTAAATGCAGAGTGACCATTGCCATAAATGCAGAGTGACACGCAGAGTGACCATTGCCATAAATGCAGGGTGACAGGCAGAGTGACAATTGCCATAAATGCAGGGTGACACGCAGAGTGACCATTGCCATAAATGCAGGGTGACAGGCAGAGTGACCATTGCCATAAATGCAGAGTGACCATTGCCATGAATGCAGAGTGACACGCAGAGTGACCATTGCCATAAATGCAGGGTGACAAGCAGAGTGACCATTGCCATAAATGCAGGGTGACATGCAGAGTGACCATTGTCATAAATGCAGAGTGACACGCAGAGTGACCATTGCCATAAATGCAGAGTGACACGCAGAGTGACCATTGCCATAAATGCAGAGTGACACACAGAGTGACCATTTCCATAAATGCAGAGTGATCATTGCCATAAATCTAGAGTGACATGCAGAGTGACCATTGCCATAAATGAAGGGTGACACGCAGAGTGACCATTGCCATAAATTCAGAGTGACACGCAGAGTGACCATTGCCATAAATGCAGGGTGACACGCAGTGTGACCATTGCCATAAATGCAGGGTGACACGCAGAGTGACCATTGCCATAAATGCAGGGTGACAGGCAGAGTGACCATTGCCATAAATGCAGAGTGATCATTGCTAAAAATGCAGGGTTACACGCAGAGTGACCATTGCCCTAAATGCAGGGTGACACGCAGAGTGACCATTGCCATAAATGCAGATTGACCATTGACATAAATGCAGAGTGTCCATTGCCATAAATGCAGGGTGACACGCAGAGTGACCATTGCCATAAATGCAGAGTGACCATTACCATAAATGCAGAGTGACACGCAGAGTGACCGTTGCCATAAATGCAGAGTGACCATTGCCATAAATGCAGAGTAACCATTGCCATAAATGCAGGGTGACACGCAGAGTAACCATTGCCATAAATGCAGAGTGACCATTGCCATAAATGCAGGGTGACAAGCAGAGTGACCATTGCCATAAATGCAGGGTGACACGCAGAGTGACCATTGCCATAAATACAGGGTGACAGGCAGAGTGACCATTGCCATAAATGCAGAGTGACCATTGACATAAATGCAGAGTGACTATTGCCATAAATGCAGAGTGACACGCAGAGTGACCATTGCCATAAATGCAGAGTGACACGCAGAGTGACCATTGCCATAAATGCAGAGTGACACGCAGAGTGACCATTGCCATAAATGCAGAGAGACACGCAGAGTGACCATTGCCATTAATGCAGGGTGACACGCAGAGTGACCATTGCCATAAATGCAGATTAACCATTGACATAAATGCAGAGTGACACGCAGAGTGACCATTGCCATAAATGCAGAATGGCACGCAGAGTGACCATTGCCATAAATGCCAAATGGCACGCAGAGTGACCATTGCCATAAATGCAGGGTGACATGCAGAGTGACCATTGCCATAAATGCAGATTGACCATTGACATAAATGCAGAGTGACACGCAGAGTAACCATTGCCATAAATGCAGAATGGCACGCAGAGTGACCATTGCCATAAATGCAGAGTGATCATTGCCATAAATGCAGGGTAACACGCAGAGTGACCATTGCTATAAATGCAGATTGACCATTGACATAAATGCAGAGTGACCATTGCCATAAATGCAGAGTGACACGCAGAGTGACCATTGCCATAAATGCAGAGTGACACGTAGAGTGACCATTTCCATAAATGCAGAGTGACCATTGCCATAAATGCAGAGTGACCATTGCCATAAATGCAGAGTGACACGCAGAGTGACCATTGCCATAAATGCAGAGTGACCATTGCCATAAATGCAGAGTGACACGTAGAGTGACCATTGCCATAAATGCAGAGTGACCATTGCCATAAATGCAGAGTGACCATTGCCATAAATGCAGGGTGACACGCAGAGTAACCATTGCCATAAATGCAGAGTGACACGCAGAGTGACCATTGCCATAAATGCAGGGTGACAAGCAGAGTGACCATTGCCATAAATGCAGGGTGACACGCAGAGTGACCATTGCCATAAATGCAGGGTGACAGGCAGAGTGACCATTGCCATAAATGCAGAGTGACCATTGCCATAAATGCAGAGTGACACGCAGAGTGACCATTGCCATAAATGCAGAGTGACACGCAGAGTGACCATTGCCATAAATGCAGAGTGACACGCAGAGTGACCATTGCCATAAATGCAGGGTGACAGGCAGAGTGACCATTGCCATAAATGCAGAGTGATCGTTGCCATAAATGCAGGGTGACACGCAGAGTGACCATTGCCCTAAATGCAGGGTGACACGCAGAGTGACCATTGCCATAAATGCAGATTGACGATTGACATAAATGCAGAGTGACCATTGCCATAAATGCAGAGTGACACGCAGAGTGACCATTGCCATAAATGCAGAGTGATCGTTGCCATAAATGCAGAGTGACACGTAGAGTGACCATTGCCGTAAATGCAGGGTGACACGCAGAATGACTATTGCCATAAATGCAGATTGACCATTGACATAAATGCAGAGTGACACGCAGAGTGACCATTGCCATAAATGCAGGGTGACACGCAGAGTGTACATTGCCATAAATGCAGGGTGACATGCAGAGTGACCATTGCCATAAATGCAGATTGACCATTGCCATAAATGCAGAGTGACACGCAGAGTGATCATTGCCATAAATGCATAGTGACACGCAGAGTGACCAGTGCCATAAATGCAGGGTGACCACTGCCATAAATGCAGATTGACCATTGCCATAAATGCAGGGTGACACGCAGAGTGACCATTGCCCTAAATGCAGATTGACCATTGCCATAAATGCAGATTGACCATTGACATAAATGCAGTGTGACCATTGCCATAAATGCATGGTGACTCGTAGAGTGACCATTGCCATAAATGCAGGGTGACACGCAGAGTGACTATTGCCATAAATGCAGGGTGACACGCAGAGTTACCATTGCCATAAATGCAGATTGACCATTGACATAAATGCAGAGTGACACGCAGAGTGACCATTGCCATAAATGCAGAATGGTACGCAGAGTGACCATTGCCATAAATGCAGGGTGACAGGCAGAGTGACCATTGCTATAAATGCAGAGTGACCATTGCCATAAATGCAGGATGACACGCAGAGTGACCATTGCCATAAATACAGAGTGACCATTACCATAAATGCAGAGTGACACGCAGAGTGACTGTTGCCATAAATGCAGAGTGACCATTGCCATAAATGCAGAGTGACCATTGCCATAAATGCAGGGTGACACGCAGAGTAACCATTGCCATAAATGCAGAGTGACACGCAGAGTGACCATTGCCATAAATGCAGGGTGACAAGCAGAGTGACCATTGCCATAAATGCAGGGTGACACGCAGAGTGACCATTGCCATAAATGCAGGGTGACAGGCAGAGTGACCATTGCCATAAATGCAGAGTGACCATTGCCATAAATGCAGAGTGACACGCAGAGTGACCATTGCCATAAATGCAGAGTGACACGCAGAGTGACCATTGCCATAAATGCAGAGTGACACGCAGAGTGACCATTGCCATAAATGCAGGGTGACACGCAGAGTGACCATTGCCATAAATGCAGGGTGACAGGCAGAGTGACCATTGCCATAAATGCAGAGTGATCGTTGCCATAAATGCAGGGTGACACGCAGAGTGACCATTGCCCTAAATGGTGGGTGACACGCAGAGTGACCATTGCCATAAATGCAGATTGACCATTGACATAAATGCAGAGTGACCATTGCCATAAATGCAGAGTGACACGCAGAGTGACCATTGCCATAAATGCAGAGTGACACGTAGAGTGACCATTGCCGTAAATGCAGGGTGACACGCAAAATGACTATTGCCATAAATGCAGATTGACCATTGACATAAATGCAGAGTGACACGCAGAGTGACCATTGCCATAAATGCAGGGTGACACGCAGAGTGTACATTGCCATAAATGCAGGGTGACATGCAGAGTGACCATTGCCATAAATGCAGATTGACCATTGCCATAAATGCAGAGTGACACGCAGAGTGATCATTGCCATAAATGCATAGTGACACGCAGAGTGACCAGTGCCATAAATGCAGGGTGACCACTGCCATAAATGCAGATTGACCATTGCCATGAATGCAGGGTGACACGCAGAGTGACTATTGCCCTAAATGCAGATTGACCATTGCCATAAATGCAGATTGACCATTGACATAAATGCAGAGTGACCATTGCCATAAATGCAGAGTGACACGCAGAGTGACCATTGCCGTAAATGCAGGGTGACACGCAGAGTGACCATTGCCATAAATGCAGGGTGACCATTGCCATAAATGCAGGGTGACACGCAGAGTGACCATTGCCATAAATGCAGAGTGACCATTACCATAAATGCAGAGTGACACGCAGAGTGACCGTTGCCATAAATGCAGAGTGACCATTGCCATAAATGCAGAGTGACCATTGCCATAAATGCAGGGTGACACGCAGAGTGACCATTGCCATAAATGCAGAGTGACCATTACCATAAATGCAGAGTGACACGCAGAGTGACCGTTGCCATAAATGCAGAGTGACCATTGCCATAAATGCAGAGTGACCATTGCCATAAATGCAGGGTGACACGCAGAGTGACCGTTGCCATAAATGCAGAGTGACCATTGCCATAAATGCAGGGTGACACGCAGAGTAACCATTGCCATAAATGCAGAGTGACACGCAGAGTAACCATTGCCATAAATGCAGAGTGACACGCAGAGTGACCATTGCCATAAATGCAGGGTGACACGCAGAGTGACCATTGCCATAAATGCAGGGTGACAGGCAGAGTGACCATTGCCATAAATGCAGAGTGACCATTGACATAAATGCAGAGTGACACGCAGAGTGACCATTGCCATAAATGCAGAGTGACACGCAGAGTGACCATTGCCATAAATGCAGGGTGACACGCAGAGTGACCATTGCCATAAATGCAGGGTGACACGCAGAGTGACCATTGCCCTAAATGCAGGGTGACACGCAGAGTGACCATTGCCATAAATGCAGATTGACCATTGACATAAATGCAGGGTGACAGGCAGAGTGACCATTGCCATAAATGCAGAGTGACCATTGCCATAAATGCAGGGTGACACGCAGAGTAACCATTGCCATAAATGCAGAGTGACACGCAGAGTAACCATTGCCATAAATGCAGAGTGACACGCAGAGTGACCATTGCCATAAATGCAGAGTGACACGCAGAGTGACCATTGCCATAAATGCAGAGTGACACGTAGAGTGACCATTGCCGTAAATGCAGGGTGACACGCAGAATGACTATTGCCATAAATGCAGATTGACCATTGACATAAATGCAGAGTGACACGCAGAGTGACCATTGCCATAAATGCAGAATGGCACGCAGAGTGACCATTGCCATAAATGCAGAGTGACACGCAGAGTGTACATTGCCATAAATGCAGGGTGACACGCAGAGTGACCATTGCCATAAATGCAGATTGACCATTGCCATAAATGCAGAGTGACACGCAGAGTGATCATTGCCATAAATGCAGAGTGACACGCAGAGTGACCAGTGCCATAAATGCAGGGTGACCACTGCCATAAATGCAGATTGACCATTGCCATAAATGCAGGGTGACACGCAGAGTGACCATTGCCCTAAATGCAGAGTGACCATTGCCCTAAATGCAGATTGACCATTGACATAAATGCAGAGTGACCATTGCCATAAATGCAGAGTGACACGTAGAGTGACCATTGCCGTAAATGCAGGGTGACACGCAAAATGACTATTGCCATAAATGCAGATTGACCATTGACATAAATGCAGAGTGACACGCAGAGTGACCATTGCCATAAATGCAGGGTGACACGCAGAGTGTACATTGCCATAAATGCAGGGTGACATGCAGAGTGACCATTGCCATAAATGCAGATTGACCATTGCCATAAATGCAGAGTGACACGCAGAGTGATCATTGCCATAAATGCATAGTGACACGCAGAGTGACCAGTGCCATAAATGCAGGGTGACCACTGCCATAAATGCAGATTGACCATTGCCATGAATGCAGGGTGACACGCAGAGTGACCATTGCCCTAAATGCAGATTGACCATTGCCATAAATGCAGATTGACCATTGACATAAATGCAGAGTGACCATTGCCATAAATGCAGAGTGACACGCAGAGTGACCATTGCCGTAAATGCAGGGTGACACGCAGAGTGACCATTGCCATAAATGCAGGGTGACCATTGCCATAAATGCAGGGTGACACGCAGAGTGACCATTGCCATAAATGCAGAGTGACCATTACCATAAATGCAGAGTGACACGCAGAGTGACCGTTGCCATAAATGCAGAGTGACCATTGCCATAAATGCAGAGTGACCATTGCCATAAATGCAGGGTGACACGCAGAGTGACCATTGCCATAAATGCAGAGTGACCATTACCATAAATGCAGAGTGACACGCAGAGTGACCGTTGCCATAAATGCAGAGTGACCATTGCCATAAATGCAGAGTGACCATTGCCATAAATGCAGGGTGACACGCAGAGTGACCGTTGCCATAAATGCAGAGTGACCATTGCCATAAATGCAGGGTGACACGCAGAGTAACCATTGCCATAAATGCAGAGTGACACGCAGAGTAACCATTGCCATAAATGCAGAGTGACACGCAGAGTGACCATTGCCATAAATGCAGGGTGACACGCAGAGTGACCATTGCCATAAATGCAGGGTGACAGGCAGAGTGACCATTGCCATAAATGCAGAGTGACCATTGACATAAATGCAGAGTGACACGCAGAGTGACCATTGCCATAAATGCAGAGTGACACGCAGAGTGACCATTGCCATAAATGCAGGGTGACACGCAGAGTGACCATTGCCATAAATGCAGGGTGACACGCAGAGTGACCATTGCCCTAAATGCAGGGTGACACGCAGAGTGACCATTGCCATAAATGCAGATTGACCATTGACATAAATGCAGGGTGACAGGCAGAGTGACCATTGCCATAAATGCAGAGTGACCATTGCCATAAATGCAGGGTGACACGCAGAGTAACCATTGCCATAAATGCAGAGTGACACGCAGAGTAACCATTGCCATAAATGCAGAGTGACACGCAGAGTGACCATTGCCATAAATGCAGAGTGACACGCAGAGTGACCATTGCCATAAATGCAGAGTGACACGTAGAGTGACCATTGCCGTAAATGCAGGGTGACACGCAGAATGACTATTGCCATAAATGCAGATTGACCATTGACATAAATGCAGAGTGACACGCAGAGTGACCATTGCCATAAATGCAGAATGGCACGCAGAGTGACCATTGCCATAAATGCAGGGTGACACGCAGAGTGTACATTGCCATAAATGCAGGGTGACACGCAGAGTGACCATTGCCATAAATGCAGATTGACCATTGCCATAAATGCAGAGTGACACGCAGAGTGATCATTGCCATAAATGCAGAGTGACACGCAGAGTGACCAGTGCCATAAATGCAGGGTGACCACTGCCATAAATGCAGATTGACCATTGCCATAAATGCAGGGTGACACGCAGAGTGACCATTGCCCTAAATGCAGAGTGACCATTGCCCTAAATGCAGATTGACCATTGACATAAATGCAGAGTGACCATTGCCATAAATGCAGAGTGACACGCAGAGTGACCATTGCCGTAAATGCAGGGTGACACGCAGAGTGACTATTGCCATAAATGCAGGGTGACACGCAGAGTGACCATTGCCATAAATGCAGATTGAACATTGACATAAATGCAGAGTGACACTCAGAGTGACCATTGCCATAAATGCAGAATAGCACGCAGAGTGACCATTGCCATGAATGCAGAATGGCACGCAGAGTGACCATTGCCATAAATGCAGATTGACCATTGACATAAATGCAGAGTGACACGCAGAGTGACCATTGCCATAAATGCAGATTGACCATTGACATAAATGCAGAGTGACACGCAGAGTGACCATTGCCATAAATGCAGGGTGACACGCAGAGTGACCGTTGCCATAAATGCAGATTGACCATTGCCATAAATGCAGAGTGACACGCAGAGTGATCATTGCCATAAATGCAGAGTGACACGCAGAGTGACCAGTGCCATAAATGCAGGGTGACATGCAGAGTGACCATTGCCATAAATGCAGAGTGACCATTGACATAAATGCAGAGTGACCACTGCCATAAATGCAGAGTGACCATTGCCATAAATGCAGAGTGACACGCAGAGTGACCATTGCCATAAATGCCGAGTGACATGCAGAGTGACCATTTCCATAAATGCAGAGTGATCATTGCCATAAGTGCAGAGTGACATGCAGAGTGGCACGCAGAGTGACCATTGCCATAAATGCAGGGTGACACGCAGAGTGACCATTGCCATAAATGCAGATTGACCATTACCATAAATGCAGAGTGACACGCAGAGTGATCATTGCCATAAATGCAGAGTGACACACAGAGTGACCAGTACCATAAATGCAGGGTGACCACTGCCATAAATGCAGATTGACCATTGCCATAAATGCAGAGTGACACGCAGAGTGACCAGTACCATAAATGCAGGGTGACCACTGCCATAAATGCAGAGTGACCATTGCCCTAAATGCAGAGTGACCATTGCCATAAATGCAGATTGACCATTGACATAAATGCAGAGTGACACGCAGAGTGATCATTGCCATAAATGCAGAGTGACACGTAGAGTGACCATAGCCGTAAATGCAGGGTGACACGCAGAGTGACTATTGCCATAAATGCAGGGTGACACGCAGAGTAACCATTGCCATAAATGCAGATTTGAACATTGACATAAATGCAGAGTGACACGCAGAGTGACCATTGCCATAAATGCAGAATGGCACGCAGAGTGACCATTGCCATAAATGCAGAATGGCACGCAGAGTGACCATTGCCATAAATGCAGATTGACCATTGACATAAATGCAGAGTGACACGCAGAGTGACCATTGCCATAAATGCAGAGTGACCATTGCCATAAATGCAGGGTGACACGCAGAGTAACCATTGCCATAAATGCAGAGTGACACGCAGAGTGACCATTGCCATAAATGCAGGGTGACAAGCAGAGTGACCATTGCCATAAATGCAGGGTGACACGCAGAGTGACCATTGCCATAAATGCAGGGTGACCGGCAGAGTGACCATTGCCATAAATGCAGAGTGACCATTGACATAAATGCAGAGTGACCATTGCCATAAATGCAGAGTGACACGCAGAGTGACCATTGCCATAAATGCAGAGTGACACGCAAAGTGACCATTGCCATAAATGCAGAGTGACACGCAGAGTGACCATTGCCATAAATGCAGGGTGACACGCAGAGTGACCATTGCCATAAATGCAGGGTGACAGGCAGAGTGACCATTGCCATAAATGCAGAGTGATCGTTGCCATAAATGCAGGGTGACACGCAGAGTGACCATTGCCATAAATGCAGAGTGATCGTTGCCCTAAATGCAGGGTGACATGCAGAGTGACCATTGCCATAAATGCAGATTGACCATTGACATCAATGCAGAGTGACCATTGCCATAAATGCAGAGTGACACGCAGAGTGACCATTGCCATAAATGCAGAGTGACACGTAGAGTGACCATTGCCGTAAATGCAGGGTGACACGCAGAATGACTATTGCCATAAATGCAGATTGACCATTGACATAAATGCAGAGTGACACGCAGAGTGACCATTGCCATAACTGCAGAATGGCACGCAGAGTGACCATTGCCATAAATGCAGGGTGACACGCAGAGTGTACATTGCCATAAATGCAGGGTGACACGCAGAGTGACCATTGCCATAAATGCAGATTGACCATTGCCATAAATGCAGAGTGACACGCAGAGTGATCATTGCCATAAATGCAGAGTGACACGCAGAGTGACCAGTGCCATAAATGCAGGGTGACCACTGCCATAAATGCAGATTGACCATTGCCATAAATGCAGAGTGACACGCAGAGTGATCATTGCCATAAATGCAGGGTGACACGCAGAGTGACCATTGCCCTAAATGCAGAGTGACCATTGCAATAAATGCAGATTGACCATTGCCATAAATGCAGAGTGACACGCAGAGTGATCATTGCCATAAATGCAGAGTGACACGTAGAGTGACCATTGCCGTAAATGCAGGGTGACACGCAGAGTGACTATTGCCATAAATGCAGATTGAACATTGCCATAAATGCAGAGTGACACGCAGAGTGACCATTGCCATAAATGCAGATTGAACATTGCCATAAATGCAGAGTGACACGCGGAGTGACCATTGCCATAAATGCAGATTGACCATTGACATAAAAGCAGAGTGACACGCAGAGTGACCATTGCCATAAATGCAGATTGACCATTGACATAAATGCAGAGTGACACGCAGAGTGACCATTGCCATAAATGCAGGTGATGCATACGCATAAATGCAGGGTGACCATTGCCATAAATGCAGGGTGACACGCAGAGTGACCGTTGCCATAAATGCAGATTGACCATTGCCATAAATGCAGAGTGACACGCAGAGTGATCATTGCCATAAATGCAGAGAGACACGCAGAGTGACCAGTGCCATAAATGCAGGGTGACCACTGCCATAAATGCAGATTGACCATTGCCATAAATGCAGGGTGACACGCAGAGTGACCATTGCCCTAAATGCAGATTGACCATTGACATAAATGCAGAGTGACCATTGCCGTAAATGCAGGGTGACACGCAGAGTGACTATTGCCATAAATGCAGGGTGACACGCAGAGTGACCATTGCCATAAATGCAGATTGAACATTGACATAAATGCAGAGTGACACTCAGAGTGACCATTGCCATAAATGCAGAATGGCACGCAGAGTGACCATTGCCATAAATGCAGAATGGCACGCAGAGTGACCATTGCCATAAATGCAGATTGACCATTGACATAAATGCAGAGTGACACGCAGAGTGACCATTGCCATAAATGCAGATTGACCATTGACATAAATGCAGAGTGACACGCAGAGTGACCATTGCCATAAATGCAGAGTGACCACTGCCATAAATGCAGAGTGACCATTGTCATAAATGCAGAGTGACCACTGCCATAAATGCAGAGTGACCATTGCCATAAATGCAGAGTGACACGCAGAGTGACCATTGCCATAAATGCAGAGTGACATGCAGAGTGACCATTTCCATAAATGCAGAGTGATCATTGCCATAAGTGCAGAGTGACATGCAGAGTGGCACGCAGAGTGACCATTGCCATAAATGCAGGGTGACACGCAGAGTGACCATTGCCATAAATGCAGATTGATCATTACCATAAATGCAGAGTGACACGCAGAGTGATCATTGCCATAAATGCAGAGTGACACGCAGAGTGACCAGTGCCATAAATGCAGGGTGACCACTGCCATAAATGCAGATTGACCATTGCCATAAATGCAGGGTGACACGCAGAGTGACCATTGCCCTAAATGCAGAGTGACAATTGCAATAAATGCAGATTGACCATTGACATAAATGCAGAGTGACCATTGCCATAAATGCAGAGTGACACGCAGAGTGATCATTGCCATGAATGCAGAGTGACACGTAGAGTGACCATTGCCGTAAATGCAGGGTGACACGCAGAGTGACTATTGCCATAAATGCAGGGTGACACGCAGAGTGACCATTGCCATAAATGCAGATTGAACATTGCCATAAATGCAGAGTGACACGCAGAGTGACCATTGCCATAAATGCAGAATGGCACGCAGAGTGACCATTGCCATAAATGCAGAATGGCACGCAGAGTGACCATTGCCATAAATGCAGATTGACCATTGACATAAATGCAGAGTGACACGCAGAGTGACCATTGCCATAAATGCAGATTGACCATTGACATAAATGCAGAGTGACACGCAGAGTGACCATTGCCATAAATGCAGGGTGACACGCAGAGTGACCATTGCCATAAATGCAGGGTGACACGCAGAGTGACCGTTGCCATAAATGCAGATTGACCATTGCCATAAATGCAGAGTAGAGTGACACGCAGAGTGATCATTGCCATAAATGCAGAGTGACACGCAGAGTGACCAGTGCCATAAATGCAGGGTGACATGCAGAGTGACCATTGTCATAAATGCAGAGTGACCACTGCCATAAATGCAGAGTGACCATTGTCATAAATGCAGAGTGACCACTGCCATAAATGCAGAGTGACCATTGCCATAAATGCAGAGTGACACGCAGAGTGACCATTGCCATAAATGCAGAGTGACCTGCAGAGTGACCATTTCCATAAATGCAGAGTGATCATTGCCATAAGTGCAGAGTGACATGCAGAGTGGCACGCAGAGTGACCATTGCCATAAATGCAGGGTGACACGCAGAGTGACCATTGCCATAAATGCAGATTGACCATTACCATAAATGCAGAGTGACACGCAGAGTGATCATTGCCATAAATGCAGAGTGACACGCAGAGTGACCAGTGCCATAAATGCAGGGTGACCACTGCCATAAATGCAGATTGACCATTGCCATAAATGCAGGGTGACACGCAGAGTGACCATTGCCCTAAATGCAGAGTGACCATTGCCATAAATGCAGATTGACCATTGCCATAAATGCAGAGTGACACGCAGAGTGATCATTGCTATAAATGCAGAGTGACCATTGCCGTAAATGCAGGGTGACCACTGCCATAAATGCAGATTGACCATTGCCATAAATGCAGAGTGACACGCAGAGTGACCAGTACCATAAATGCAGGGTGACCACTGCCATAAATGCAGAGTGACCATTGCCCTAAATGCAGAGTGACCATTGCCATAAATGCAGATTGACCATTGACATAAATGCAGAGTGACACGCAGAGTGATCATTGCCATAAATGCAGAGTGACACGTAGAGTGACCATAGCCGTAAATGCAGGGTGACACGCAGAGTGACTATTGCCATAAATGCAGGGTGACACGCAGAGTAACCATTGCCATAAATGCAGATTTGAACATTGACATAAATGCAGAGTGACACGCAGAGTGACCATTGCCATAAATGCAGAATGGCACGCAGAGTGACCATTGCCATAAATGCAGAATGGCACGCAGAGTGACCATTGCCATAAATGCAGATTGACCATTGACATAAATGCAGAGTGACACGCAGAGTGACCATTGCCATAAATGCAGAGTGACCATTGCCATAAATGCAGGGTGACACGCAGAGTAACCATTGCCATAAATGCAGAGTGGCACGCAGAGTGACCATTGCCATAAGTGCAGAGTGACACGCAGAGTGACCATTGCCATAAATGCAGATTGACCATTACCATAAATGCAGAGTGACACGCAGAGTGACCATTGCCGTAAATGCAGGGTGACACGCAGAATGACTATTGCCATGAATGCAGATTGACCATTGACATAAATGCAGAGTGACACGCAGAGTGACCATTGCCATAAATGCAGAATGGCACGCAGAGTGACCATTGCCATAAATGCAGGGTGACACGCAGAGTGACCATTGCCATAAATGCAGGGTGACCGGCAGAGTGACCATTGCCATAAATGCAGAGTGACCATTGACATAAATGCAGAGTGACCATTGCCATAAATGCAGAGTGACACGCAGAGTGACCATTGCCATAAATGCAGAGTGACACGCAAAGTGACCATTGCCATAAATGCAGAGTGACACGCAGAGTGACCATTGCCATAAATGCAGGGTGACACGCAGAGTGACCATTGCCATAAATGCAGGGTGACAGGCAGAGTGACCATTGCCATAAATGCAGAGTGATTGTTGCCATAAATGCAGGGTGACACGCAGAGTGACCATTGCCATAAATGCAGAGTGATCGTTGCCCTAAATGCAGGGTGACATGCAGAGTGACCATTGCCATAAATGCAGATTGACCATTGACATAAATGCAGAGTGACCATTGCCATAAATGCAGAGTGACACGCAGAGTGACCATTGCCATAAATGCAGAGTGACACGTAGAGTGACCATTGCCGTAAATGCAGGGTGACACGCAGAATGACTATTGCCATAAATGCAGATTGACCATTGACATAAATGCAGAGTGACACGCAGAGTGACCATTGCCATAACTGCAGAATGGCACGCAGAGTGACCATTGCCATAAATGCAGGGTGACACGCAGAGTGTACATTGCCATAAATGCAGGGTGACACGCAGAGTGACCATTGCCATAAATGCAGATTGACCATTGCCATAAATGCAGAGTGACACGCAGAGTGATCATTGCCATAAATGCAGAGTGACACGCAGAGTGACCAGTGCCATAAATGCAGGGTGACCACTGCCATAAATGCAGATTGACCATTGCCATAAATGCAGAGTGACACGCAGAGTGATCATTGCCATAAATGCAGAGTGACCATTGCAATAAATGCAGAGTGACCATTGCCGTAAATGCAGGGTGACACGCAGAGTGACTATTGCCATAAATGCAGATTGAACATTGCCATAAATGCAGAGTGACACACAGAGTGACCATTGCCATAAATGCAGATTGAACATTGCCATAAAAGCAGAGTGACACGCAGAGTGACCATTGCCATAAATGCAGATTGACCATTGACATAAATGCAGAGTGACACGCAGAGTGATCATTGCCATAAATGCAGGGTGACACGCAGAGTGACCATTGCCCTAAATGCAGAGCGACCATTGCAATAAATGCAGATTGACCATTGCCATAAATGCAGAGTGACACGCAGAGTGACCATTGCCCTAAATGCAGAGTGACCATTGCAATAAATGCAGATTGACCATTGCCATAAATGCAGAGTGACACGCAGAGTGATCATTGCCATAAATGCAGAGTGACACGTAGAGTGACCATTGCCGTAAATGCAGGGTGACACGCAGAGTGACTATTGCCATAAATGCAGATTGAACATTGCCATAAATGCAGAGTGACACACAGAGTGACCATTGCCATAAATGCAGATTGAACATTGCCATAAATGCAGAGTGACACGCGGAGTGACCATTGCCATAAATGCAGATTGACCATTGACATAAAAGCAGAGTGACACGCAGAGTGACCATTGCCCTAAATGCAGAGTGACCATTGCCATAAATGCAGATTGACCATTGCCATAAATGCAGAGTGACACGCAGAGTGATCATTGCTATAAATGCAGAGTGACACGTAGAGTGACCATTGCCGTAAATGCAGGGTGACCACTGCCATAAATGCAGATTGACCATTGCCATAAATGCAGAGTGACCAGTACCATAAATGCAGGGTGACCACTGCCATAAATGCAGAGTGACCATTGCCCTAAATGCAGAGTGACCATTGCCATAAATGCAGATTGACCATTGACATAAATGCAGAGTGACACGCAGAGTGATCATTGCCATAAATGCAGAGTGACACGTAGAGTGACCATAGCCGTAAATGCAGGGTGACACGCAGAGTGACTATTGCCATAAATGCAGGGTGACACGCAGAGTAACCATTCCCATAAATGCAGATTTGAACATTGACATAAATGCAGAGTGACACGCAGAGTGACCATTGCCATAAATGCAGAATGGCACGCAGAGTGACCATTGCCATAAATGCAGAATGGCACGCAGAGTGACCATTGCCATAAATGCAGATTGACCATTGACATAAATGCAGAGTGACACGCAGAGTGACCATTGCCATAAATGCAGAGTGACCATTGCCATAAATGCAGGGTGACACGCAGAGTAACCATTGCCATAAATGCAGAGTGACACGCAGAGTGACCATTGCCATAAATGCAGGGTGACAAGCAGAGTGACCATTGCCATAAATGCAGGGTGACACGCAGAGTGACCATTGCCATAAATGCAGGGTGACCGGCAGAGTGACCATTGCCATAAATGCAGAGTGACCATTGACATAAATGCAGAGTGACCATTGCCATAAATGCAGAGTGACACGCAGAGTGACCATTGCCATAAATGCAGAGTGACACGCAAAGTGACCATTGCCATAAATGCAGAGTGACACGCAGAGTGACCATTGCCATAAATGCAGGGTGACACGCAGAGTGACCATTGCCATAAATGCAGGGTGACAGGCAGAGTGACCATTGCCATAAATGCAGAGTGATCGTTGCCATAAATGCAGGGTGACACGCAGAGTGACCATTGCCATAAATGCAGAGTGATCGTTGCCCTAAATGCAGGGTGACATGCAGAGTGACCATTGCCATAAATGCAGATTGACCATTGACATAAATGCAGAGTGACCATTGCCATAAATGCAGAGTGACACGCAGAGTGACCATTGCCATAAATGCAGAGTGACACGTAGAGTGACCATTGCCGTAAATGCAGGGTGACACGCAGAATGACTATTGCCATAAATGCAGATTGACCATTGACATAAATGCAGAGTGACACGCAGAGTGACCATTGCCATAACTGCAGAATGGCACGCAGAGTGACCATTGCCATAAATGCAGGGTGACACGCAGAGTGTACATTGCCATAAATGCAGGGTGACACGCAGAGTGACCATTGCCATAAATGCAGATTGACCATTGCCATAAATGCAGAGTGACACGCAGAGTGATCATTGCCATAAATGCAGAGTGACACGCAGAGTGACCAGTGCCCTAAATGCAGAGTGACCATTGCAATAAATGCAGATTGACCATTGCCATAAATGCAGAGTGACATGCAGAGTGATCATTGCCATAAATGCAGAGTGACACGTAGAGTGACCATTGCCGTAAATGCAGGGTGACACGCAGAGTGACTATTGCCATAAATGCAGATTGAACATTGCCATAAATGCAGAGTGACACACAGAGTGACCATTGCCATAAATGCAGATTGAACATTGCCATAAATGCAGAGTGACACGCGGAGTGACCATTGCCATAAATGCAGATTGACCATTGACATAAAAGCAGAGTGACACGCAGAGTGACCATTGCCATAAATGCAGATTGACCATTGACATAAATGCAGAGTGACACGCAGAGTGACCATTGCCATAAATGCAGGGTGACACGCAGTGTGACCATTGCCATAAATGCAGGGTGACACGCAGAGTGACCGTTGCCATAAATGCAGATTGACCATTGCCATAAATGCAGAGTGACACGCAGAGTGATCATTGCCATAAATGCAGAGAGACACGCAGAGTGACCAGTGCCATAAATGCAGGGTGACCACTGCCATAAATGCAGATTGACCATTGCCATAAATGCAGGGTGACACGCAGAGTGACCATTGCCCTAAATGCAGATTGACCATTGACATAAATGCAGAGTGACCATTGCCGTAAATGCAGGGTGACACGCAGAGTGACTATTGCCATAAATGCAGGGTGACACGCAGAGTGACCATTGCCATAAATGCAGATTGAACATTGACATAAATGCAGAGTGACACTCAGAGTGACCATTGCCATAAATGCAGAATGGCACGCAGAGTGACCATTGCCATAAATGCAGAATGGCACGCAGAGTGACCATTGCCATAAATGCAGATTGACCATTGACATAAATGCAGAGTGACACGCAGAGTGACCATTGCCATAAATGCAGAATGACCATTGACATAAATGCAGAGTGACACGCAGAGTGACCATTGCCATAAATGCAGGGTGACACGCAGAGTGACCATTGCCATAAATGCAGGGTGGCACGCAGAGTGACCGTTGCCATAAATGCAGATTGACCATTGCCATAAATGCAGAGTGACACGCAGAGTGACCATTGCCATAAATGCAGAGTGACACGCAGAGTGATCATTGCCATAAATGCAGAGTGACACGCAGAGTGACCAGTGCCATAAATGCAGGGTGACATGCAGAGTGACCATTGTCATAAATGCAGAGTGACCACTGCCATAAATGCAGAGTGACCATTGCCATAAATGCAGAGTGACACGCAGAGTGACCATTGCCATAAATGCAGAGTGACATGCAGAGTGACCATTTCCATAAATGCAGAGTGATCATTGCCATAAGTGCAGAGTGACATGCAGAGTGGCACGCAGAGTGACCATTGCCATAAATGCAGGGTGATACGCAGAGTGACCATTGCCATAAATGCAGATTGACCATTACCATAAATGCAGAGTGACACGCAGAGTGATCATTGCCATAAATGCAGAGTGACACGCAGAGTGACCAGTACCATAAATGCAGGGTGACCACTGCCATAAATGCAGATTGACCATTGCCATAAATGCAGGGTGACACGCAGAGTGACCATTGCCCTAAATGCAGAGTGACCATTGCCCTAAATGCAGAGTGACCATTGCCATAAATGCAGATTGACCATTGACATAAATGCAGGGTGACACGCAGAGTGACCATTGCCCTAAATGCAGAGTGACCATTGCCCTAAATGCAGAGTGACCATTGCCATAAATGCAGAGTGACCATTGCCATAAATGCAGAGTGACACGCAGAGTGACCATTGCCATAAATGCAGAGTGACACGCAGAGTGACCATTGCCATAAATGCAGGGTGACACGCAGAGTGACCATTGCCATAAATGCAGGGTGACAGGCAGAGTGACCATTGCCATAAATGCAGAGTGATCGTTGCCCTAAATGCAGGGTGACACGCAGAGTGACCATTGCCATAAATGCAGGGTGACAGGCAGAGTGACCATTGCCATAAATGCAGATTGACCATTGACATAAATGCAGAGTGACACGCAGAGTGACCATTGCCATAAATGCAGATTGACCATTGACATAAATGCAGAGTGACACGCAGAGTGACCATTGCCATAAATGCAGGGTGACACGCAGAGTGACCATTGCCATAAATGCAGGGTGACACGCAGAGTGACCGTTGCCATAAATGCAGATTGACCATTGCCATAAATGCAGAGTGACACGCAGAGTGATCATTGCCATAAATGCAGAGTGACACGCAGAGTGACCAGTGCCATAAATGCAGGGTGACATGCAGAGTGACCATTGTCATAAATGCAGAGTGACCATTGTCATAAATGCAGAGTGACCATTGCCATAAATGCAGAGTGACACGCAGAGTGACAATTGCCATAAATGCAGAGTGACATGCAGAGTGACCATTTCCATAAATGCAGAGTGATCATTGCCATAAGTGCAGAGTGACATGCAGAGTGGCACGCAGAGTGACCATTGCCATAAGTGCAGAGTGACACGCAGAGTGACCATTGCCATAAATGCAGATTGACCATTACCATAAATGCAGAGTGACACGCAGAGTGACCATTGCCGTAAATGCAGGGTGACACGCAGAATGACTATTGCCATGAATGCAGATTGACCATTGACATAAATGCAGAGTGACACGCAGAGTGACCATTGCCATAAATGCAGAATGGCACGCAGAGTGACCATTGCCATAAATGCAGGGTGACACGCAGAGTGTACATTGCCATAAATGCAGGGTGACACGCAGAGTGACCATTGCCATAAATGCAGATTGACCATTGCCATAAATGCAGAGTGACACGCAGAGTGATCATTGCTATAAATGCAGAGTGACACGCAGAGTGACCAGTGCCATAAATTTAGATTGACCATTGCCATAAATGCAGGGTGACACGCAGAGTGACCATTGCCCTAAATGCAGAGTGACCATTGCAATAAATGCAGATTGACCATTGACATAAATGCAGAGTGACCATTGCCATAAATGCAGAGTGACACGCAGAGTGATCATTGCCATGAATGCAGAGTGACACGTAGAGTGACCATTGCCGTAAATGCAGGGTGACACGCAGAGTGACTATTGCCATAAATGCAGGGTGACACGCAGAGTGACCATTGCCATAAATGCAGATTGAACATTGCCATAAATGCAGAGTGACACGCAGAGTGACCATTGCCTTAAATGCAGAATGGCACGCAGAGTGACCATTGCCATAAATGCAGAATGGCACGCAGAGTGACCATTGCCATGAATGCAGATTGACCATTGACATAAATGCAGAGTGACACGCAGAGTGATCATTGCCATGAATGCAGAGTGACACGTAGAGTGACCATTGCCGTAAATGCAGGGTGACACGCAGAGTGACTATTGCCATAAATGCAGGGTGACACGCAGAGTGACCATTGCCATAAATGCAGATTGAACATTGCCATAAATGCAGGGTGACACGCAGAGTGACCATTGCCTTAAATGCAGAATGGCACGCAGAGTGACCATTGCCATAAATGCAGAATGGCACGCAGAGTGACCATTGCCATAAATGCAGATTGACCATTGACATAAATGCAGAGTGACACGCAGAGTGACCATTGCCATAAATGCAGATTGACCATTGACATAAATGCAGAGTGACACGCAGAGTGACCATTGCCATCAATGCAAGGTGACACACAGAGTGACCATTGCCATAAATGCAGGGTGACACGCAGAGTGACCGTTGCCATAAATGCAGATTGACCATTGCCATAAATGCAGAGTAGAGTGACACGCAGAGTGATCATTGCCATAAATGCAGAATGACACGCAGAGTGACCAGTGCCATAAATGCAGGGTGACATGCAGAGTGACCATTGTCATAAATGCAGAGTGACCACTGCCATAAATGCAGAGTGACCATTGCCATAAATGCAGAGTGACACGCAGAGAGACCAGTGCCATAAATGCAGGGTGACATGCAGAGTGACCATTGTCATAAATGCAGAGTGACCACTGCCATAAATGCAGAGTGACCATTGTCATAAATGCAGAGTGACCACTGCCATAAATGCAGAGTGACCATTGCCATAAATGCAGAGTGACACGCAGAGTGACCATTGCCATAAATGCAGAGTGACATGCAGAGTGACCATTTCCATAAATGCAGAGTGATCATTGCCATAAGTGCAGAGTGACATGCAGAGTGGCACGCAGAGTGACCATTGCCATAAATGCAGGGTGACACGCAGAGTGACCATTGCCATAAATGCAGATTGATCATTACCATAAATGCAGAGTGACACGCAGAGTGATCATTGCCATAAATGCAGAGTGACACGCAGAGTTACCAGTGCCATAAATGCAGGGTGACCACTGCCATAAATGCAGATTGACCATTGCCATAAATGCAGGGTGACACGCAGAGTGACCATTGCCCTAAATGCAGAGTGACAATTGCAATAAATGCAGATTGACCATTGCCATAAATGCAGAGTGACACGCAGAGTGATCATTGCCATGAATGCAGAGTGACACGTAGAGTGACCATTGCCGTAAATGCAGGGTGACACGCAGAGTGACTATTGCCATAAATGCAGGGTGACACGCAGAGTGACCATTGCCATAAATGCAGATTGAACATTGCCATAAATGCAGAGTGACACGCAGAGTGACCATTGCCATAAATGCAGAATGGCACGCAGAGTGACCATTGCCATAAATGCAGAATGGCACGCAGAGTGACCATTGCCATAAATGCAGATTGACCATTGACATAAATGCAGAGTGACACGCAGAGTGACCATTGCCATAAATGCAGATTGACCATTGACATAAATGCAGAGTGACACGCAGAGTGACCATTGCCATAAATGCAGGGTGACACGCAGAGTGACCATTGCCATAAATGCAGGGTGACACGCAGAGTGACCATTGCCATAAATGCAGGGTGACACGCAGAGTGACCGTTGCCATAAATGCAGATTGACCATTGCCATAAATGCAGAGTAGAGTGACACGCAGAGTGATCATTGCCATAAATGCAGAGTGACACGCAGAGTGACCAGTGCCATAAATGCAGGGTGACATGCAGAGTGACCATTGTCATAAATGCAGAGTGACCACTGCCATAAATGCAGAGTGACCATTGCCATAAATGCAGAGTGACACGCAGAGTGACCAGTGCCATAAATGCAGGGTGACATGCAGAGTGACCATTGTCATAAATGCAGAGTGACCACTGCCATAAATGCAGAGTGACCATTGTCATAAATGCAGAGTGACCACTGCCATAAATGCAGAGTGACACGCAGAGTGACCATTGCCATAAATGCAGAGTGACCTGCAGAGTGACCATTTCCATAAATGCAGAGTGATCATTGCCATAAGTGCAGAGTGACATGCAGAGTGGCACGCAGAGTGACCATTGCCATAAATGCAGGGTGACACGCAGAGTGACCATTGCCATAAATGCAGATTGATCATTACCATAAATGCAGAGTGACACGCAGAGTGATCATTGCCATAAATGCAGAGTGACACGCAGAGTTACCAGTGCCATAAATGCAGGGTGACCACTGCCATAAATGCAGATTGACCATTGCCATAAATGCAGGGTGACACGCAGAGTGACCATTGCCCTAAATGCAGAGTGACAATTGCAATAAATGCAGATTGACCATTGCCATAAATGCAGAGTGACACGCAGAGTGATCATTGCCATGAATGCAGAGTGACACGTAGAGTGACCATTGCCGTAAATGCAGGGTGACACGCAGAGTGACTATTGCCATAAATGCAGGGTGACACGCAGAGTGACCATTGCCATAAATGCAGATTGAACATTGCCATAAATGCAGAGTGACACGCAGAGTGACCATTGCCATAAATGCAGAATGGCACGCAGAGTGACCATTGCCATAAATGCAGAATGGCACGCAGAGTGACCATTGCCATAAATGCAGATTGACCATTGACATAAATGCAGAGTGACACGCAGAGTGACCATTGCCATAAATGCAGATTGACCATTGACATAAATGCAGAGTGACACGCAGAGTGACCATTGCCATAAATGCAGGGTGACACGCAGAGTGACCATTGCCATAAATGCAGGGTGACACGCAGAGTGACCATTGCCATAAATGCAGGGTGACACGCAGAGTGACCGTTGCCATAAATGCAGATTGACCATTGCCATAAATGCAGAGTAGAGTGACACGCAGAGTGATCATTGCCATAAATGCAGAGTGACACGCAGAGTGACCAGTGCCATAAATGCAGGGTGACATGCAGAGTGACCATTGTCATAAATGCAGAGTGACCACTGCCATAAATGCAGAGTGACCATTGCCATAAATGCAGAGTGACACGCAGAGTGACCAGTGCCATAAATGCAGGGTGACATGCAGAGTGACCATTGTCATAAATGCAGAGTGACCACTGCCATAAATGCAGAGTGACCATTGTCATAAATGCAGAGTGACCACTGCCATAAATGCAGAGTGACACGCAGAGTGACCATTGCCATAAATGCAGAGTGACCTGCAGAGTGACCATTTCCATAAATGCAGAGTGATCATTGCCATAAGAGTGCAGAGTGACATGCAGAGTGACACGCAGAGTGACCATTGCCATAAATGCAGGGTGACACGCAGAGTGACCATTGCCATAAATGCAGATTGACCATTACCATAAATGCAGAGTGACACGCAGAGTGATCATTGCCATAAATGCAGAGTGACACGCAGAGTGACCAGTGCCATAAATGCAGGGTGACCACTGCCATAAATGCAGATTGACCATTGCCATAAATGCAGGGTGACACGCAGAGTGACCATTGCCCTAAATGCAGAGTGACCATTGCCATAAATGCAGATTGACCATTGCCATAAATGCAGAGTGACACGCAGAGTGATCATTGCTATAAATGCAGAGTGACACGTAGAGTGACCATTGCCGTAAATGCAGGGTGACACGCAGAGTGACTATTGCCATAAATGCAGGGTGACACGCAGAGTGACCATTGCCATAAATGCAGATTTGAACATTGACATAAATGCAGAGTGACACGCAGAGTGACCATTGCCATAAATGCAGATTGACCATTGACATAAATGCAGAGTGACACGCAGAGTGACCATTGCCAAAAATGCAGAGTGACACGTAGAGTGACCATTGCCATAAATGCAGGGTGACACGCAGAGTGACTATTGCCATAAATGCAGGGTGACACGCAGAGTAAATATTGCCATAAATGCAGATTGACCATTGACATAAATGCAGAGTGACACGTCACACGCAGAGTGACCATTGCCAAAAATGCAGAATGCCATGCAGAGTGACCATTGCCATAAATGCAGATTGACCATTGCCATAAATGCAGAGTGACACGCAGAGTGACCATTACCATAAATGCAGAGTGACACGCAGAGTGATCATTGCCATAAATGCAGATTGACATGCAGAGTGACCATTGCCATAAATATATAAGATGAAAAACCATGTGAAGCCCACAGACGATCATTTTAAATTATGTTTTTAAAAACGTTGTTTTTTTTTTCATGCGGAAAAATTATCGTGTGTACACGGCATAAGTGTTATGCCACGTACACACGGTCATTTTTTGCGATGAAAAAAAACGACGTTTTCTGTGAAGTAAAAAACGACGTTTTTGAAACGTCACTTTTTAAAGACAATTTTGCATACACACCATCGTTTTTTCACAAAAAGCAAGGTTACGTTCACCACTCTTTTCCATTGAAGCTCGCTTCATAACTAGCTTCTGGGCATGCGCGGGTTGAAAAACGTCGTTTTGAACGACGTATTTGCTACACACGGTGTGTACGCGGCATTAGGTTAAAAAAAAAATATCTTATTTCATCTGTAGCCAGATCTGAATATAAAAAAAATGCAAACATGGCTGAATAGAAAATATTATGTACATGACTGGTGTAAAAACTCCCCCAGAAAAAGATATTCCCTGGTCATGTGATTAGTTCATTCCTTTTTCCATTCTTTTTCTGAGACTGATAATGTGACTGTATCAGAAAAACCCACTGGACCATGTGTTTCATTACAAATGGCAGAAGGTAGCACTATTCATTAAGTGTTCAGGTCATAACTGACCAAGGCAGTTTTTTTTATCAAAAGTCATTTTAAATTTTAAACCATGTAATGTTCGATATTTTAGAGAGAAAAAATGTCATACATATCCTGTGTTATTTACAGGAACGTCCAAAAAGTGCCCTGTTTCCTGCCGAAGTCAAGTCCAAAATGAGCGTAGAAGAGCAACTAGAACGCATTAAACGGCATCACAGTGGGTCTATGAAAGAAAAGAGGCGGAGCCTTCAAATCTCTCCCAGTCAGCAAACAGATCCCAGCACTACAAAACCAGCAGGCACATACAGAGTGGTGAGCTAGGCCAAATGTTAAAGCAACAGTAGATGGAATAAATGAGTGCAAGGTCTAAATGAATTTGATACAACAGTAATTGGTTACAGGTAAGAAGGCATCGGAGCATCCATGAGGTAGACATCTCAGACCTTGAAGCAGCTATACGCCAACAAGAGCCTCAGAAGATGTATGAGTCTCCACGAGAGGAGATTGCACGCCTGCGCAAGATGGAATTGGAGCCTCAGGCATTTAGTATAGACATCAACAGCGAGGTTGGTACCTAAAGCATAACAATACATCATAGGAGAAACAGAAGCTTGCAAACATGAATTTATGTTTTATTTTTTGAGTGCAATTAAAAAAAAAAATATTTCAAAACTGTTGAGCATTAGATTCTACTTTCACATAAAGGATAATTTTTAACCACTTCAAAACTAGGCAAATTCTGACATTTTACTCGTACACGTAAAAAACTGAAAATTGTATACTCACCTGTCTGTAATTTTCCTTTCCTGACGCATCTTCATGGCATCATACACCTTTGGGTTGTGGCTCCGCCCCTACAATCTGATAGGACCGTTTAACTATTAAGCCCAGAGAGGGCCCCCTGCCCAGGTATTCTTACTATATATATATATATATATATATATACCTCGCCTCAGATGGGTGGGAATCTGTATGCTGCCATGAAGATGCGACAGGAAAGAAAAATTACGGAAAGGTGAGTATACAATTTTCCTGTCGCGTCATGGCAGCATACACCTTTAGGTGAATAACTCGCAAACTGTGTGGGTCTGAGCATAAAGATAATGTTTTATTTACAAGGAATAGGAGGTGTTGGACTGATTAACTGTTCGTCCAAACTCTGCCAGAGTCCATCTTATAATGAGAAATAAAGGTGTTTCTGAATGACGAGGACACTCTGCAGTAGGCCGCCTAGTAGGTCGCTATTGCCCTTGTGGAATGTGCCTTCAACCCCTCAGGTGTTTTTGCTTGGCTCAGCGAGTAGGCCTTTTTGACGGTTTTTACCAGCCAAGCCGCGATGCAGCGAGAGGTTGCTGCTTGCCCTCTTCTAAATCCATGTGGGATGACCAGGAGGTTTTCTGATTTCCTAAGATCATTGGTTGCCGAGAGGTAGGCTAGGATGTTGGTTCTTACATTCAATGGATGTGGATGCCCTTGATCGGTGGAGAGAGCAGTAAGGTTGATCTCCTGGTTAAAGTGGAAGGAGCATGATACCTTTGGGATGAACCGATCGGATTGTTTGAATAGACTATCAAATATAGTTATGTTGCCAGTAAGGCTTGCATCTCTGAGTCTCTCTTTGCAGATGTTGTTGCAATCAAGAAGGTGACCTTGAGCTCCCCCTTGAGGTCCCACAGGGAGATGTTGTGCAATTGAGAGAATAGTTCATGCACTAGAGCTTCCAGTATGATCGAAAGATCCCAGGTCGGGAAGGAAGGTTTTCTGGGAGGCCTTATCCCTCTGGAATTGGGTGATAAAAGGTTCTTGTGCCTATTTGACTCCTGTCATGGCCGATAAAGCTGATACGTGGACTTTTAGAGTGCTTGACCCAAGGCCTTTATCTAGGCCTAACTGGAGAAATGGCGGGTTCCAGTCTTGTTGTTGTGCGACTGAGAGAAACTTCTCCCAGATCTTCATGTAGGTATTGTTGGTGGTGCATTTTCTGGCTTGAAGAAGCATCTCTACCACTTTCTGGGAGCAACCTTGGTTTAGGAACCTAGTCCTTTCAACCTCCAGGCTGTTAGATGCATCCTTTCTGGGGATGGATGAAGAAGTTGCCCCTGGGAGAGTAGGTCTGCTGCTGGTGGAAGCAGTAACGGCCTCGCTGTGTTGAGCTGAAGGAGAGTGGTGAACCATGGCCGTCTCGGCCAAAAGGGAAGGACTACTATTATCGTGGATGATGAAATCTCGGTATGAGAGGTGTCGGGGCAAAGATGTACCCCAGACGGAAGTTCCACTTGTGCTGAAGGCAATCCGTCCCCTCCGCTAAATGGGCAGGGGAATCTTGTCGGGTACCTCCGGCACTTTGCATTGTTTAGGAGTTGCTGCCAGGTCTACATCCAAAATGCGCCAAGTTTTTGTTATGAGGGAGAAAGCTTGGTTACTCAGAGCCCACTTTTTGTGGAAAAACGAAGCTCCTTCTTCTGATTCGGGGGCCCCGGTACATACATCGCTCTTAGCCCCGACAGATTCACTTGCTCCCATTCGAGAACTGGGCAGACTTCCTGCATCATGGAATCACTTCTGGTACCTCCTTGCCTGTTGATATAGGCAACTGCCACCCTGTTGTCCATCTTCAGCAGGGCTTCTTTCCCTTTCAGGAGAGGACTGAATGCCAAGAGAGTTTGGAACGCTGCTTTCATCTCTAGGATGTTCAATACTACGTCCAGTGTCTCTAAAGACTAACGACCTTGGACTGCAAGTTGCTGGTAGTCTGCTAGCCAGCCCTCCTTGCTGGAATCCAAAGTGATCCCCTCCTGAGGGGGGGGTGACTATACGTTTGTACCTGTTTGGGTTGTACAACTGGGTCCACCACAATAGAGACTGTTTGACCTCCTTTCGGATGCTGATTCGTTGAGACATCGATACGCCGTTCCATTGTTTCAAGATTGATGTCTGGAAAGGTCTTGTGTTCCACTGGGCCCATTGAACCATAGGGACATTTCCTGATAGCGACCCCAGAATGCTGAGACATTCTCTGGCTGGAAGTGTGGTAGATAAGAGTAACCTCTTTTCCCTTTGGACTATGAGGGGAATCTTCTCTTGAGGAAGCTCTATGGTATTGAGCCGGGGTATCTAGTTCTTCTCCCAGGAAAACCATTCTTTGGGTAGGTTGGAGATTGCTTTTCCTCCAGTTTATCAGCCACCCACATTTTTTAAGGGTGGATGTTAGGGTATCTTGATGGAGTAGAAGACTCTTGGTTGTCTGCGAGCAGTAGAATGTCGTCCAGATAATGGTGGACTCTCAACCCTTGCTCCCTTAGTAAAGATAATACTGGAAGCAGGACCTTGGTGAAGGTTCTGGGAGCGGTGAAAAACCCAAACGGAAGGCTTTGAAATTTAAAGTGTTGATGATTCACAGAGAAGCAGAGAAACGTCTGGAATGCGGTGTGAATAGGAACGTGTCCTTCAAATCCATGGAGAGCATCCAGTCGCCAATGTTTATGTCATAGAGGATTGATTGTAGGCTTTCCATCTTGAATGTCTCCACTAGCATATAATGATTGAGATCTTTCAGATCTAGGATGGGGAGCAAATCCCCGGTCTTTTTCTTCACCAGTAACAGAGGCGAGTAGAAGCCTTTTCCTCTTTGTGGAAGTGGTACTTCCACTATGGCCTGTTTTTGGGTTAAGTCTTGAACATATTCTGTCAGCACCAGCTTCTTTTCCCGAGAAGTTGTGATTCTGGTTGAGATGAACTGGTCTCTGGGAGGATGATTCTTGAACCTCCATTTGTGTCCTTCTTAGACGGTAGCTACTGTCCATAGATTTTTTTATTAACTCCGCCCAAACCTACCTGAAGTTCTTCAGTCTGGCTCTTACTATGGCTGGTTGGGCGGGCGTATCTTCAAAAGGACTTCTGGTCCCCTGTGGCAGGGGTATTAGATTTTTGGAGTTTTAGGAAGGATGATTGTGGATTCTTCCAATTCTTCCTGTAGTCTCTGCCGGGCCTGTATGACTTAGCCTCCCTATACCTGTCTGGGAGGTTTCGTCTGCTGGTAGGCAGTCTTTGTTGCTTCAGCCTTCTGTCTGAAGGGATAAGACCTGACTTCCCACCGGTGACCTTTGAAATGGCCGAGTCCAACTTCTCTCTGAAGAGGTTTATGCCGTCAAATGGGATTTTGCACCAGTTAGACTTCGAGGAAGGGTCAGCTGACCAGGGTTTTAGCCAAAGTGCCCTCCTTGCCATGACTGAGCTTAACATTGCTCTTGATGTTGATTTTATCATGTCTACAGAGTATTCTGCGACAAAATCGCCTGCAAGGCTAAGCTCCTGGAGAGCTGCGATTTACTCTCTCTTGATCCGTTCCCTCGGATACCAATTTTTCGGCATTGGAGGACCAGCTTGAAATGGCTCTTCCCACTACTGCTAGCGTTACTGCTGGTCTGCAGATTTTTGCTATTGCTGGCACCACCTGCAGATAGGTAGGCTCTTTTAAGATCTAGATCAATCTTTCTGTCCAGCACGTCTTTAAATGTAACCACATCTTCTATTGGAAGTGTTACATGCCTGGCGAGGCGCATCAGGGAAGAATCTACCACTGGCGGTGTTACTAGTGGGTTGACACTAGATTGCTTCAGCGGATACAGTTTGGCAAGCCTATTGCTGAGATCTGAGGTCTTTTTCTTGGGTTTCTGCCATTCATCCTTGATTAGGTCTTCCAGTTCATCGATAAATGGGAAGGTCTCTGGCTCTCTTTTCAGATCCGGAAAATATTTTCTCGCTTTTTGAAGAGTTTTTTTTTTCCTCTTGCCAATCGATGGCTTCCTTCACTGATTTATTGAAGGGATCTATTAGTGCAAAGTCAAATCCAGTGGAGACCTCTAATTCCTCATTGTCATTGTGACTTTTTTGATGTGGAAGGAGTCGCAGATGAAGTGCCTTGTGCGGACCTGTTTTTTTCAGACTCTGCGATTTGCAGGGATGTGTCTCTGGCCGGATCTCTGCATGTCTCTTTCTCTGGTCGCTTTGTCTAGGCACGTGCAAAAAAGCTAGCTTGTCTGGAAGTGCTATGGCACCGCAGACCCTGCATGAATTCCCTGATGGGCGCATATAGTGAGAGGGAAGGAGACCTTCTATGATAGGAGTTTCTGTGCCTTGAATAGGATTTTGAGTGGCTCCACCTGCGACTTAAGCGACTTCGTCTGCTGCGTGAGCGACTTCTGCCGAGTGGCTTTGCCAGTGGTTTGAGCGGCATTAGTGACAGGCTCTCTTTTTCGATCTTCACTACTTGCCAATCTTCCCCCCAATAACCTATTATGCTGGTGATGGTCTACCCGGGTAGTGACCTCCATGAGGAGTGATAGGTTTTCCCCCTACAGAGACAGTAGGAAGTGAGCACGTAAGCAGCAGTAAGGTGGGATCAGAAAGGAAGAGTAAACCCCAGGTGCTTAACTGAAGTAGGAACAGCAGTGCAAACTATCCCACTGAAAAACGCTGGCAGGAACAGTGTTTTTTGCAGAGAAAAAACAGCAGAGAAAGCTGGGATTTTTAAATTTGGTGCTCAGTGATGACGTCACGGCCGAACATGCTCAGTAGTGCTGTGAGTAGACGAGCTGGAATCCCCAAAGAAGTCAGCATTGTGAGCCTGTATGAAAGTCACTGAATGCTCAGCGTCATGCCTGGAGCCTTCTGAGGAACTACAGGGTGCAGAAAGCCAGTTTTTTGTTAAAAGGTTTCTTTTATACTGGAAAGCTGGAGGCCGCTGTAAAGATCTATTTAAGGTTTGTGAGGTACTGGCAAACGTCTGAAGACCAGATCGCTGAAGGACTACAAGGCTTAGTAAGTGTTATTTGAAAAAGACGCTCAGAAGAGCTAGAGGTCGCTGCAGTATAAACCTATTTTTTCTTTTTCCACAAAAAGGTTTTATTAGATGAAAAGTAACACATAGTACAACATATACTCACAGAAGTGCAATAGTGGTGGAGAATTGTATACAGCAAAAGATATACAACTGAGAAGCAAACAGAGAGAAAAAACAGAGCAATCGTATAAAAATTCCAAACAGAAATTTTCATGTAAGCATACATGTAACAACACTTATTTCATTTTCGAAATAGAGGGAAAGAATAATGTCGGTGCTTGAACAATTCTATTCGGGTAGGGAGAGATGGGGAGGGGAAAGGGAGGAGAAAGAGAGAAAAAAATAAAAAATTAAGGGGGGTGATTGACAGGGATTCTGAGCGAAAGTTGAATATTAGATCCTGTCTTTAGTTTCATTTTATAATAGATTTGTATTGCTGAGATTCTTTAAATGTTGTCCAATTGTACCAGGTAGCATAGAACTTAGTAATCCTTTCTTGGGAAATACTAATGAGTTCTTCGACTCTTTCCATGCAGTAGTATAAACCTATTTAAGGTTTGTGTAAGGCTGGTATCATACCCCTGAGACCATCAGAGTGGAGTTCCTTCCATATAGCTCATTTAGAGGCTGTACAGGAGAGGACTTCCACCCAGGAGAGGCTAGAACCTGTCTGGGGCGAAAGCGGTAAGGAGTTCTTCATCTTATCAGGTGAGGAAAAAATGGGAAATACCTGGGTGGGGGCCCTCGCTGGGTTTAATAGTTCAACTATCCTATCAGGTTGTGGGGGTGGAGCCACAACCCAAAGGTGTATGCTGCCATGATGTGACAGTAAAGCTGCATATGTTTGCTACAAAATTTACTCAGAACCCACAAATGTTATATATATTTTTTAAGCAGAGGACCAAGAGAATAAAATGGTGGGTATTGCAGTGAGTTGGATGTCATATGATATTTGTGCAGTGGTTTTTCAATCGCAAATTTTTGGGAAAAAATATACTTTAATGCATTTTAGTGAACACAAACACAATATAATACCCATTTTTTTTTGTAAAATATAAAAGATGATGTTACGCAGAGATACCAAACATGTCACGCTTTAAAATTGTGCAGGCCCATGAAATGGTGGCAGAAATTTAATTATCCATAGGCAACACTTTAAAAGCCTTTACAGGTTGCCAGTTTAGATTTACACAGGATCTCTGGTGCTAGAATTATTGCTGTCACTCTGTGCACATCAGGTTTATGTGCACATTCACATTTACACATGAGCACAGGGGTGCTTTATGTTTATTTTTATTATATTTTAATTTATTTTTTTACACTCTACCTTTAATTTTGTTTTAATCAAATTGCTATCGCAAGTGACAATATCCCTTGTGATTGCAGTTCCTCTTTATGGAGAGATCTGGGGTCTAATTAGACCACATATCTCTTTTCTGGCCTCCTAAAGCAGACGATCAAAATGAGATCAGTTGTATTGGCTGCTTTACACGTCTTGTTTCTTCTGATTTTGGACATAAGAAGGTGGAAAGGAACTGCAAATTACTTGAGACTGGGGCAGAGGTTGATCTTCCAGCAGGACAACAACCCTAAACCTACAGCCAGAGCTACATTGGAATGGTTTAGATAAGGGATATGCAATTAGCGGACCTCCAGCTGTTGTAAAACTACAAGTCCCAAATAAAATCCCAATAAAATCAATCATTTAACTTTTTGATTGTAACATAACAAAATGTGGAAAATTTCAAGGTGTATGAATACTTTTCTTTATCATACACCACGGGACACAGAGCCATTCTTTATGTAACGCCTATGTACTTTAAAGTACTGGTGCTAGTTAAATTTAAGAGTAGATCAGAGTGTAGTTAACCTCTGATCCAGATTGTTAGTTGCAAAACACAGTCTCTGTCTCAGCTTGGCTGTGCTGTGAGCCCATTATGCTGTACTGGAGTGTTTTTCCAGCCCCAGTGCTGTGGGTGGCAGCAGTGGAGTCAAGGTTTGGGTGCTCTTTTCCAGCAGCCAACCACGAGGGTTTGTCCTCACTGTGCATGCTGGGAGGGGTATTTATTGGGCAGACGCTATTGGTTCTGGGTCTTCTTCGTCCAGTGTGGCACCCACATTTAGGGTGGCCACATCACGGTGACCCGCGCTGTGGCCTACCTGGAAGGGGTGTGCGTGCCATGCAGTGTTCCTGTTTTCCGGGGCCATGCTGACACGGAGCATCTGAACAGTGACGGGGACCCAGTGAGTGACTGGGTTCCCACCTTTGAGGATCCCAAGCTGTACTTCTGTTCAGCGGGGAGTCAGTCTGAGGAGCGCCATTGAGAGGCTGGCGGTCCAAAAGGGCCTGGACAAACCACCGGGGATCGGGGTAACCGGACACTGAGGGATTGATCACCTGTCAGTCGGTACCTGGGCGACAAGTTGAAGGAGATCCAGACGTAACTCAATTAAGGAGATATATCTTCAGGAATTGAATCCAGAGGGGACCTGTGGCAGAGGTATTTTTCTGAGGTTCATTAAGAGGGGTCTGTGGCAAAGACTTTTTCCCAAGTTCAAGTTCACCGAGGAGGGTCTGTGGCAGAGACTTTATCCTACAATTGTTCGAGTGATACTCCGGCTGCCAGGTCAGTGAGGGAGACCTGTCCGGGTACACTAAACCCATTCCGGCTGGAGTGGTGGAAAGAAGTGTTACGTTTGAGAGCAGGACTGTTTCCTATCATTACGCCTGAATCTGCTATTCTCATATCTTCTTCAACTTTACTTTCCTCACCACAAATTTACTGTTTTTACCCAAATGGGTAATAAAGAGCACAGCAAAGAGCACCTGTCGTGGACATTCATTTACTTCTACTACATGCAATACGCATCATTCACCCCTAGAAATTTCAGAGGAGCCATGAGGTAACACGCTGCCCAAAAATCCAGCAGCTCCTCCAGGGGTAATGCTACATTTACATAATGGGTTAAGGGTCACCAACGGTGATTGGACACTGGCATAACCAATTGAAAACCGTTCCCCCATATAACCCCTCCCATCAGGGAAGTACCTACATTTTTCCGCAAGTGTCTAAGGTGTTGGACGCGTGTAGGATGTGCTAACAAAAGCTCTACCAAAAGGCCCTCTGGGGGTAAAAAGGAGCTATGCCTTCGGATCCATCCAAGACGCCAAATAAATTACGCTGAAACTAGATGGGATCAGGGGCTCATGCATGAGGCGTCTCCTGTAATGTCTCTCTTCAGAGGACTGAGCTCTAGGGTCCAGCACTTTCACTCTATAACGCTAAAAGTCCTGGTAAGAGTCTTTTACAAGGCCCAAGGGAGAGGTCTCCTTTAAATAGGAATCCATATCCCTAAAGATTGGCACAAAAAACCCACTGTGATGGGTAAAGATTTGTGCTGTCTGAAATTTCAGCAGAAAAACCTGCGGCGGGGATAAAGGTAAGAGGAAAAGGAATCCTAAGAACATTCTTAAGTGCCTTTTTCCAATTTTGAGAAAGGTGTCTTCTCTTTTTTCGCCACTAGAGGGAGTAAATAGCTGTTATACTCACCATGCTCTAAGCAGTGTCAGATCCTACGGACAAGCATACTTCTTCTGCTGTAGAGCTCTGCTATAGATGGCCACCGCTTCTCCCCTCCAGACGCTGGGTAAGACCACAGCACATGCAGTATCAGGCAGGAGGAGGCTCCCCCTCACCCCAGGACAGCCGACAGCTGACCTAGGTCCTGCGCGAGCATGGAGGTGTGATTTTTACGGTGGCGGGGACGGAGGCGCAGGAGCAGGGTCGTGAGCATGCACGTGTGCGGTCACGCCAATTCAAAACATGGCGCTCATTACAGAAACCATTAAGGGACCAGAGCTAGCAGACGCTTCCTTGGGACACGGCAGCATTTCGGGGGCACGTAAGCACTATGTGGTTGGTGGGGCACTCCCAAGAGAGACACCTACTCTTGCATGAAACTGTGTGTTTAAGTTGCATACTATATGTAGATTGCTAAACTGAGCACAGCAGTATATGCGTCGTGGTACCTTGGCTTGTTGCTTGGTAATATGTCTTCCCTTAGAAGGAATTCAGAGACTAAGAAAGACAAGAAAACACCTCCACTTGAGACAGGGGGCCCTAGCGTTCCTATACAGAAGGAGCCATTGCCACTATCAGCAGTAGGGATGAGCTTTGTGTTCGAGTCAAACCCATGTTCGACTCAAACATCGTATGTTCAACCGTTCGTCGAGTAACGAACGTTATGAGCCATTTGCGCCAAATTTAAATGGTGTGTCACAGACCATAATTCACTGCGGCATCGCAGTGCATTGCTGGCTGATAATTGGCCAAGCATGCACTATGACCCGCATGCTTGGCCAATCACAGCTTGCAAAAAACGGAGAGCCATAATCGGCCAAAGACAGAGTGGCTTTATTCAATTGTGGGTCAGGGGTTTAGTACACGCCCCACACTATATAAGGCCGCCTGGAGGTCGGGCTTGTGTAGTGTGTTGCGGTGGTTTACATAGAGAGACAGAGAGAGAGGGTGTCATTTTTTGGAGTTAGATAGAGCAAGCAGGCTAGTCAGTTAGAGTTACTGTGTGTAGAGGATATATATGCATCCCAGGTGTTTGTGTGTGTATATATATTGTGACTAGGGATGAGCTTCGCATTCGATGCAAACTCAAGTTCGCATCGAACATCGGCCGTTCGATCGTTCGTCGAAAACGAACAAATATGGTCCTTCGTGCCAAAATTCGCATGACGCGCAACGGCCCATAATTTACTGCGGCATTGCGCGCTGATGATTGGCCAAGCATGCACCATGACCCCGCATGCTTGGCCAATCACAGCGCCCAAAAAACGAAGAGACCTAATTGGCCAAAGGCAGGGTGCTTTGGCCAATTAGTGCTCAGGGCTGTAGCACACGCCCCACACTTTAAAAGGCCGCCTCCCGGGCGGCCTCGTGTAGTGTGTTCCGGCTTGCCTTACAGACAAGTTAGACAGACAGTGAGTTAGAGAGAGAGAGATAGATAGAGACACAGGGCCAGATTCAGCAAGACTTGCGCTGGAGTAATTCGATATGCGCTGCGTAACTGTGATTATGCGCCATCGTTTCTATGTGGCCGTACCCACCAAACTAGATGCGACAGAAAACGGGCCTTTTCCGATCGGCTTAACTTTCTGACGCCAGAGTATCGTCAGCGCATAATTTCGCTCGGCGCATCAGTCGCGCCTATTGATTTCCCCTGCAAATATGCAAATGAGGGATATTTCCCGATTCGCGAACGGATTAGCACCATACGCTGGCTACATGCGCCGCGCGTATCTCGTCCGTCCGACGCAAAGTTATTTCTACAAATAGCTGCTTTATCTTTACTCCAAACGGCCACAGGTCAGCAGGAGAGCAGCTACAGCAGCGTTACCGACGATAAGAGCTAGCTGAGCACCCCCACTTGCAGGACAACACCTCTGTCCATGCTTATCTGTCAACTTTTACAGCCATGGAGGAAGACATCATTGGTCTCCATAGCCGAGATGACGGCTGACAGCTCCTGGCCTTTAGAGTTCAGCTTTCTCCTGTGTGTTTGCGGGGAACGGGAGCAGCCATCTCAGAACAAAAGTAACTTCACTGCGGGGAGGGGGAACAGGATATACTTTAGTGCCGGAATGGCGCATCTACGGGCGCATTTAAACGTCCAACGGAACGCATTGCGCTGACGTTTCCCGTGAAGCGGTGCCGACGGAAGTTGTGAGCATGCGCACAAGGGGGCGAGTGGAGCCTCCCTCACTGCGCATGCTCTGTGGATGATGCGCTGAACGTAAGCCTCTGCGCTGGGCTCCGCCCATCATTTACATATGATCACATCCACTTCCACTTGCGTCGGGTTACGCCAGCGCATTATCGTTACTCTGGCGCAGTGTCGGCGGAGTAACGTAAATGAGAAACGTTACTCCAAAGTAAAGAAGCGCCCATCTACCTGAATCTGGCCCAATGAATCACACAATCAAAAGGTCTTTCAGGCCCTGATGCAATTAACACCTTTCAAAAGCATGTGTGCCCAGATTGAATAGCCAACAGCTTTTGATATCTGAAGACATCCTGCAAACATGAATTATTATTAATGTCCCATCTTCTGTAATACATGAATTATGATTCTTTGTCACCCTATGGCCCTAGTGGACATAAGGTGACCCTAGACATAGGAGAATCCCAGTCTGTCACGGTTCATACCGTTACAGGTAGCTTCTATGTAGGGAAGACTATACGTCCCTTCTGGAAGAGAATCAAAGATCATGTTTATTATGCCACTAGTGGCCTTTTAAACACCACGATGGGCCACCATATGGCATTCAGACACAAATATGAACCCTCCCTCTTTAAATTTTCCACTTTAGAAGGCATCCCCAAAGACCCCAGAGGGGGCAAAATCGATCAAAGGGTGCTCCAATGTGAAACAAAATGGATCTATTGCCTTCGAGCAAACTACTTTACAGGCCTAAACGAAGCCATAGGTTTTAAGTCCTTCTTGGGGACTTGACTACTTTGCCGACTAATCTAACAATTCCTGCCATCCATAGTCCTTCTATGCTGCCCCTTATAAAGTCTGCTATCACTTTGATGGACTTTGTTTTTCAGAGTGAATTATAGCAGAACTTGGGACTAAGGACTAACCCAATTGGAAATATGTGTGATGTAAATTTCCCAAATATATCAGATATATATATCCATCAAAATCGATTAGGGAACTGGAACACAATCTTAGGGTAACACATTATTACCCATACATACAGATAATACTATACCACCACTATATTAGTGTAATACCAACCATGAATTTTTTTTAACTCCGTTTTATTTCAATATCTCTTTTTTTGTATAATATACATGGGGCTGTTATGTTTATGTTTCATGTGTGCGTGAATTGCATCGCCTGATGCATCGTGTCAAAGCGACTCATCCACCTACTGACTGTCAATTATTTTTCCTTTCATATTATTTGTCCAAATCTCTGGGAACTATGATCAATTGTGCTACTATATATAGCCCCCCACTTTTCTTACTTTTATATTTAATTCATTTAAATTTTATATTTATTTACATTTTTTTTATTTTTTTCATATTTATTTTTATTTTTATCTATATTTATTTTCATCCTATTTATTATTTTTAAATCTCTTTTTTTTCTGTCCCGCCATCATCTATTGTGGTGATTGATTTGGCGCCTGTGGTGATGCTGTAGTGCCTCGCCGTCTGTCCCCCCTTCTCTATTCTATACACGTGGCATTTATACATGTGCCGTTGTTTGGTCGCGGGTGTACGTTGTTTGTATCGGATTGGCGGTAGGCATCTACTTGGGCTGTGAGGCATGGACGCCCTTGGTTATGTTGCTGCACGATGTATCTATGTGCTTGAGCACATTTTTGGCCAGTGATATAAGTCTAATGGAATGACATCGCGCTCACTGTCACGCCCACTCCTCCACGTCTGTACACTGGTCACTGCCCAAATGTTTACGCACCGTTGCCGGCGTGGCGCTCGTTTATGACGTCATTACGTCACGTCGAATCTCCAGCATATTTAAACCTGGCTGACAATGCCAGCCGCGTACACAGCACAGGCTGTGACCCTGGGGCACACACAAATCGCTTCTCACAATAGTAAGTATTCTGAAATGTTTTATCTCGTTGGTACTTCTATCGGGCGGCACGTTCTGATTATATGCATTTATTTTGCTCCTCCAGAAGTGTTTGTCAGTAGAGGCTTTATTGAATATATCAGTTGATTGGCAAGACTATGTTTGGATCCTGATTGCACCCACGCCTTTATTTCTTTTTTTGTGAGACTTTCCCCAGCTGTAATTCTCCCACAAGACTGTCCAGGTACTTTTCTTTCCTTTGTATTATACCCTCTTGGGTGCAAGATTGCTTTTCGGGTCATGTAGCGACCAGATTGTTGAGACATGTATGTTTATACATTTGAGAATTTTGTCAATTTTTATGTATTCAGATACTTACCCAACCCTCATATATGTATTTCTCTACAGAAAAGGGGTTCTCTTTTGTGCGCCGATACTTTGGCAAAGCCCCTGGAAATTTCCCCTGGTTTTTAATTTTATTATTTAACCCTTGACATCATGGGACTATTACCATAGATGCTACTAACTCGGACCACTGGTATGTTTCCCCCTCTCTTCCTCCCCTTTTCCCCTTGTCTCGTTCCCCCTTTTTCAAACCTTTTTCCCTTCCTCCCCTCCCCCCCCCCAAAAAAAACCCCCTCCCTCATCCCCGCTCCCTCCCTCCCCCCTCCCTTCTTTAGTTCCCCCACCCCTTTTCCCCTTTCCTTTGGCTATCTCTATATGTAGTAATTCCATTATTTAACCTTGGAAACCATACATCTCTATAAACTTTTTTAATAGATGATTTCCATGACACCATTGAAAGTGACACTCAAATTACTCCCCGATATCTTGACATTTCTTTAACTGCCTGGAGTTCTTTGGATGAATACGCTTGCCACGCTGTACTAGGTGACGTAACCATGATATATCTATATGTACATACATACAACCCTGTTTTTTAAATTGTAAATTCAATAATCTTGTTCTTTTTCTCTTTTGCTATAATCATTAAAAATGGTCCAATACTGTATTAATGTGATATGTATTGTTCCAGATTGTGAAACAATATCTATATATTTTCAAAAATCCTGCTTGTCTCATCCTGAAGAAGCCCAACGGCGAAACGTGTAGGCAACTTCAAAGGATTTACTTATCACCCATTAATTACTAATTCAGATGGTGCTATTCTATTGTATTTAAGTTTCTATTTTGTATTTTTTGCCTTGTATTTTTTACTTATTTGTGTAATAAATAATATATTTTTTAACATATATACTTCCGCCTTGCCTCAAAGTCCCACCTCCATTCACTCTTGTGATTGGGTTTTCTCCTTATTCTTACCATATACGGATGTGGCTAATGTGAGTGCTTTCCTAGTGTGTCGTGTCCTACCTTCCCTTGCCCTCTGTTTTCTTCCCCTCCCTAGTACTGGCCTGTGTTTTTCCCCTCCCTCTGCCCTCCCCTTTCCCCTTTTTTTGGATACTTCTTCCCATCATTGAGGTTCCCTTTGAGAGGATCGCTATGGATTTGGTAGGTCCAATAGTGATGTCCGCTAGGGGGCATCAGTACATTTTGGTTATATTGGACTAAGCCACCCATTTCCCGGAGGCGATTCCTCTCCGCAATACCTTGGCCAAAACCATAGCCATAGAGCTATCTCTTGTTTTTAGCTGCGTGGGTATTTGTAAGGAACTGCTTACGGACCAAGGTACTCCCTTTATGTCCCGGGTTATGAAAGTACTGTGCAAGTTGTTTAAAGTGACACAATTGCGTACATCTGTGTATCACCCCCAAACAGATGGTTTGGTTGAAAGATTCAACAAAACCCTTAAACAAATGTTAAAGAGGGTGGTGGATAAAGATGGAAGGGATTGGGACTGTCTTATTCCCTATTTAATAGAATAAAGAGGTAGTGGGGGTGATGGCGCTGTCACTAATATGTTGTTTAACTGGCCCAGTGAGTTGATAGGTAAGTTCTAATGGGACAGCATTCCCAGAGGCAATCACCCCTGCAGGGGTAGAATGCGTGTCAGTCAAACGAATGCTCCACCGTGTCGTGGCTCCTTCTCCTAGGTTCCGAATGAGTCACCTGGATTCCTGATGTATGTCCTTGATATAAGTAGTTAGTGGTATGGGATTCAATAAATTCCTCCAAAGCAAAAAAGAAGAAAGGCTTCCATAGTGTGGTACGTTAACGGTATAAAAAGAAGAATTTTATTGGCACTGCCAAGCATTAACATAGGCACAAGTGCAAAAATACAAAAAGTTTAAAATAAAATAAAAGTCATGACACCAGGCTGGGCTAGGATTCCAGCACAATCAGCAGTCAAGATGACATAAAGCACAAAAAGTGAATAAAAAGAAAAGATCTAAAAACAAAATTAACAGTAACCTATGTTCTAAACGCGCATAGGCACTGCAGATACACAAGCACTAAAAAAATGTCCGATTAGCTGATCACACCAGCGTGGGAACGGCGTGCGTTCCATACAAAATTCGCTGGTAATCCCGGAAGTGCGTGTAGGTGTGCGTGTGTCCGCTTTACGCACGTTTCGTATTCGTTACATCTTCGGAAGCGGATACACGCATACCGTAGCTGGCTGTATAAATAGAGGGCGTCACCATGGCAATGTATATTCCCTATTTAATGTTTGCCATTAGGAAGGTACCCCAATCCTCTACAGGTTTCTCACCCTTCGAGTTGCTCTATGGGAGACACCCAAGAGGGTTGTTGGATATCGCCAGGGAAACTTGGGAAAGTGAGAGTTCTCCCCACAGGCGTGTAATTGAGCATGTCGCCCTGATGCAAGATAGAATTGCACAGGTAATGCCAATTGTAAGGGTACATTTGGCCCAAGCACAGTTGGCACAACAGAGCGTGTATAACCGTGGGGCCAAGACCCGTACCTTCTCCCAGGGGGATAGGGTATTGGTACTTATCCCTACAGTTGAAAGGATGTTCCTCGCCAAATGGCAAGGCCCCCACGATATATTGGAAAAAGTGAGCGAAGTGAATTACAAGGTCAGACAACCAGGAAGGCGAAAGCCCGAACAGATCTATCACATCAATCTGTTAAAAGCCTGGAGGGATAGGGAATCCCTAGTCGCAGAAACGTTGTCACCAGCTCAGTCTGATTGCGTGATTCCTGAGTTTGGAATAGCAGTCACCTTGTCAAAGCCCCAACAACAGGAGGTTAAGGAGTTTGTGCTTCGCAACAAAGAGGTTTTCTCTGAGTTGCCGGGACAAACGTCTAGGGTAGAGCATGATATTATTACCCCGTCCGGTGAAAGGGTGAAGATAAAACCCTATCGCATCCCAGAGGCCCGACGGGAGGCAATACGGGAGGAAGTACAGAAAATGCTTACGTTTGGGGTGATAGAGGAATCCCAAAGTGATTGGTCCAGTCATATAGTTTTAGTGCCTAAACCGGATGGGAGCTGGCATTTTTGTAACGATTTTTGACAACTGAACAAAATTACAAAATTTGACACCTACGTATCGATGGGAACAGCCCGGTACATGACCACTCTCGATCTCACAAAAGGGTATTGGCAAATTCCCCTGGCTAAATCACTCAAGGAGAAAACCGTGGGGTAGATTCATGTAGAGATCCGACGGTGTATCTACTGATACACCGTCGGATCTGTGAGATCCGACGCTCGGATCTATGCGGATGATTCTTCGAATCATGTTCCGCATAGATCTCCCTTAGAACCGACTGGTGTAAGTGAGTTACACTGTCGGATCTTAGGCTGCATTCTCCCGCCGTCCGCTAGGTGGCGCTTCTTTTTTTCTACGCGACGAATATGCAAATGAGGAGAACCGCCGATTCAGAACCGAATGCCCGGCCGTCGCTTTTTTTTTACGTTGTTTGCGTTCGGCTTTTTCCGGCGGATCGTTACCCCTGCTATATGCGGGGTAAGTGCGGCGGATCCTATGTTAAGTATGGCCGTCGTTCCCGCGTCGAGTTTTGAATTTTTTACGCCGTTTACGTAAGTCGTCCGGGAATACGGCCATACGTTAATTGCGTTAACGTCGAAAACAATGACGTCCTTTCGACGTCATTTAAAGCAATGCCCGCTGGGAAATTTAGCCGGCGGCGCATGCGCAGTACGATCGGCGCGGGGACGCGCGTGATTTAAATAGTAAACTCCCCCTAGCCACGGAATTTGCATTCCGCCGGGGGATTTACGATCCGCCAGGGCTACTTACGAGGCAAGTGCTTAATGAATACAGCACTTGCCTCAAAAACTGGCACAGGCGGATCGTAAAAAAGATAGATCACGCGGATCAAAAGATCCGCTGATCTACATGAATCTTCCCCAGTGTTTGTAACCCCCAGGTGGGGCATTCCAGTATAAAAGAATGCCGTTTGGGTTAGAGAATGCCCGGCAACCTTTCAGTGGAAAATGGACCAGATTCTGAGGCCTCATCAGAAGTATGCTGCAGCTTACCTGGATGATGTAGTTATCCATAGTCCATGTTATACCTGAAGGGTTCCACATGTACTGGCACTTTAAGGCTGGCTCCACCCAGCAGTGATGACAAGGGTCAAGGGGTACAGTGGCCATCTTAGAGTGTGCTCATGTAGGAACCAGAGATATGTACTGTCCTGAGATGCATGTTGCAGTGTACAGCCTGTACTGAATAAACATCCATTGCTCCAGACCAGAGTCTTGTGTCTCTCACAACACACAGGACATCACAGTGGCGACGAGAATGGAATTTACAAAGTGTCTATCAGTCTGAGAGATAGAGAGAGACAAAGACATTGTGGATTGTCACCTGGATAAAAGCAGTCACAGATCCCAGCAGGAAAATGTCATTAATCGGGACATTAAGTGAGTTTGATGGAGAACAGACATCCTGGAGTTCCTGGGTTGAGAGGCTGGAACAGTATTTTAATGCAAATGACATCACAGACAACAGGCAAGTGGCAGTTTTTCTTACAGTGGTCGGGTCCAACACGTATGACACTCTTAGAGATCTGCTTTCCCCTGTAAAACCTTCAGCTAAGACATTGGCAGAGCTGCTGACACTGCTAGAGGATCACTTCCAGCCCAAACCACTAGAAATAGCAGAAAGATTTTGCTTCTATCAGAGGCAGCAGCAGACAGGTGAAGAGATTAAAGCTTATGTGCTTGCCCTTCGCAGACTAGCCTCTACCTGTTCTTTTACTACCTACCTACTGCACTGAGAGATAAGTTTGTCATGGGACTGAATTGTGAGTCGACACAAAAGAGACTATTAACAGAGAAAGACCTTACCATTACAAAGGCAATTGAGATAGCTTCAGTGATGGAAATGGCTGTGAAAGATACCGAGGAATTGAACCCCCAGAGCAGAAGGGAAGAGGTGAAGCAGGAAGTTTTCAGCACAGCAGTCAAGCCAAATGCCGCAAACTGGAAATACCGACCTCCACCAAGCCGGGAGTCAGCTTGTTACCGTTGTGGGAATACAGACCATGACCACAAAGTCTGCCAGTTTAAGGATCAGAACTGTCATAATTGCGGTAGGACCGGCCATCTGAAACGAGTTTGCCGTAGCAAGAAGGTGCGAGATAAACAACCTCTGAACTCCAAGACAAAGACATATATGGTGGGAAGATATACATCATTATCTGAGTCAGAGGATGAGGAAGTGCTCCACAGGTTAGACATACATCATATGCCTTCAGCACCCTCCGCAATGACTGTAGATGTAACCATTGAGGGAAAGAAACTCAAGATGGATGTAGACACAGGAGCAGCAGTTTCAGTTATCACCCAGAAACAATGGAGACAACTTCAGACCCGAAGAACTGTCCGCCCAACACCAATCAAACTGCAGACATACTCAAAGCAGATACTCCACCCACTGGGTTACGTAAAAGTAAAGGTATTGTACAAGGGTCAGACAAAGAGACTGCCATTATATATCCTGAAAAATGGGGGACCCCCTCTCTTTGGGAGAGACTGGATTGCTCACTTTGGTATGCCAGACATCGCCATAAGTCCCTGTAACACCGTTACCATGCCATTAGGAGATGATGAGGGATGGGTGGTGTCCCTGAAGCAGCGGTTCCCAAAGGTTTTTGATGACCAGTTGGGAAAAATAAAACATGACTGTGTGAGACTCAAGCTGAAACCCAACACTCAGCCTAAGTTCTTCAAAGCTCGGACAGTACCTTTCGCACTCCGAGCAGGTGTGGAAGCAGAACTAAGTCGGCTGGAGGAACAAGGTGTCATCTCAAAGGTAGAGCACAGCGAGTGGGCATCACCAGTTGTACCGGTAAAGAAAGCGAATGGGGACTTGCGCATTTGTGGCGATTTCCGCATGGCACTGAACTCTCAACTGGAAATAGACCAGTATCCCCTACCCAGAGTAGATGACATTTTTGCCTCTCTTGCAGGGGGTGAAAAGTTCACCAAGCTTGATCTCAAACAAGCATATTTACAGTTTGAGGTCTATCCTTCTTCCCGCAAGTTTCTGACCATCAACACCCACAAGGGACTGTATGAATACAATCGGATGGTGTTTGGGGTAGCCTCTGCTCCAGCCATTTGGCAACGAAAAATGGACGAGATTTTGGCGGACATTCCTTTTACGCAGTGCCTGCTAGATGACATGCTCATCACGGGACGGACTGACCAGGAACACAAGCAGAATGTGGAGCTTGTGTTGGCGAGACTCCAAGAACAGGGTCTGAAAGTGAACTTAGCAAAATGCCAATTCATGGTGCCTAAATTGGAGTTTTGTGGCCACCTTGTGGATGCAGAAGGTATACACACCACAGAAGCCAAGGTTGATGCTTTAGTCAAAGCTCCAGCCCCAACCAACGTCCAGCAGCTGCGATCATACCTTGGCTTGCTGAACTATTACCACAAATTCCTGCCAGATCTGGCACACACCTTGTTTCCGTTGAACAAGCTTTTGGAGAAACACTCCAGATGGGACTGGTCGGCTGCATGCCAGCGTGCTTTTGAAGTTTCTAAGCGGAAGCTGTTGGCGTCACGCATGCTCGTGCACTATGACCTCCAGAAGCCTCTCACCTTGGCTTGTGATGCCTCACCCTATGGTCTGGGGGCGGTACTATCCCACATCTTACCAGATGGGTCAGAAAAACCAGTGGCATTTGCCTCCAGGTCTTTGACAAAAGCAGAAAGCAATTACTCACACATTGACAAAGAGGCTCTTGCACTGATATGGGCAATTAAGAAGTTTCATCTTTACCTGTATGGTAGGGAATTCACCATACTGACGGACCATAAACCACTCCTTCAGATCTTTAGCCCTGACAAAGGCATCTCCCAGACTACTGCGGCCCGCCTCCAACGCTATGCCCTATTCTTGGGGGCATACAGCTACAAAATTCAGTATCGTGGTCATGATGCCAATGCTAATGCGGACGCAATGTCCCGACTGACAGGGAGGTCCATGGACTCTTCTCCACCAGTCAAGAGTTGTCGTTACACCAGCCTGTCCTTCTTGTCTTCTGGAGAGATAGCAGCCCATACAACCAAGGATACCTTTCTGAAAACAATACTCTCCTGGGTACGGTCCGGTTGGCCTGCAACTGTCACACAGGAGTATGAACCTTATTTCCGTAGGCGTATGGAATTAACTGTGGCTGGCAACTGTGTTTTATGGGGAGACAGAGTGATCATTCCACAGACCCTCCGCAGACACATTCTGGACTTGCTACATACCGGTCATCCCGGGGGCACTCGTATGAAACAAAAGGCCAGAGGCTATGTGTGGTGGCCAAACCTAGACTCAGATATCGCAACATATGTGAATGCTTGTGCTGGATGTGCACAAATGGTAAGAGACCCTCCTCGAGGGTGCGTCCAGCCCTGGACTTGGCCCACGGTTCCTTGGTTTCGCCTACACTTGGACTTTGCAGGCCCGATCAGAGGACACACCTTCTTGATCATAGTGGACGCCCATTCAAAGTGGCCTGAGGTCATTCCTGTTACTCAGCCAACGACTAAGGCAACAATTTCCATACTGTTACATCTCGCTGCTACGTTTGGATACCCCAGAGAGATCGTCACTGACAACGGTGCACAATTCACCAGTCAGGAGTTTCAGCTTTTCCTGACTGCCCACAACATCAAGCACAAGTTGACCGCACCTTACCACCCAGCTACAAATGGTCAAGCAGAGAGGTTTGTGCAGACTTTCAAACGCTATTTCAAAGCTACAGTGGCTGCAAGTAAACAACAGTCTCTGTCACCCCAGCAGCTGGATTCCTTCCTTTCTGCTTACAGAAACACACCACATGCAACCACTGGTAAAACTCCAGCAGAACTCCTTCTGGGTCGGCAGCCATGGACTGTTTTGGATATGCTCCGCCCTTAAACAGTCCAGGAACATGTATTGCAGTCCCAAGACAAGATGGTCAAACACCATGAGCTTCCCGGATTCACAGCCCAACAAAAGGTATGGGCCCGATCTTATGGGTCTTCCAACACCCGTTGGCTTCCTGCTGTCATTGCAGAGACTTTGGGACCCAAGATGTACAAGGTCCGCCTGGAAGATGGTTCCATTTGCAGACGTCATGCGGACCAACTGCGTCCTCGCTCTCAACTGCCCGAATCCCTCATGCCGGCTGAACCACCAGTGTCTCAAGGATCTGCTCCCAGCGGATCAGGATGCACAGAGACTGATGATTGTGGGGACTCTGAACTTTTGAACTCAGCTCCAGCAGAGCCCTCCAGCTCTGGTCCGGAGGTCTGTTTACCCTCTGAGTTGGGGGATCCCTTCTTGGCCCCGCCGGTACCCATTCCGGCCAGCCCTGTTTCCTCTGGTCCCAAATCGCTGGATGCCCGGCCTCAACGACACTGTCGCCCTCCTGACCGGTTGCAGTTGCAAGAGCGGTTACGAGACTTTCGACGGGGCCGACGGAAGTGATTCAATGACATATTAACCGCAACTGTCCCTGGAAGCTTGAAGTCCTGTAATTCTCCTGTGTTTGGAGGACTTTAACTGGACAGTTATCAGTTAATGTTTTGTTTCTGTTATGGTTTTATTGTGTTTTTTTTTTGTTTTGTTTTTGTTTTTGTTTTTTTGAGGGATGGATGGAAGGTGTTATACCTGAAGGGTTCCACATGTACTGGCACTTTAAGGCTGGCTCCACCCAGCAGTGATGACAAGGGTCAAGGGGTACAGTGGCCATCTTAGAGTGTGCTCATGTAGGAAGCAGAGATATGTACTGTCCTGAGATGCATGTTGCAGTGTACAGCCTGTACTGAATAAACATCCATTGCTCCAGACCAGAGTCTTGTGTCTCTCACAACACACAGGACATCACAGTCCAGATTGGGCCTCACATCTGCCAAAAGTGCAAGCAGTCCTAGACTCTATCCGGGAAGCTGGGTTTACGGCCAACCCAAAGAAGTGTACCATTGGACAGGAAGAGTATCTCTGGTACACCATTGGGAGGGGAGTGATAAAACCCCAAGTCAATAAAGTCGAGGCCATACAGAATTGGCCACGCCCTAACAGCAAGAAGCAGGTACGAGCCTTTCTGGGAATCGCTGGTTATTATCGGCGATTTATTCCCCACTTTGCTTCTCAGGCTGTGCCCTTAACCAACCTGACCAAGGGGAAAGACTTGGTCATGGTTAAGTGGATCCCAGACGTGGAAGCAGCCTTCCAGGCCTTAAAAAAAGCCTTATGTAGCCAGCCGGTCTTGTACTCACCAGATTTCTCCAGAGACTTTGTGGTACAAACGTTTGCGTCGGACGTGGGGTTGGGAGCAGTATTGTCCCAGGTCTGGAATGGGGAAGAACATCCGGTCATTTATCCCAGTAGGATATTAAAGTCCCATGAGGTAAATTATGCCACCATTGAGAAGGAGTGTTTAGCAGTGAAATGGGCTCTAGATTCCCTTAGATACTACCTGCTGGTTAGGCATTTTGACCTAGTTACGGACCACGCTCCCTTTAAAGTGGATTGCCCAAAACAAGGAAACAAACAGAAGAGTAAACAGATGGTTCCTGGCCCTACAAGAATTTAACTTTACTGTAAAACAGTGCCCTGGCATCCAAATGGGGAATGTGGACACACTGTCTCGGGTGCATGCCTGCCTGAATGCTGGTGTTCCAACCCCAAGGTTGAAACAAGAGGGGGGGTATGTGACAGTAGACAGGTTAAATACCCTGGTTGCATCCAAGATGCTGTATATATATCTCCTAGGTTCAGGCTTTATGCCAGTTTGTACCTTTAGGGGGAGTGCTGGGAGTCCTGCTGGGAGGACTTGATGAGCCCAGCCGAATTAGGTGGGCTCGTTAGGTCCTCTACAAAAACTCCCAGCATGCTAACAGAGATGCTCCAACCTGGAACCAGATCTGTATGGATAGTCTGGGGAGTGTTCTTTGTGCGGTGAGACAAAGCCTGTGTGGCTACTATTACTAAAACTCTAACCAGCAGGGAATTAGGCACTAGGGCAGCACTAGGCTGTGCCCAGGCGTTAGTTAGGGACACCAATGTGTTTAGTAAGAGGTCAAGTGACCAGGGTTTATTTTTGTATTTCTTTTGTTTCGGTCACATTTGTTTTGTATTCAGTTCGTCATCTTTTTGTTTTCCTCCTACCACCGTCTGCTGTGCCTAATTGTTTTTGTGTGCTGAACCTGTCCAGAGGGTCACACACACCCGCTGATGGGTTAACCCCCTCACAATATGTATACACTGTATTGAGTTTAGCTAGATCTGCTTTTCCTAATATACTGACAGGCAGGCAGGTGATTGTGCTAGCTGCAGTATTTTTACTTGGTGTACTGTCTGTGTCCTCTGCACAGTGTGCACCTAAAGCTACGTCAATAGATCTGCTGGTGTTCTCATATTAATTTCTACAGGCAGGGTTCTGCTCATATTAATACTACAGGCAGGGGATCTGCACGTATTCTCACGTGGTGTAGTGTGTCCTCTGCACAGTGTGCACCTAAAGCTACGTCAATAGATTTGCTGGTGTTCTCATATTAATTCCTACAGGGAGGGATCTGCTCTTATTTATACCACAGGCAGGGGATTTGCACGTATTCTCACGTGGTGTACTGTGTCCTCTGCACAGTGTGCACTTAAAGCTACGTCAATAGATTTGCTGGTGTTCTCATATTAATTCCCACAGGCAGGGATCTGCTCATATTAATACCACAGGCAGGGGATCTGTACGTATTCTCACGTGGTGTACTGTGTCCTCTGCACAGTGTGCACCTAAAGCTATGTCAATAGATTAGGCAGAGAGTCACGAGCCGATAAAAGAGGGCAAGCAGGCTCTGGATCTAGTGCCCGTGGGACACACAGCGTGTGGCCGTGGGACACACTCGTCCTTTTTTTCGGCAGCTGGCAGTGTTGAGCCGCAATATGCCGAAGACTTGGTAGAGTGGATGACCAAGCCGTCCTCATCCTCTCTCACCCAGTCTCAGGGTACTTTGTCTGGCAAAGCAGCTGCCAACGCAGCCTCTTCCCTCTGCTCAATGGCATTAATTAGTCACTCCTTCCCTAGCCCCACCGTGTCCTCCTGAGGAGTAACCTGAACTGTTTTGTTTGTTCAATAAGTGTTTATTAACCACTTCCTTACTGGGCATGTAAACCCCCTTCCTGACCAGGTGAAATTTCAGCTTGCGGCACTGCGTCGCTTTAACTGACAATTGCGCGGTCGTGCGATATGGCTCCCAAACAAAATTGGCGTCCTTTTTTCCCCACAAATAGAGCTTTCTTTTGGTGGTATTTGGTCACCTCTGCGATTTTTATTTTTTGCGCTATAAACAAAAAAGGACGACAATTTTGAAAAAAAATACAATATTTTTTACTTGTTGCTATAAAAAATAGCCCAATTTTAAAAAAAAATTCAGTTTAGGCCGATACGTATTCTTCTACATATTTTTGGTTAAAAAAAAAAAAAATCGCAATAAGCGACTATTTTGCGCAAAAGTTATAGCGCCTACAAAATAAGGGACAGAATTGTTATTTTTTATTATTTATTTTTTTACTAGTAATGGCGGCGATCTGCGATTTTTATTGCGACTGCGACATCATGGCGGACACATCGGACACTTTTGACACATTTTTGGCACCATTCACATTTATACTGCAATCAGTGCTATAAATATGCACTAATTACTGTATAAATGTGACTGGCAGGGAAGGGGTTAACACTAGGGGGTGAGGAAGGGGTTAATGTGTTTCCTGCATTGTGTTCTAACTGTGGGGGGAGGGGGGGTGACCGATCTGTGTCCCTATGTCCCGCATATAGTCGTACGGCCGTAGGGAAGTGGTTAATTATTAAGAAACATAAACAAAAAAAACATAAAAAGTAAAGGAACAGTGACTGTCACACAAGCTCAAGTTACATAGGTGACAAGATAAACAAGGGTGAACAAAGACAGTATTACCCATCAGTCGTACCTAGACGACAAGACCATAACAAAAATGGATAGGAGCACAATAAAACTTAGGCCGCGTACACACGAGGGGATATGTCCACTGAAAACAGTCCGATGGACCATTTCAGCAGACATCTCTGCTCGTGTGTATGGGCTAGCGGACAGATTTCTCCACCCGACAGATTTCAAAGCATGCTTTGAAATCTATCCGGTGGGAATCTGTCCGCCCGACATGTCTGCTGGTTAGTACACTTACCAGCAGACATGTCGTCCCCCACCGCCGCCGCCGAATGGATTCGGCGCATGCGCGGAAGTGTTTTACTTCCTGGTGCGGTGACGTGGCGGTGACGCGGCGGCGTCAACGTCACCGCCACGTCACCGCGCCGTCCGGCGGCGGGGAATTTGATCTGATGGTGTGTACACGCCATCGGATCAAACTCCCGATCGGACATATCCGATGGAAATGGTCCGCAGACCGTTTTCATCGGATATGTCCGATGGTGTGTACGCGGCCTTACACTTACCCCATAGGGTCCGATCTATGAGAATAATGCAACAGTATCAACACCTACAAAACAAACTTAAATGGCAATAGCAGGACTGTCCCCTAAAGAAGAAGACATAGGAACAGAAAAAACAAAAAGCAAAAACAAAGACAGAAAGTAAGACGAGGTAGGAAGGGGGGGGTGGGTGGGGGAAAGAAGGGAAAGGGTTCCCGCCTCAAAACACTCTCCAATCACAGATGACATATCCAGGTCTTGGAATAACAAATTAAAATTCAAATAGACTGAGACATCATTTCTGCATAGGCAGAAGTGAATTTAAAGGCAAACCAGTCAGACCATATTTTACGTGATAAGTCTGCCGAAGCCTTAAGGGAATGTGTAAGATCCTCCATGTAATAAGTACAGTCCACCTCTAGCAGCCATTGGCGCAAAGATGGTATAGCTTTCTGTTTCCAAAATCTGGGAATAAGGGATTTTGCCGCATTCAATAGATGAGGGGTCAGAGATTTCTTACATGATTTAACTGGTTTGTCTGTACAATAAACAGCACGACCCACGGATCCCCCGGGGTTTCAAAACCTTGGATTTCCTTCATCCAATATAAAATTGACCGCCAAAAGGGGCAGATCAGAGGGCAGAACCACCACAAATGAGTGTGCGTCTCCTATTCCCCACATTCTCGCCAGCAGAGGGGAGAAACTTGAGGAAAAATCTCATGAATCACAACTGGAGTGAGATGCCATCTGGTAAGCAGCTTGTAGTTGACTTCCGCAGTCCTAGAGGACAATGAGGTGGTATGAGCAAGAGGCAGTACTGTAGCTTACTGAGACTCTGAAAAATCCTTAGTACTTAGTGTTAGTGGACGTGTGCTATTTAATTGCACACATACATGCAGTTGCTGTTACTGCATGACATGTGTGCTATATAATTGCACATACACGCATTAGCTGTTACTGCACGTGTGTTGTGTTTTTGCCCATAAACACAGCCGATCATACTGCACATTTGCTGTGTTTTTGCCCACAAACTCAGTCGATCTTACTATAAGTTTGCTGTGTGTTTGCCCATAAACTCAGTCGATCATACTGCACGCTTACTGTTTTTGACCATAAACGCAGTCGATCTTACTATACGTTTGCTGTGTTTTTGCCCATAAACGCAGTCGATCATACTGCACATTTGCTGTTTTTGGCCATAAACTCAGTCGATCTTACTATACGTTTGCTGTGTTTTTGCCCATAAACGCAGCCGATCTTTGTGCAAGTTTCCTGCGTTTTTGCCCATTAACGCAGTCGATCTTACTGCACGTTTGCTGTGTTTTTGCCCATAAACGCAGTCGATTATACTGCACATTTGCTGTGTTTTTGCTCATAAACTCAGTCTATCTTACTATACGTTTGCTGTGTTTTTGCCCATAAACGCAGTCGATCTTTGTGCAAGTTTCCTGTGTTTTTGCCCATTAACGCAGTCGATCTTACTGCACGTTTGCTGTGTTTTTGCCCATAAACGCAGTCGATTATACTGCACATTTGCTGTGTTTTTGCTCATAAACTCAGTCTATCTTACTATACGTTTGCTGTGTTTTTGCCCATAAACGCAGTCGATCTTACTGCACATTTCCTGTGTTTTTGCCCATAAACACAGTCGATCTTACTGCACGTTTCCTGTGTTTTTGCCCATAAATGCAGTCGATCATACTGCACATTTGCTGTTTTTGGCCATAAACTCAGTCGATCTTACTGCACGTTTCCTGTGTTTTTGCCCATAAATGCAGTCGATCTTACTGCACGTTTCCTGTGTTTTTGCCCATAAATGCAGTCGATCTTACTGCACGTTTGCTGTGTTTTTGCTCATAAACTCAGTCTATCTTACTATACGTTTGCTGTGTTTTTGCCCATAAATGCAGTCGATCTTACTGCACGTTTCCTGTGTTTTTGCCCATAAACGCAGTCGATCTTACTGCACGTTTGCTGTGTTTTTGCCCATAAACGTAGTCGATCATACTGCACATTTGCTGTTTTTGCCCATAAACTCAGTCGATCTTACTATACGTTTGCTGTGTTTTTGCCCATAAACGCAGTCGATCTTTGTGCAAGTTTCCTGTGTTTTTGCCCATTAACGCAGTTGATCTTACTGCACGTTTGCTGTGTTTTTGCCCATAAACGCAGTCGATCATACTGCACATTTGCTGTGTTTTTGTTCATAAACTCAGTCTATCTTACTATAAGTTTGCTGTGTTTTTGCCCATAAACGCAGTCGATCTTTGTGCAAGTTTCCTGTGTTTTTGCCCATTAACGCAGTTGATCTTACTGCACGTTTGCTGTGTTTTTGCCCATAAACGCAGTCGATCATACTGCACATTTGCTGTGTTTTTGCTCATAAACTCAGTCTATCTTACTATACGTTTGCTGTGTTTTTGCCCATTAACGCAGTCGATCTTACTGCACATTTCCTGTGTTTTTGCCCATAAACACAGTCGATCTTACTGCACGTTTCCTGTGTTTTTGCCCATAAATGCAGTCGATCATACTGCACATTTGCTGTTTTTGGCCATAAACTCAGTCGATCTTACTGCACGTTTCCTGTGTTTTTGCCCATAAATGCAGTCGATCTTACTGCACGTTTCCTGTGTTTTTGCCCATAAATGCAGTCGATCTTACTGCACGTTTGCTGTGTTTTTGCTCATAAACTCAGTCTATCTTACTATACGTTTGCTGTGTTTTTGCCCATAAATGCAGTCGATCTTACTGCACGTTTCCTGTGTTTTTGCCCATAAACGCAGTCGATCTTACTGCACGTTTGCTGTGTTTTTGCCCATAAACGTAGTCGATCATACTGCACATTTGCTGTTTTTGCCCATAAACTCAGTCTATCTTACTATAAGTTTGCTGTGTTTTTGCCCATAAACGCAGTCGATCTTTGTGCAAGTTTCCTGTGTTTTTGCCCATTAACGCAGTTGATCTTACTGCACGTTTGCTGTGTTTTTGCCCATAAACGTAGTCGATCATACTGCACATTTGCTGTTTTTGCCCATAAACTCAGTCTATCTTACTATAAGTTTGCTGTGTTTTTGCCCATAAACGCAGTCGATCTTTGTGCAAGTTTCCTGTGTTTTTGCCCATAAACGCAGTCGATCTTACTGCACGTTTGCTGTGTTTTTGCCCATAAACGTAGTCGATCATACTGCACATTTGCTGTTTTTGCCCATAAACGCAGTCGATCATACTGCACATTTGCTGTGTTTTTGTTCATAAACTCAGTCTATCTTACTATAAGTTTGCTGTGTTTTTGCCCATAAACGCAGTCGATCTTTGTGCAAGTTTCCTGTGTTTTTGCCCATTAACGCAGTTGATCTTACTGCACGTTTGCTGTGTTTTTGCCCATAAACGCAGTCGATCATACTGCACATTTGCTGTGTTTTTGCTCATAAACTCAGTCTATCTTACTATACGTTTGCTGTGTTTTTGCCCATTAACGCAGTCGATCTTACTGCACATTTCCTGTGTTTTTGCCCATAAACACAGTCGATCTTACTGCACGTTTCCTGTGTTTTTGCCCATAAACAAAGTCGATCTTACTGCACATTTCCTGTGTTTTTGCCCATAAACGCAGTCGATCATACTGCACATTTGCTGTTTTTGCCCATAAACTCAGTCGATCTCACTTTACGTTTGCTGTGTTTTTGCCCATAAACACAGTCGATCTTACTACACGTTTGCTGTGTTTTTTGCCCGTAAACGCAGTCGATCATACTGCACAATTGCTGTGTTTTTGCTCATAAACTCAGTCTATCTTACTATACGTTTGCTGTGTTTTTGCCCATAAAATCAGTCGATCTTACTATACGTTTGCTGTGTTTCTGCCCATAAACGCAGTCGATCTTACTGCACGTTTGCTGCGTTTTTGCCCATAAACGCAGCTGCTCTTGCTGGACAGGTGCTGTTTATTTCTGATTTTGTCCTGTGCAGGCTATTAAAATGTCTGGAAGGACAACAAAGAAAGGCAGAGAGTCACAAGGGCAAGCAGGCTCTGCATCTAGAGGCAACACTGGTGGTGGACACGGTGCATCCTCTTCAGGACGTGGCTGTTTGACATGCTCGTCATTGTTTTCGGGAGCTGGCCGCGTTGAGCCTCAACATGCAGAGAAATTAGTAGAGTGGATGACCAAGCCGTCCTCATCCTCCTCATCCTCTCTCACCCAGGCTGAGCTTAGTTTATCTGGCAAAGCAGCTGCCAAGGCGTCCTCTTCCTTGTGCACAATGGCACCACACAATCCTTCCCTAGTCCTACCATGTCCTCCTGAGGGGTCCCCCGAACTGTTTCAGCACAGTGTTGGGTACATGCTGAATGAAGATGCGCAGCGTTTTGAAGGCTCTGATGATGGAACACAGATAGAGAAAGGCATTGATGTGAGCCCAGGGAGAGGGGGTGGCAGTATGCTCCAGCTGGGGGAGTATGCATCAGCTGGGGGGAACATCGCTGTCTAGAGGGACAGCAATCTGGCAATGATGTTCCCCCAGCTGGAGCATACTGCCAGGTTTTTGACAGTGATGAGGAGGGAGGGGATGATGAGGTCACTGACTCTACCTTGGTGCCTGATAAGAGAGAGAGGAGGAGGAGGAGGAGGAAGAGGAGGAGGAGGGTGAGGCACAGGCACATCTCCAAAGAGGCAGGATGCCCTCCAGGGGTCAGCTTAAGGGCACACCAACTGCATTACAGCACACATCTACGCTTGTGCATGGCGCTGCTGTGTCTGAACGGTACAGCAAAAGTTCTTTGGTGTGGGCCTTTTTTGAAACATGTCTATCAGATCGTACCTTTGCTATTTGCAACATATGTCACAAGCGTATCTCGCATGGCCAAAACATCACCCGCCTGGGTACCACATGCTTGTCCAGACATATGTCGACCTGCCCTGCCCCCTGATGACGTACTAATGTACGAAACATATGTCGGCGGCGACATCTGGCTCTCTTTCTCACATCAGACCATCCAGCGCCTTCCAAACTTTGCCATCCAGCCGCACCCAGTGACCTGGTGAGATCCTTCTTTTGGAGAGTATCCGCTACGCTACAGTCCCAGTGCCAGGCAGGCACCTGCCATAGTAAGAGGCCATTTGGCTGTTTGTGCGATTTTTTATAGTTTTAATAAAGGTAATGCACTATGATTTTTTTCCTTATCTGCCTCCATCATTCTGTGAGCACCACGGTCATATACATGGTTCCCATCGTGATCCAGCTACGCCCCCAGTGTAACAGGCACTCATCCTGTCCTGCTTTCCTGACCTACTTTTAATTAAGAGGTCTCGCCTTGTGGTAAGCGCATAGCATCTTCTTAGCACCTTGGGTGGAGTTCATATTTCAGTGGTGGAGGAACCAGACACATCTATGAGTCAGCTTTCAACAACCAGTCACTGACACATTTGTGGCTTTTATGGGACTTTGCACCAATAGAGACTATTATTGCACTGTGTTTCTCATTGCACTTTATTCTCACCACGAGTGAGCAGTTATCTACACTGGTGACCATTCCATGTAATTTTGTCTTAATTGTTTACCACAGGCTGGTGATTAGTTAATTTTTATCACTCGTTATCCATAACAGGATCTATATGTCATTTATTTTTGTTGTATATATTCACTAACCTACCAAGTTCATGGTGCACATGAAGTACACCCACCTAATCTTATCATAGACAGGTGTTATACTGAGTCTGTATACTATTCACTTACTAGCGCCCTCTATTCCTTTTCTTCACAATACTTTGCATATGGCTCTTTGTTGTGCTTCGATTGGAGTTATTGTGAGGAGTTGCAGTGTTGTGTTGTGCCTAAGGCACCATTTTCCAGCCCCTGTTTAACAGGGGCACCTAATAACTTTTTTTTATGTAATACTTTGCACATGGCTCTTTGTTGTGCTCCAATTAGAGTTATTGTGAGGGGTTGCAGTGTTGTGTTGTGCCTAAGGCATAATTTTTCAGCCCCTGTTTAACAGGGGCGCCTAATAACAATTTTCTTATATCAATAATTTTTATTGTTTTAGAAGATAAAAACACATACAGAAAACATATTACAAACATTGGTCTTCTAGTACAATTGAGTATCCACAAGAGCAGCAAAGAGCACATTTTCATTTCACATTGACATATCGACTTGCAGCATGAAAACCATAAATTTACAATGCAGCACGCAAAGAACAGCATATCCCTTCCCTTCTATAGGTCACCCCAATGGGAACTCACTGTGACCCGTGTAGCCGAGCATACACTGCCCCAGATGCACCAGAACCAAAGATACACCAACGGCTGTGCTAGTGTGCTCTATAAGGGGATGCGCATACCATGTTTGTAAGAAGGCTAAACTCCAAAGTCAAACTTAAAACATTATCAGCAAGATAAAAGAAAATAGATAAACATAAGAGAATAAAAACTAAAATAATAAAGGAAAAGGAAGGAACCAGCACCCCGCCGTATATCAAAAAAGATAACTGAGATATTTCAATACAAGGTCTTGTTGTTATCATACCAGTCCACCCAGGCCTGCCAATGAGAAATAAAAGTGACGTGTCTACCTTCTGAGTAAGCTAGCATACGCTCATATGTGAAGTGTATCGAAAGAGTTCTGACTACATCTTCAGCTTTGGTGTCCACATCGGATCTCCACAGTCGAAGTATGACTAATTTGGCCGCCAAGAAAAGATGTATGATGCATTTCCTGAAAGGGGAGGGAATTTCTTCTATACCCAGATGTAAAATAGCTAGAGAGGGTGAGGGATGTATGGAGATTCCCGTTATCTGACGCACTATTATGAAAATGCTGGACCAGAACTTAGCCAGCCTCCCGCATTCCCATAGGATGTGAAACAGTGTGCCCGCTTGTGAGCATTGTCTCCAACAGAGCGGAGATGCTCCATGTCCAAACTTAGCAAGTCTGGATGGCGTGAGGTACCACCTTTGAGTAACCTTATGGTAGAGTTCCCACAGATTGGCACTTTTTGTGGCCGTGTGGGTATATTGTAAAGCTTTAAGCCGCTGCTCGTCCAAGTAATACCTATCAAGGTCCTTTTCCCAGGCCAATAAAGCATTATTTTTAGCGAAGATAGATTTGTTGTTGAGTAGGTTGTAAATTAACGTTATACCTTTCCTCCTGCTTCTCTGCGAGGTAAAAAAATCTTTTACTTTCCAGAATATCTTATAGGGTTTATAGGGTTCCTTATTAAAAAATGATTGTATTCTAAGAAAATTGAATTGTTCTGAGTCTGGAAGACCAAATTCAGATTGTAATTGGTGAAAAGGTTTCAGGGACCCTCCCTTAAGTATATCCGAGATCCAATTCACCCCTCCCAGTAGCCATTTTTGTAAATTTAGATCGGGGATTATCAGGGCTAAGGAGGAGATGGGTGAGTCTAAGCTAACAGTGGGAGTAGAAAGTAGCTCCGCTGAGGTGAAATTCCTCCAGGCCTCTAGAGTTGCCAGTATTGTGGAGGCGCATATCAGTTGCGAGGTTTGGAGGAAGGGGCTTGCTAGCAAAAGCGCCCTCAGGTCTCTGCCAGGGACTTGGGATTGTTCTAGAGGACCCCAAATTGGGGTCGACTGATCAGGAAACCAGCCTTTAGCCTGCGTTAAAATAGCCGCTAGATGGTAATCAGCAAAGGAAGGCACTCCCATGCCACCAGCCATCCTAGTTTTGCGAAGTTTGTTGAAGGCACTACGCGCCCTCTTGCCTACCCAGAGATATCTCGAGAGTATACCCTGAAGCTCCCTAAAAAATTTCTGGGGTACAGGAATAGGGACCGTTCTAAACATATACAGTACTTGCGGTAACATTTGCATTTTGAATGCAGCCAGTCTACCCGACCACGATAGAATGTGTTAACTCAGTGCTTTTGTTCCTTCCTTAACCTTATCTATCAGTGGTAAATAATTGGCGTTGAACAGCTGCTCTGGATAGGGGGTAAGATGGATCCCCAAGTATTCAATTGCTTGATCATTCTATATATAAGGGTAAACCTGTTGGATATGTAGTTTATCATCTTGGTGTACACCCAGATCCAAGATGAAGGATTTGGTATCGTTCACCTTATAGTACGATATTTTACCATAATCTTGAAGCAAACAAGAGACCCTTTCCAAGGAAGTCACCGGATTCGTAAGCATTAATATGACGTCATCCACGAATAAACTGATGACATGTTTTTTACCCCTTATTGTAAAACCGTGTACGTCGGGAGACTGTCTGACGGAGGCTGCAAGCGGCTCCATTAGCAGGTTAAAAATGAGGGGGGATAGCGGGCACCCCTGCCTTGTGCCGTTCGTGATTTTAAAAGGTTTGGATAGCATTCCCGATGTATACACTTTAGCCAACGGGACCGTATATAATGCTAAAATCGCCGATAGTAAGTGTTTGTCAAATCCATATGCTTCCAGAGTGCACTTCAGGTACATCCAGTGCACCCTATCGAACGCCTTCTCTGCATCCAAAGCGAGGAGCAGAGAAGGCGCTCGGGTCGACCGTGCAATATGAATGATATTGAGCAAACGCCTCGTGGCGTCCGATGCCTGCCTGCCCTTCGTGAAACCGGATTGGTCTGGGTCAATCAAGGTGGGCAAAACATCCACTAGACGCAAGGCTATCATTTTGCCATAAATTTTGAGATCATTGTTTAGCAATGAAATAGGGCGAAAATTTTGAGGGGCATCGGGCGACTTCCCAGGTTTGGGCAGTGTTACTATCAAGGCCTCAAGCATTTCAGAGGGAAATGACTCGGACGTAGCAGCTGACTCGAACACTCTCAATAAATAGGGGCCTAGAGTCATTTGAAAAGCCTTATAATAGTCCCCTATGAGTCCATCGAGGCCAGTGGATTTATTAGGAGGGAGGGTGTTAATAGCTTGCAGTAGTTCAGTCATTGTAAAGGGGGAATTCAAGTTATTTAATTGTTCTGAGGTTAGACTAGGTAGGTGGATCTTGGATAGGAAATCTTTTATTTCAGCTACGGACGGTTGGTGGGCCGTGGGATCCCGCTCTAAATTGTACAGGGAGCTATAATAGTCGCTAAACGCATCAGCTATGTTTTGAGGATCATACACAATTTTTTTTACTCAAAGGATGTATCAACCGGGCAATCTTAGTTTTGAAGCGCTGACCCCGTATGTAACGGGCCAGCGCCCTACCAGCCTTGTTGTCCGTCGAATAGAAGGACATTCTCGCCCATCTATCTTTTTTCTCAAAGTTTTGGAGAAGTAAGAGTCTGAGGTCGTGCCTTAAAACCGAAAGCTTAGCACTAGTGGATGTGTTGGGGTTGGTTTTGTTCAAAGATTCCAGGGACTCTATGTCCCTGAGAAGAGTGGCAATAGCCAATTGCCTCTGCTTCTTGACCCTAGCACCTAACTGGATAAACACTCCTCTGATGTATGCCTTGTGGGCGTTCCAAAGTGTGAAAGGGTTATCCGTGGAGGGGGAATTGGTCTGAAAATACTCTGTCAGTCGTTCTCCTATTGTGTCTTTAGTAGCTGCGTTTTGGATGAGAGAAGAACTGGAACGCCAAACAAATGCAGCTGTGTCAGGTAGAGGTCGACCGATATATCGGCTGGCCGATATATCGGCCGATATTTTGCGTTTTTTAATTAATCGGCATCGGCCGATTTGTGCTGTAAGAAAGCCAATTTTTTTTTTTTTTTTAACTTCAGCAGCGCAACTTGCAAAAAGCTTCTGTAATAGAAGTCAATGCAAGTTGCCTGAAGTTTCCCGTGGAGGAGACTCTGGGCAGCCTGCCAAGTTTTGAGAAAAGTTACAATGTTGCTACTTATCAATTAACTGAACTCCGTGAAGGAGAGTTCTCAGTTTAACCATTTAAAGGCTAAATCTTTTTTGACACTTGGTGCTTACAAGTAAAAAGCCTGTATTTTCTGCTGGAAAATCACTTGGAGCCCCCAAACATTATATATTTTTTTTTTAGCAGAGACCCTAAGAAATAAAATGGCGATTGCTGCAATATTTAATGTTACACGGTATTTGCGCAGCGGTCTTTCAAACGCATTTTTTTGGGAAAAAATATGCTTTAACAAATAAAAAAACTAAACAGTAAAGTTAGCCTATTTTTTTTCGTCCAAAAGTTTTCATGACCTGTTTTTGTGTATTGGATATATATATATATATATATATATATATATTATTATATCTAAATTACACCTACAAGTGCACTGATTGGAGGCTTGTTGTGTTTAAATGTAAGAAATGTTCTGTATTACTTAGCAGGGCAATAATGAAACTTCCGCTTTTCCGAATCCCCCCCTCTGGTGTCACATTTGGTACCTTTTCAGGGGGAAGGGGGGGGCAGATACCTGCGTAATCCCAGGCATTTGCTCCCTCTTCCGGGCATAGATCACTGTGGTGACCTACACCACATCTGGTGCTTAATCCGCCCCCAGTTTTCTTCTGGGAGATGCACAGGTCCCAGAAGACAGCAGGGACCAGTGGGATTGCGCAGCGCGTCTTGCGCATGCACAGTAGGGAATGTAGGGAACCAGGAAGTGAAGCCGCAAGGCTTCACTTCCTGATTCCCTTACGGAAGATGGTGGCCGAAGCACCCAAGGGAGAGATCGGCTTCGGGTGCCAGCATTGTGGCCACCCATGACAGGTAAGTGTCCATATATTAAAAGTCAACAGCTGCAGTATTTGTAGCTGCTGACTTATTTATTTTTTCCGCAGAACTCCGCTGCCTAAACACTGGACCATCATTCTAGCAGCGCTATTTGGCTGCTAGCGGGGTGATTATATCCCAGCTAGCAGCTGATTAAGGGGTTAAATGCTCCCATGTAGCGCCACTGCAGAAGCGCTTTGCAGGTGTTCATCTCAATGAGCAGGAGTGGTGGAGGAGCCGCTCCAAAGATGCTGCTTGCAGGACTTTTCTTTAATGTCCTGCCAGCGCACTGCCTCAATGTGAAAGCACTCGGGCTTTTAGACTGAGACTGCAGGGGAGCAGTTTTGCAGGCACTTTACAGGTGCTATTTTTAGCCCAAAAGTGCCTGAAAACGCCCCAGTGTGAAAGGGGTCTAACTGTTAGACTTTGAGATGAAGGGGGGGAAATCGGCTTAACATATCGGCCCAAAAAACAAATCGGCATCATAAATCGGCTATCGGCCGTCACGATTTCTGAATATCGGCATCGGCATCGGCCAGAGAAAAACCCATATCGGTCGACCTCTAGTGTCAGGGTATGTGTCGCTCAGGGTTAGGAGGACGGAAGCGTGGTCTGACCACGTGATTGTATTAATATTGGAGTGGGCCACCTTAGTAAGTAGCCATTTGTCCAATAGAAATAGATCTATCCTAGAATATGAACAGTGCCTGCGCGAAAAAAAAGAATAATCTCTTTCACTAGCATGTGTACAGCGCCAGGCATCATATAAATCATTGGACCTAAGAAAAGTAGCCAGGGCAGGGACCCTGCCAGAGTGACTCGTGGTAGAATCCAATAGAGGATCAGGCACTACATTGAAATCTTCACACACAATAAGTGAGCACTGCAGGATCTTTTTGATTTTGCGCATAAGGCCGTTCAGAAAGTGGATCTGTCTTTTGTTCGGGACGTATACATTAACCAAGGTATATCTAACACCATTGATATCGCACACCAAGACTATATAGCGACCCAAGGGGTCAGCATGTTCCTCTATCAAAGAGAAGGAGACTGTGTCCCTCACAGCGATCATTACACCCCTCTTTTTAGCTTCCATGTTGGAAAAAAAATAGTGCTGGAATGATCTATGAGAGCATTTGGGTGGGGCACCACTATGAAAGTGGGTCTCCTGGACACAGAGAATATCACACCGCAGGGAATCAGCTTCCCCCCAGAGCGATGCCCTCTTCGCAGGGTGATTCAGGCCATTTGCATTGATTGACAAGATATTAACCGGCATTACAGTCTAGGTGACAAAGTGCTATCAACATGGGCCTCATGTACTCACGGCCCAACCTTTGCAAAGATACATCAAGAAAACGAAATGTCCATCGAGAGTTAATGATCCAGACTCCAAGGGTGCTGCCTGACTTCTTGACAGGTATGTGATTCAAGGAGATACAGTTCCTAGATTTGGAGAGATACGGTTCCTGTGAACAAAACTGGTTAAGAGAGGAAAACAAACATAAAATAAACCAAAAAAAATAACAGTCAAACTGTAAAAGGAGGGTCGGATGACCCAAGTGCAGAAAATACTGCTCAAATGCAGGGGAGCTAGGATGTGGGAAAGCTCCGATGGCGGGGTCCAGATTAGGGCCGCAGAGCAAATACACAGGGCAACGAAAAAGGCCATAAAGTTCAGTCAGATCAGTGAGCCTTAGAGACTTGCTTCCAAGTGGGGGACACCCGGCCAGGTGTATCAAAGCTGGCGGAGGGAGACTCGTCTCCAGGTAGAATCTTCCATTTCTGGAGCAGCTTGAAGCCCTTGGATGGAGAGGTGATCACATGCGTGGTTCCATCTCTGGTCACCATGAGTTTTGTTGGGAACCCCCATTTGTAGGTGATGCCATGGTTCCTCAAGGCTTTGGTGACAGTGTTCAGATTTTTCCGGAGCTGTAGGGTGAACTGCGACAGATCGGCGTAGAATTGTAGAGACGCATAGTCGGTGCCACTATGTTCCCCTTTGCGAGTTATAGACATCAATCTTTCTTTAGACTGGTAGAAGTGCATTCTGAAGAGGACATCCCTAGGAACATTCTCTGGGATGAAGGAGGGTTTGGGTAAGCGATGTATCCTATCGATCGATAGCTTGATGGCAGGGACATCAGGCATGAGAGCAGCAAGAATGGTCATAGCGTATGAGCGCAGATTAGAGGGGGCCACAGTTTCCGGGATACCCCTGACCTTTACGTTGTTCCTGCGTGACCTGTCCTCTAAATCTGCCAGTTTGGCTTTCACCCACATTTGCTCCTCTTCAACCGTATCATGGGCGTCTACTAGGTCATTGATGGTTGTAGCATACTCCCCCATTTTGTTCTCAATGTGGCTCACTCTGTCACCCACTTCTGACAATTCTGTACTAAACTTCCTCATGCAGGACATCATGTCACTGTGAATAGTGCTCCTCAATGAGATGAGCATATACTTTAGAGTAGTGTCCAGGACTGGTTGGTGCTGTGTGGGGAATGAGACTATGGAGTCAGGGAGCTCCCTCGTGTCTTCCTGTGAGTCAGGGTTAGACCTTACCTCACACTGCTGGGTGTCCGTGTCATCTGCCCTGAAACGGGACTTAGCAGGGCTTCTGCTGAGCGGGAAGGCGTCTGTGATGACCCCCCCGCAGCCCGGGATATTGGATGGTCTGGCAAAGCGATGGCCTGAAAGCATCCGTGACAGGATCCAGATGCAGAGGAGGCGCCGGCGCCATCTTGCCCACGAGGCAGCGGCGATGAGGCGAAAAAGTACGTGAGCTTTTTCGGCCGATGCTCGGCCTGCCGCTTCCTCGTCATGCTCCCTGTATGTTGAGCGAGTGTTCCGCTGCAATTAGGCTGCGATCGGGGCTGGAAATATTGCCTCTGTACGCCGTGAGCCGCTGTGATAGTCCGCCGTTAGCCGGAGCTCAGGATTCACACCGCCATCTCGGTGGAGTCCAAGCCACGACCCCCTAATAACAATTTTTGATGCAATACTTTGCACGTGGCTCTTTGTTGTGCTCCAATTGGAGTTATTGGGAGGGGTTGCAGTGTTGTGTTGTGTCTAAGGCACAATTTTTCAGCCCCTGTTTAACAGGGGCGCTTAATAACAATTTTTGATGCAATACTTTGCACGTGGCTCTTTGTTGTGCTCAAATTAGTGTTATTGGGAGGGGTTGCAGTGTTGTGTTGTGCCTAAGGCACAATTTTTCAGCCTCTGTTTAACAGGGGCGCCTAATAACAATTTTTGATGCAATACTTTGCACGTGGCTCTTTGTTGTGCTCCAATTAAAGTTATTGGGAGGGGTTGCAGTGTTGTGTTGTGCCTAAGGCACAATTTTTCAGCCCCTGTTTAACAGGGGCGCCTAATAACAATTTTTGATGCAGTACATTGCACGTCGCTCTTTGTTGCGCTCCAATTACAGTATCTTTGAGGGGTGCCCTTTTTTCTACAATTTTTCTTTCACAAAAAAATGATTGATTAAGCCAAGATCTGGCATTGTAATGGCCCCCCACCACCCCTAAAATAATCGACATATTGTTGCCACACAGCACGGGCGCAAGCAGTATTAAATTACTTTTTTCTGAGAGTAATCTCATGTTGTGCAGGGACATTTCTAAACACGTGCCACTACTATAGACACCCAGCAGGTACGATATTTAAAGGAATTTTTCACTTTAAGCATCATTAAAATCACTACTTTTTTTCCATTGATACATGTTCCCAGGGGCAAGACCCGGGTTCTGAAAGACAGTTTCCAACATTAAATTAAATATTGGTCTTTAAAATGATCGTTTTTTAATTCGAACATTCGAGTCCCATAGACTTTAATGGGGTTCTAAATGTTCGCCCGAACCCGTGGTCTGTTCGAACGTTCTGGTGCAAACCAAACGCGGGTATGTTCGGCTCATCCCTAGTTAGGAAGAGTTACAATAGGCTGTTTTATATAGAATAAAATATCGTCCGCATAAGCGGCGTATTTATCTTCCGAGGCTCCTACCTTAATGCCCTGAATGTTAGGATTATGTCTAATCGTGGAGAGGAAGGGTTTAAGGGACAAGGCAAATAGGATGGGGGAGAGAGTGGTGGGTGCCATTGTAGAGTGTAAAGGATTCACTTAAAGTGCCATTTATACGGAGTTGGGCAGTAGGCGAGGCGTACAGAGCTGAAATCTGGGAAAGAAGGGAGGGGCCAATACCAAAATGAGAAACGCTTTCTCTGCATCTTTGGACTATAGCAGGGTGGACTGGGAGAACCGCCTGACATGGGATATTAATAAGAGGGTGTGATGAGAATTATCACGCGCCTCCCTACCGGGGATAAATCTCGCTTGATCACTAGAAACCCATTGCCGAAGGTGAGGGAGGAGTCTGTTCGCAATAACATTTGCATATAATTTGGCATCAAAATTCAATAGGGAAATGGGACAATAACTCCCGCAATTGCAGGGGTCCTTACCAGGCTTAGGAATGACAGTAATGTGTGCATGGAGGGATTCGGGACGGAGAGGACCATCCCCCGAAACTGTGTTTGCATAGTTAGTCAGGCGTGGGATTAAAAGATCCGTAAAGGACCTATAATACAACACTGTGAGGCCATCGGGACTGGGAACCTTACCATTAGCCAGTGAACTCTCCATCCAGAGTGGACAGTGTGTCAGTGGAAAGATTGGGTAAGTCGGCTTGAGACAGATAATCATGGATGCGTTGGGACCTATCATCCCTCCCCACATCCGCGTTGCGGACATGATACAACTATTGAAAAAATGTATGAAATTCTTTGGCTATAGCAGATGTCTTATGGACCAAAGAACCCAAGGGAGTCTATGAAGGCTGCTGATTTTTTCTGTTGCAGAGAACGGGCCAAAAGACGACCTGGCTTATTACCCCATTCATGCAAGTGTTGAGCTACGATACGAAAATGTTGTTTCTTCTCCAAATGAAATAAGGCTTTCAGCTCCTCTCTCTTCTGGGTCAGGGCCTGAAGGACCGAGTGTAACAGACCCGCTTTATTTTGCCTTTCCTGTGCCTCAATGTCACGGAGTAAAGCCATCTGCTGATAGGTACATTTTTTTTTCTTTCTAGAGCCTAAGTAACCTGAACTGTTTGACCACAGTGTTGGGTACATGCTGCAGGAGGATGTGCAGCGTTTTGAAGGCTCCGATGATGGTACACAGCTAGAGGAAAACAGTAACGTGAGCCCAGAGAGAGGGGGTGCCCAAGAAGGACAGCAATCTGGCAGTCATGTTCCCCCCAGCTGCAGCATACTGCCAGGTTTGCTCCAGTGATGAGGAGGGAGGGGATGATGAGGTCACTGACTTCATGTGGGTGCCTGATAGGAGAGAGGAGGAGGAGGGACATCTCCAACAAGGCAGGATGCCCTCCAGGGGCCAGCTTAAGGGCAGCACACCGACTGCATCACAACACAGTCTCTCAGCGTTATTCCAAAAGTTCTTTGGTGTGGATCTTTTTTGAGACGAGTGCATCAGATCGCACTGCTGCTATTTGCAACATATGTCGGAAGCGTATCTCACATGGCCAAAACATCGCCCGCTTGGGCACCACATGCTTGACCAGACATATGTCGACCTGCCATGCAGTTCATTGGCAAGCATACCTCAAAGACCCACACCAAAGAATAAAGCGGACCTCTCTTTGCTTCTCATCAGCTGGGATCTCCAACCCCACTATACCCTCAGTCCTCTCTGAAGCCTGTACTGATAGGACTGAAGGTGTAGAATTAGGTGTGTCACAGCCAAGTACTTGTGGGCAATCTACTATGGGTACACCGACATCAGATTGTACCGGGCAAATTTCCCTGCCCCAGCTGCTGCAGCACCGAAAGAAGTTCTCTTCCAGCCATCCACATGCCCAGCGGTTGAATGCTAGCTTAGCCAAATTGCTAGCACTTTAACTGCTGCCTTTTCAATTGGTAGATTCTGCCCCCTTCCGTGAGTTTGTAGAATGTGTGGTACCTCAGTGGCAAGTTCCTAAACGACACTTTTTCTCACGGAAGGCAATTCCAGCTTTTTACTGGCATGTGGAGGGCAATGTCCATGCCTCTCTGGACAGGGCGGTCAGTGGTAAGAGGCATATTACCGCCGACTCATGGTCCATCAGGCATGGACAGGGATGTTACCTATCTTTCACGGCACATTGGGTGACTCTGCTGACAGCTGGAAAGGATGAAGGACAAGGTACAGTAGTGTTGGAGGTTGTTCCGCCACCACGCCTCAAAAATGCTACTACTGGTTGTGACATAACACTCTCCTCCACCCCCTTCTCCTCTTCTTCCTCTGTGGCCTCTTCCTGTGCTGATGTGTCCCCAGAACCAGCGGTGCTACGTAGGCGTTCAAGGGGCTACGCAGGTACACAGGCAAAGAGATGTCATGCAGTGCTTGAGCTGGTGTGCTTGGGGGACAGGAGCCACACTGGGGCAGAGGTTCTGTCAGCTCTGCAGGGGCATGCTCAGAGGTGGTTGACATCACACCAGCTTAAGCCAGGAATGATGGTTTGCGACAATGGCACCAACCTCCTCTCCGCCCTGCTACAGGGACAACTGACCCATGTGCCCTGTTTTGCTCATGTCCTTAACTTGGTGGTACAGCGGTTCTTGGGCAGGTACCCAGGCTTATAGGATGTCCTGAAGCAGGCCAGGAAACTCTGTGTGCATTTCCGACGGTCATATAATGCCAGTGATTGGTTGGCAGACCTCCAAAAGGGATACAACCTGCCCAAGAACCGCCTAATATGTGCCCACCAGGTGGAACTCTACATTGGCCATGCTGCAGCGGCTGCACACGCAGCAGAGGGCCATCAATGAGTGTCTGTGCCAATATGGCACCGGAACAGGGTCAGGGGAGCTTGTTTTTTCCCCCCACGCAAGTGGGCCATGATCAGGGATGCATTCACTGTCCTGTCACCATTTGAAGAGGCCACGAGGATGGTGAGTAGTGACAGTGCAAGCATCAGTGACACTGTCCCTCTTATCCACCTGTTGGAGCACACGCTGCGTAGAATAATGGACAGGGCCCTTGAGACAGAACAGAGGGAGAAGAGGACAACTTCCTTACCTCTCAAGGCCCCCTTTATCCAGACAGTGTTCCTGCTTGCTCGCCTATTACACAGGAAGAGGACGAGGAGGAGGAGGATTGTGTTTGCATGGAGGTGGAGCCTAGCGCTCAGCATCAGTCTTCAAGGGATCAATTACAGTCCCAAGAAACCCATGGACTTGTACGTGGCTGGGACGAGGTGGCTGTGGATCATGTCGTCCTCAGTGAGGACTTTGCACCGAATGCCTCAGCAAATCTATGCTGTATGGCCTCCCTGATCCTGCAAAACCTGCGGAAGGATCCTCATATTCTTGCTATCAAGGAGAGGGATCATTACTGGCTGGCAACCCTCCTTGATCCAAAAATGTTCTTACAAGCCATCAGCATGATGATCATTGAGGAGGAAAAGGATAGTCACTCAGCATACCAGGATAGTCACTCGGCATCAGCATAGGCAGTCTTGAAGGGATCTGACATTTAAAAAAAAAAAACATATTCAGTTACATTAGCATCAGGTGCTTGGTAGCTGGTGGTGATCCAAGCCTGATTCATTTTTATGAAGGTCAATCCATCTACCGAGTCGGTGGAGAGGCGCACCCTGTGATTGGTCCAGCAGCACTTAATGTGACTCCTACTTGCAAACGGAAGGAAACAACAGGAAGTGAGAAGAAATCTACCCCTAGGAAGGGAAATTCTCTTCTTCTGTAAGAGGTGTCTTCTGTCCACTGATGCTTCATCCCCAATCCTTGTTTCACAAAAAAAATTAAAAACATTTCAAAAAATCATTTGTCATTGGGGCAGAAAGTGAGGTGCATTCGTCTGAACAGATGCGCACAGACAACAAAACAAATGTTACAGGGGTGATAACCCTTCTCTATGTTTTCCGCAAAGCTTAAATTTTTATTTTTTTTGGCTAGCGCTACACTTTAAAAAAGTTCCAGTTCAAAATTACAAACAGATTCTACTTAACAACAAACCTACAGTCCCGGGCTTGTTTGCACTGCCTGTATACTGCTGTTTAAAGTATATAGGGCCAAAGGGGCTGGTAATCACCTGGGGGGGAGAGGGGAACCCATGCTATTTTTCTCAATGATTTTCATATATATTGCAAGGACCAGACATTACATTAAAGCCGCAAGCAGTTTTAAATTACTTTTTTACTTATAGTAATGTAATTTTGTGCAGGGACAGTTCTAAACATGTGCCACTTCACAGGCATACTATAGACACCCAGCATGTACGATATTTAAAATAATTTTTAATTTTCTCTTTCACTTTAGGCATCATTAACCACTTAAGCCCCGGACCAATATGCTGCTAATTGCCCAAAGGCGTTTTTACAATTCGGCACTGCGTTGCTTTAACAGAATATTGCGCGGTCGTGCAACGTGGCTCCTAAACTAAATTGGCGTACTTTTTTCCCCACAAATAGAGCTTTCTTTTGGTGGTATTTGATCACCTCTGCGGTTTTTATTTGTTGCGCTATAAACAAAAATAGAGCGACAATTTTGAAAAAAATTCAATATTTTTTACTTTTTGCTATAATAAATTAAACATATATCATTTTTTTCCTCAGTTTAGGCCGAAACATATTCTTCTACCTATTTTTGGTAAAAAAAATCTCAATAAGCGTTTATCGATTGGTTTGCGCAAAATTTATAGCGTTTACAAAATAGGAGATAGTTTTATTGCATTTTTATTATTTAATTTTTTTACTACTAATGGCGCCAATCAGCGATTTTTTCCATGACTGCAACATTATGGCGGACACTTCGGACAATTTTGACACATTTTTGGGACCATTGTCATTTTCACAGCAAAAAATGCATTTAAATTGCATTGTTTATTGTGAAAATGACAGTTGCAGTTTGGGAGTTAACCACAGGGGGCACTGTAGTATTTGTGTGTTACCTGTGTGTGTTTACAACTGTAGGGGGGGGGGGTGTGGCTGTAGGTCTGACGTCATCGATCGAGTCTCCCTATAAAAGGGATCACTTGATCGATGCAGCCGCCACTAGGGATGAGCCGAACACCCCATGCTAATATGCAAGTTATTGTAATAAAGTGTTTGGGGACCCGGGTCCTGCCCCAGGGGACATGTATCAATGCAAATTTTTTTTTTTAACCACTTAAGACCTGGACCAATACGCTGGTAAATGACCCAAGGTGTTTTTGCGATTCGGCACTGCGTCGCTTTAACAGACAATTGCGCGGTCGTGCGACGTGGCTCCCAAACAAAATTTGCGTCCTTTTCTTCCCACAAATAGAGCTTTCTTTTGGTGGTATTTGATCACCTCTGCGATTTTTATTTTTTGCGCTATATACAAAAATAGAGCGACATTTTTGAAAAAAAAACACTATTAAAATCAAATAAACTAAATTTTAGTCAAACATTTAGACCAAAATTTATTTAGCCACATGTCTTTAGTAAAAAAAAAAAATCGCAATAAAAAAAAATAGCTACCTAGCGGGAACAGCGACACTAATACAGCGATCAGAAAAATGATCGCTTAGTGACGCTGGCAATAGGGAGTGAAAGGGTTAACTAGGGCGGTGATCAGGGGGTTAAAACTTTATTAGGGGGGGTGGGGGGGCTATCCTGAACCTAACACTAACTGTTTTTTACACTGCCTGTCACACTGACACTAAATGCAGTGATTAGATCACTGCATTCAGTGACACTGTGACAGGGGGGTGGGGGGGGGGGGGGCGATCACAAGGGGTTAATATGCCTATGTGAGTGTGTGTCAGTGTTGTGTTGGTGCACACTTACTTGTGGTGTCTTCTCTCATCAGCATCGCTGGGAAACAGCGCTGCGATGAGAGATTACATCATTTCCTCCTTCCTGTGTAAACACAGGAGGAGGAAGTGACAGGATGGGAGCGCGCTCCCATTGGCTGGGAGCGATCGCGGGGGGGCGGGTATTCGCCGACATCCGCCCGCAGATCCCGGATCGCTCCCGGAGCCAGGGGGACCCCCGCACGCCGCAGAGGGGGGTCCCGATGGGACCCCCGAACCGCACTTAGGCGGGGACGTAAATTTACGCCCTTGTGCCTGTACGTGCCATTCTGTGGCCGTATATGTGCGTGCGGGGGTCCTTAAGTGGTTAAAAACGTCCCTTTTTTCAGGAGCAGTGATTTTAATAATGCTTAAAGTGAAACAATAAGGCTTCATTTCCACTGGCGTTTTTACAGCCACGTTTTTTACAGCTTAAAAACGCCTGTCCATGTTTATTTTAGAAAAAAAAAATTTATTTAGGAGCTGAAGCCTATAAAAACGCAGCGGCCGCGTTTTTGAGCGTTTTTGAGCGTTTGTGCACGTTTTTGCGCGTTTATGCACGTTTTTTAATGTCTGGCGTTTTCACAGCTCTATTGCTGGAGCTTCAGAATGCACTGGTCCCGCGTTTTTTTTGCAGCTTAGCCATCTACAGCTCAAAAACGTCATGGTGGGCATGAGGCCATAGACTAACATGGACAGGCGTTTTTAAGCTGCAAAAAACGCTCAGAAAAGTGGCTGTAAAAACGCCAGTGGAAATGAGGCCTAAAATTTAAATATTCCTTTAAATTTCGTACCTAGGGGGGTGTATAGTATGCCTGTAAAGTAGCGCTTGTTTCCTGTGCTTAGAACTGTCCCTGCACAAAATGCAATTTCTGAAGGAAAAAAGTCATTTAAAATCACTCACCTTTGGGTCTGGAATGGATATTAAGGGGAACCCTGCGTCAAATAAAAAAAATGATGTGGGGTTCTCCCCAAATATCCATTCCAGACCCTTCAGGTCTGGTATAGATTTTAAGGGGAACTCCACCCCAATTTTTTTTTTAAAATGCCGTGGACCCCCACACATTTTTTTTTATGAATGACTTTTCTCTGTATTGCCGGGAGCCGACAATTCATTATAGCCGCGATTGATTTTAAATGTATTTTTTTCTTTCAGAAATGACAGGGACAGTTCTAAGCATGGGAAACGAGCGCTAATTTACAGGCATACTATACCCCCCCCCCCCCCCTAGGTACGAAATTTAAAGGAATATTTCACTTTTATCGTTCCACTTAAAGGAATTATTAAAATCACTGCTGCCAAAAAAACTGCAGTTTTTAAAACTTTTTTTTGCATTGATACATGTCCCCTGGGGCAGAACCCGTGTCCCCAAACACTTTTTATTACAATAACTTGCATATTAGCCTTTAATATTAGCACTTTAGATTTCAAACGTTCGAGTCCCATAGACTTTAACAGGGTTCTAAAGTTCACAAGAACTTGCCGCGAACACCCCAAATAGTTCGCTGTTCGGCGAACAGGCAATGAACTCAAAGCTCACCCCTAGCCGCCACAGTGAAGCACGGGGAAGCCGTGTTTACATACGGCTCTCCCCGTTCTTCAGCTCCGGGGAGCGATCGCGAGCGGGTGGCCAAAAAACGAATAGCTGCGCCCTCGTCCCGGATCGCTCCCCACAGTTTCCGACCCCCGCATGTAGCGGGGGGGTCCTGATCGGACCCCTGGCCCGCGCAAAGGCAGGGACGTATATATACGCCCATCTTCCTTGACCTTCCCTTCTGTGGACGTATATCTACATGCGGCGGTCGGTAAGTGGTTAAAATCACTGCTCTCGAAAAAACGACCGTTTTTTAAACTTTTTTTTTCATTGATACATGTTCCCTAGGGCAAGACCCAAATGGGTTTTCAAACACGTTTTACGACAATAACCTGCAAATTAGCCTTTAAAATTAGCACTTTGAAATTCGAACATTCGAGTCCCATAGACTTCAATGGGGTTCTAAAGTTTGCGCAAACGTTCGGTCTGTTCGAAGGTTCTGGTGCGAACCGAACGGGGGGGGGGGGTGTTTGGCTCATCCCTACTGGTTTTGTGCTTTCAGAAAATATATGGTTTTGGGGATCTTTTACAAACTCTGAAAAATAAAAAATCTAAGGAAAAATAAAAAATATTGTGTAAAAATGGAACACAGGGCCTGGCAGCGAATTAGTTAAATGCAGGGCTTGAGTCCTGCGGGAATGCGTGTACGCTGTTCCCTTTTCAGGACTATAGCAGCCGATGCCTCGAACAGCCTCTGTCAGGAGCTGTGGACCGCAGTCAATGACAGAGCGAGAGCTGCGCTCTGCGTTCCTCCTGTCCCCACTCCTGCCTGGCAGACCTGTGTAGCAAACAGCCGAGTGAAGTTTTCTGGCTGTGTGCTGAGTCTGATAGGCAGGTAAAAAAGAACACAGTGAAGAGAAGGGAAAGGGGAGTCATATGTGCAGACTGCAGAGAATTTCTACTACAGAGGTGGACATGGGGGGGTACAGAAGTAAGAGGTGGACATGGGGGGGTACAGAGGTGGACATGGGGATGTACAGATGTTGACATGGGGGGTACAGAGGTGGAGGGGGTACAGAGGTGAACATAGGAGGGTACAGAGGTGGACGTGGAGGGGATACATAGATGGACATGGGGGTACACAGGTGGAGGGGGTACAGAGGTGGACATGGGGGGGGGTACAGAGGTGAACACAGGTGGTCGGGGGGAACAGAGGTGGAGGGGGTACAGAGGTGAACACAGAGGTGGACATGGGGAGGTATACAAGTTAACACAGAGGTGGATGGGGGACCGAGTACCCTGAGAGCAGCCAGGCCAGCACCCTGTTAGTTTGACAAGTTAACTTATTTTGTTTTTGTAAATTTACAATAAATGTTGCACTGTATTTTCTGTAAAATATATATGCATAGCGTATTGTTTTTTTTTTTTGGTGGGGGAGTGGATCTTGGGTGGGAGTTCCCACACTTTTTTCCCCAAGACTTGACCCCTGGTTAAAAGCCATTACAGATCATCAGTTTAGAATTAACCATGAAGAATACTAGAAGTATTCCTTCCACTCCAGCATGTGTAGTGACATATAATGTGTAGCACAATTGTGTTTCCCTGCCGTAACCACACCCAACACATGCGTTGACATGTATTAGTGTGTACATGGGGACTGGGACTTTTCATATGCCACTTTACATTTTTAAAACCCTTTGTTTCAGATAACTGTATTGCCTTTAGATAGAACATGTCAGGTTCTGTTTAACCCTTGTCTACCTGGGTGCAATTATAATTTCCTGCTGGTTAAAAGGTATTGATTTTTTTTCAGGTTGACTCAAATTGATCAATGCCACGCTAAATCACTTTAATTTATGTACTTTATAGTGCAGTGAATGTGCTGCTCCACCCACCTCTAATGTCTCCATGAAGATAACCTGTCACCTGCCCAATGCCATCAAATAGGAGGCTTGTTAGCCCTTTGCAATCGCAATAAAATAAATACTCAAGTGTTAAAAGTAAATATAATAAAATAAATTGGAAAGAAACCCTGTCTCCTCGCGCACACACATAGGTCGCACACGTGCATGTAAACAGTGCTTGCACCACACACCGCCACAGGTGTCTCAATGAGAGCAATAGTTCTTGGTCAATTCTAAATTGATAACTTGTAAAGGCATTTAAAACATTACCTATGGACAATTTTGGATAGTCGCTTTTTTTCCCCCCATTTCACTGGGACACACAACTTTAAGGTTTGACATCGTTGATATCTATTTACTCGACACAGCCCCATCTTCTATACATCACTAAGAATTGGTTATTATGTTGTGTTTGTGAGCACTATAATTAATTTAAGTATATTTTTTTATTCCTGAAAATGACAAACTGTTTTGTAAATATTGTGCAACATAATATAATTGAATGTGGACCTAAAGTAATTTTCTAGCACAAAATGCTGATTTTATTGTCTAGTCTAGTAGACCTGATGTCTCTCTATTGAAGCTAATGGAGCACAGATCACACTCCATTAGCTTATTTCCAGACCGTATGCCTAGGGAATGATATCCCTTTACCAGTAAGTGATATACTGTAAAATATAAAATGTGATTGGGTTAAAGCCGTGAGTCGGCTTGTAAAGTGATATAATACATACATTGTGATATCGTACATACATTGTGTACATACATTGTGTGTAAAGGTGCCTGCTGCTCCCAATGTAAGCCTTATGGTGCTGGCAGAAAATAGTTAAAGCAGAACTCCTGGATTTAAAAAATATCCCCCATTAGTACACCCCCCACCCATAATTCAAAAAATGCATCATCTTTTCTGTCAGGGAGGATCTCTTAGAACAGTGATAGCATCATATCCTCTCCTCTCTCACTAACTGAATTCAGCCTACATTTCCCATGAATACTTGGGATGGGAGTGAATATGTTAGGTAAACTAGGCCTGTACATGTAAATGTGAACTCACCCACAAAATAAATCACACACCTCATTCTGAAGCCAGCAAGCCATACATAAAACAGAGTAGTAACCTATCATACTAAGTGTTTTAATATAACTGCAAACCAGAGCCAAATGTCAGGGACCACCACTAGTGCAGAATGTCATGGACCACCACTGGTGCCGAGTGTCAGGGATCACCAGCAGTGCTGAAGGCCAGGGACCACCACCAGTGCCGATTGCCAGGGACCACAAGTGCAGCATGTCTGTCCCACCATAGTAGCTTGTTAGGGACTAACGGAGTAGAGCAGGGATTATTATTAGAAATCGCTTGTAGGTTGGGTGGGGGGGCTATGTGGTGGATTGCAGGCAGGGGAGGAGCGGTAGATTGCTGGAAGGGAGGAGGAGAGAGGAGAAGGAAGACACCTTATCTATTGGCAGCACAGATCAGGGGGTGACCCCCACAACATGTCTGCTTCCACCCTGCTTTTTCAGAGGACTACAAGGGGGGCATGTCAGACCGCTGGCTCAGCTTAGGAGAGCAGCAGTCTTGCAAACAGGATGTCAGCAGGCAATAATTTATTTTCAGTAAATTCAGCAGCCTATTACAGAGGGACTACAGAGTTCAGAAGAATATGGATGGCAAACTCGGTGAAGGTAGAAGATCAGCAAAAATGACAGGGAAAAAAATGTGCCCAGAGTTCTGTTATTTTACTGCTTCCTTAAAGGATCAATAAAGGAAACAAATTGTTTTTGCTAAAATTACTGTTTACAGGGTATAGAGACATAATACGTAACTGATTTATTTTAAAAACGATTAAAAACAGATAAAAATCAATCATATAATGTGCCTGCAGTTTAGTTTAGTTTAAAAAAATGGTTTCATGTTTCTGTGAAGTAAAGAGACACACAGAACAAAAACAAACAAATACAGGGCAATGTTTGTTTTTACAATGAATCTGGTTCTGAGGTGTTTTAGACACATAGGGCCAGATTCAGGAAAGGTTACGCTGGCGGATCGAGTGATCCGCCAGCCTAACTGTGGCTTTGAGCCGGCGTTTCTGTTTTCTGTAACCAGAAAACAAGAAACGCCGGGTTGAAGTTCTGATGCGAGCAGCGTAACTGAGTTTCGCCATCGCATCGTTACTTCAACTTAAAAATGGCGCCGGGGGCGTTCCCGCCGATTTACGCTCAAAAAATATGTTAATGAGCGGAAATCGGCAATTCACGATCGAAATCCGGCGCAACGCAATGACGATACGACGTTTCCGGACGGGATACGCGGCGCATAGATATACCTACATGGGGTTGGAGTATCCTATGTTAGGTATAGGCGTCGTCATCGCGTCGGGGAAAAAAAAAAAAAACGTTGCTTGCGTAAAACGGTCATGAATGGGAATGTGACGTCATTGACGTTCATTCACAGATTTTGGAGCATGCGCACGGGGATGTTTTGACACTCGACGCATGCGCAGTACGTTGGCGGCGGGATCGCGCGTAGTTAGCATACTACACGCCCCGTACCCGCTACATTTGAATTCCGCCGGCTCATTTGAGATGCGCTGCCGCAACTTTAGGAGCAAGTGCTTCGTGAATGACAGCACTTGCTCCTAAAATTTCGGCAGCGCAACGCAAATCAGAAGCGTTACTCCAGAGCAAAGATGCTCTGGAATACGTGAATCTGGCCCATAGGGCCAGATTCAGGAAAGGTTACGCTGGCGGATCGAGTGATCCGCCAGCCTAACTGTGGCTTTGAGCCGGCGTTTCTGTTTTCTGTAACCAGAAAACAAGAAACGCCGGGTTGAAGTTCTGATGCGAGCAGCGTAACTGAGTTTCGCCATCGCATCGTTACTTCAACTTAAAAATGGCGCCGGGGGCGTTCCCGCCGATTTACGCTCAAAAAATATGTTAATGAGCGGAAATCGGCAATTCACGATCGAAATCCGGCGCGACGCAATGACGATACGACGTTTCCGGACGGGATACGCGGCGCATAGATATACCTACATGGGGTTGGAGTATCCTATGTTAGGTATAGGCGTCGTCATCGCGTCGGGAAAAAAAAAAAAAACGTCGCTTGCGTAAAACGGTCATGAATGGGAATGTGACGTCATTGACGTTCATTCACAGATTTTGGAGCATGCGCACGGGGATGTTTTGACACTCGACGCATGCGCAGTACGTTGGCGGCGGGATCGCGCGTAGTTAGCATACTACACGCCCCGTACCCGCTACATTTGAATTCCGCCGGCTCATTTGTGATGCGCTGCCGCAACTTTAGGAGCAAGTGCTTCGTGAATGACAGCACTTGCTCCTAAAATTTCGGCAGCGCAACGCAAATCAGAAGCGTTACTCCAGAGAAAAGATGCTCTGGAATACGTGAATCTGGCCCATAGTAATCACACCTCTTTAATCATGGACCACAGTGAAAAGCTAGCATAAGTTTTTTTCATAAGGAGCCAGACCAGCAGGAAGTGTGGAGATCAGAGAAGTATTACAGCTACTTCAAAGCAAAAACAAACAATTAGGACATGAAACCAGGACTGCAGTAAGGTAAAGGTAGCTATTTAGCTTAAACATTTGTTTCCTAGTGACCCTTTAATGTCTATAGTATGATCACAGGTTCACTTTAAGTGTTGGTGGTCAGTGGTGGGTACTCCCCTTAAACCTGAACTCCAGGATAGGCAAATGATCTCTAAATACAAGAGGTGAGGCATGTATATTAGTCCTTGAATCTGGGTGTGCTTTGTTTTGTACTTCACTTCCTTCCTCAGTATCTCCCTGTCATTTATCCTTACTGGGGGTTTTTTTTGTTTGTTTTTAACTTGTGTAATGTATTATTATACCATAAAAAAATATCAGAAATTGTCCTATGGCAACTCAGATCCACGCGCTCTATGGATATAGTGTAGTATATGAATATAAAAAGAGAGTTTTTTTGCAGAAAAGCAGCTATTATAAAAGAAGTGCAATAAATGGTAAAATGTGTCTCTAGATGGAAACACTAACAGCGCTGTGGGTACCTAAATGAGGTCAATGTGTGGTTACCGCTCTGCTATATTAATCAATGATCACACTAACCTATCATAAGGTCATGGAAAAAACTCACACCACAATGTTATGATAATAAAATGATAATAAAATAGAATAAAGTGAAAAGTCCTTTCAAATTTCATTTGTAACAATAGTCTCTTATAACATGCATCCTTGTAATTCATAAGTGATGATTTATTCCTGAGGTATCCAACAGCGATCTTCACAGAAAAAGGTCTCCCATAGGAGATCTACTCACCAGATGCCTTTGGTGTAATCAGCATTAAGATCACCTTAATATTGCCAGGATCCTTTCAATGTCCTTTTCAGCCCAGATAACCTCTCTCCTCCTGCTGTCAACACGCCTCAGTGCGAGGGCCTCTGAAGACGTGAGCCAATCACGAAACGCGTCAGGGCGTGGCTACACGCCGATTCTATCTCTTACACACAGCGCTTGTAAAGAACGGGGAACCTGTCAGCTGAAGCTGAGCTGACATCTACCATAGCATGCGTGAGCGGCAGGCAAACGTCTGATGTGCTGTTTTTGCATTTGTTACATTGTAAGCATTTTCATTTATGTGGGGCATTGTCCTCAATAATAAAGCGGTATTACACTATGTTTTGTTCCTATGCTTTCCTTGCATGAATTAAACCCCACCATATACCAATCCATCCATCGCACTGAGGCGTGTTGACAGCAGGAGGAGAGAGGTTATCTGGGCTGAAAAGGAAAGCAGTAAAGGCAATCCATTGAAAGGATCCTGGAAGGGATGAGCTTCGCGTTCGATTCGAACACATGTTCGACTCGAACATTGCCTGTTCGATTGTTCGTCGGAAAACGAACAAAACGAGTCGTTCGCGCCAAATTCGAATGACGCGCAACGGCCCATAATTCACTGCGGCGTTGCACGCTGATGATTGGCCAAGCATGCACCATGACCCCGCATGCTTAGCCAATCACAGCGCCCAAAAAACAAAGAGACCTAATTGGCCAAAGCCTGGGTGCTTTGGCCAATTAGGGCTCAGGGCTTTAGCACACGCCCCACACTATAAAAGGCTGCCTCCCGGGCGGCCTTGTGTAGTGTGTTCCGGCTTGCTTTCAGAGAGAGAAGTCAGACAGACAGTGAGTTAGAAAGATAGATAGATAGAGACACAGGGGTAGATTCAAGTACATGTAAATTTGCGCAGCGTAATCGAAATACTCTACGCTGCCGTATTTTACCAGGCTCTACATCAAATTCTGGTAGATTTTTGCCCGTACGATACGGCGGCGTAGTCTATTTCTCACCGCGTAATCGAAATACGCGACTAGGGGGCGTGAAGCATTTAAATTAGGCGCGTCCCCGCGGCGATCGAACTGCGCATGCTCGTTCAGAAATTTCCCGCCGTGCATTGCGCGAAATAACGTTGTTACGTAATTTTTTTTTGAGTAGTGTCGTTTACGAACTTTCCTATTCCCGGACGACTTACGTAAAAAATAATAAAAGACGTCGGAAAACGTTGAAATTCAACGCGGGAACGACGGCCATACTTAACATGGGCTGTCTAATATTAGAGCAGCAAAAAGCTGGTATAACTTTACGCAGAAAAAAGATGACTAAAGATGCCGTAAGAGATTGCGATTGAAGATCGTAATTTCGGGGATCGCCGGCAAAAGCTCATTAGCATACCTCGACACGGAAAACGACGGGAAGTCCACCCAGTGGCCGCAATTTTATTGCAGCGCAGATCCGAAGGCGTACGAACACGTAATCCAGTCGAATTGAAGCCCGCAGCCGTCTATTCATGGTTTGAGCAAATTGAAGGACGAAAACTGGACAGCTGCACTCCGAAATCACTTAAAATAAGTTGTCTTTTATTTTTCAACTGTACACACAGTCACTGCATCCAACAAAATACAGTAAGGCCGATGCGTTTCGCACTTACAATCAGTGCTTAGTCATGGCTAAAAAAGGTTCACACTAAAATGACATATATACTCAAACACATAATCACATGAAAAAAGATCCGCCTATGGCAGTAAAAGATTAATTAAGTAATTAAACACTAAATCAAACCAGCTGAAGGGGGTAGGGCCTCCCTCAAAATTAACACTTTCAAGTAAAAAACATATAAACAGATGTAATGTATATAGGAACACCTGTATGTATCCAAATACCCCTATATAATCTTAATTAAAACCACAATCCACGTGTCTAAAGTTTGCAAGCATATACTTGACAGGTATGATGCGCCATTCTTCACTTTGCCAGGTGTTTCAATGTGACACCCAACCAGCGCTTATGTGATTGGAACCATAATAACTATGCTGGGAGGGCCAGTAGATTGATCTAAACTGTGTAGAAACATAGACAGACTATGGAAATGGACCAACTATGAAGTGAAAAATTAATAATAATAATAGTTAATTAATAACAGTAAGTGATGCTGTCCTTGTGAAATGTGGCAAAAAGTGTCCATAGTGGCTGCGTGAAAGGGTTAAACCTTAAGCTTCTAAGTGTAATGTGTTGCAAAAAAAAAAAAATGATGATCTAGTGTAAAAGTCTGTGATCTAGTGCCATAATGAACGGTCATTTTCACTATGTTAAAAAATGGCCAAACTATAGCCGGTGAGTTTCTTTTTTTTTTTATATATTTTTTTTTTTTATTCGCTTTTATAAACATTACAAAAATAAATATACATACACATATACCTCAACACACAATACACATACCACCCACAAACACGGTCTCAATATCCCTCAATAACCCTTTAACATCTTGATGAATATAGTAGTCTGATCTAATATAGTATCCTTATCTATACCTGCCCCTCACTATTTATCTCCCTAATTTTTTTTTTTTTCTTTTTTTCCCCCCTTTCTTGTACTCCCCCATTTATCATTTAAGACTTCTTTGCACGGGCCCCCCTCTACAAGGGGTTAAGGATGGAGACAGGACTGACCGGAATAACACTAAACAGCCGGTCAGTTTCTGACCGTAGTATAAATATTAGTGATGGATCCATCATACAAATGCATGATGATCTAGTATAAAAGTCTGTGGTCTAATGCCATAATATACGGTCCTTTTCACTATGTTAAAAAAAATTCAAAACTATAACCGTATGGCTAGGTCACTAAAGGTATTCGCGACCCTAATATCTTAGAGGAGCTCAAAAGAAACATTCATTTGTGACCATAGTGCAAATATTAGTGATAGATCCGTCATGCAAATGTATGATGATCTAGTGTAAAAGTCTGTGGTCTAGTGCCATAATGAACGGTCATTTTCACTGTTAACATGTTCACATTTCACATGTTAAAAAAATGGCAAAACTGACCATAATAGAAATATTAATGATGGATCCATCATACAAATGCATGATGATCTAGTATAAAAGTCTGTAGTCTAATGCCATAATATAAAATAAAAAAAAATAAAACATTATAGGGGGGATGTATAATTGGAAAAAGGTGTTACTATAATTTGTGTGATGAGAGAGAACAAAGACCCCTATACGTCCAGGATCTGTGATGAATAATATGTTCTAAACTATGGGTTTAAAGAATGAAGCTCCGCTAGAACCGGGGTGTGGTGGTGTCCATCAGGTATCCGCCCGGGGAATGCCCAAAATTTGATAATAGATGCTCCAATAGAATGCATGTATAGCACCAGTAAAAGTTGGACTATATAGTATGTCACAAATAGCGGAAATAACAAAAGAGGAAGAGACCCAGAAACAGTGGGTGGACATTAAGGTCATGAGCAACTTATTGTAGGGGAGCTCATGTGAAACCCAGAACGAATTCAAAAGGCCTCCTCCGCCTACCGCCAAATTTAAAGTGACCTTGAATGCACTCCCCGTGCAGTAACCTGGTACACCCACCACGCAGAACCCTCCCGTCCGGTCCTGAATGATCGGAAGGGAAACCTGATCGGATAAGATGTATAAAATGATTAGATAAACAAACAATAATGTAAACCTATAGTGTGGTCCATCTATCTGTGGACTAGTGTACACGTCATTCATAGTAAACTAGCATAGTGTGGGTAGATAGATGAATTAATGAAGATGATACAGACTACAGGCACAGTTCAAATCGAAAAAGCAGATGTAGGTGTGAATGAGAATGGAAAGGACATGTTATAACCACGGCAGTTAGAGGAAAGAAATACGTGTGCCAAAGCAGGGGGTGTGTTCAATCATGAAAATGGGACACATCCCAGTCGAAGTTGAGTCCCTGGGGCTGTCTACAACTGAGATGAAATATCCAGAATACTTCTCGTTTGCAGAGAAGTTTGAATTTATCTCCCCCCTGGGTGGGCACACAACCCTCTCCATGCCCTGTATAGATAAGCTGGAAATATTTTTGTCATGTACGTTGTTCCAATGTTTAGCCACGTTGGTATTGTGGTTTTTCTCAATATCATACAGATGGTCACTGAGTCTGTCCCTTAGTCTCCTAATAGTCCGACCCACATACTGGACACGACAAGAATTGCATGTGATCACATAGACTACGAATTTTGTGTTACAGTTAATGAATTGTTTGATTTTAAAATCTCTACCGTTAGAACATGATTGCACGACTTGGCCAGTTCCTATTAAGGGACAATATCTACACCCGTGAGTGCCACATTTAAAGGTACCCACAAAATTCAACCAGGTCTGCGACTCGCTGTTTTAATGCCTTCGGACAAGATGGATGCATAAAACGTGTCACTGTATAAAACAGGAAGGTATTTGTTAACAATCTGTCTAATCTTATTGAACTCCATACTGTATGGAGTGCAAAAGATAGGGGCTAATACGTTGGCCATGGGGCTGGTGTGCATATCCCTTGACCCCCTGTTGGCCAACAGTGAGTCCCTGGAGATAGTGCTGACCCTATAAAGGGCTTTATTAATGACTGTGGCTGAATAGCCTCGGTCCTTGAACCTGTGAGCCATTGCCCGAGCCTCACTTGTGAAATCAACAGAAGAGGTGCAGAGCCTCTTAAGGCGAAGGAACTGCCCATAGGGAATACTGTTAACGGTTTGTGAAGGATGGGATGAGTCGGCTCACCATCCCTGGCCAATCTGTACATTGGGTGGTGGGAGACGTCCCGCATCTTTGGGGGTACCAGCCCCCGCCGTTCTGACACAGTCCTGTACTGTCGTTTCATTGATGATCTGCTTCTCATCGTTTCAGATGAGTTTGCAGATTTGAATGAATGGTTACACTATCTCAACGATAATGAGCTGAACCTTCGGTTTACGGGCAACCTACAGCCCATTACCATTGAATTCCTGGATGTAAAGCTTACAGGTGCCTATGACACCATTTCCACGGGTCTTTATAGAAAGAACACAGCGGGCAATGCCCTATTACGAGCCGACTCATCCCATCCTTCACACACCGTTAACAGTATTCCCTATGGGCAGTTCCTTCGCCTTAAGAGGCTCTGCACCTCTTCTGTTGATTTCACAAGTGAGGCTCGGGCAATGGCTCACAGGTTCAAGGACCGAGGCTATTCAGCCACAGTCATACAGTGACACGTCTTATGCATCCATCTTGTCCGAAGGCATTAAAACAGTGAGTCGCAGAGCCCCAACATTGGGGGGGGTTCTCTCACCCAGTCTTTTTGTATCCAAATCCACTTCCCAAACCTGGTTGAATTTTGTGGGTAGCTTTAAATGTGGCACTCACGGGTGTAGATATTGTCCCTTAATAGGAACTGGCCAAGTCGTGCAATCATGTTCTAACGGTAGAGATTTTAAAATCAAACAATTCATTAACTGTAACACAAAATTCGTAGTCTATGTGATCACATGCAATTCTTGTCGTGTCCAGTATGTGGGTCGGACTATTAGGAGACTAAGGGACAGACTCAGTGACCATCTATATGATATTGAGAAAAACCACAATACCAACGTGGCTAAACATTGGAACAACGTACATGACAATTTTTTTTACAGCTTATCTATACAGGGCATGGAGAGGGTTGTGTGCCCACCCAGGGGGGGAGATAAATTCAAACTTCTCTGCAAACGAGAATTATTCTGGATATTTCATCTCAGTTGTAGACAGCCCCAGGGACTCAACTTCGACTGGGATGTGTCCCATTTTCATGATTGAACACACCCCCTGCTTTGGCACACGTATTTCTTTCCTCTAACTGCCGTGGTTATAACATGTCCTTTCCATTCTCATTCACACCTACATCTGCTTTTTTGATTTGAACTGTGCCTGTAGTCTGTATCATCTTCATTAATTCATCTATCTACCCACACTATGCTAGTTTACTATGAATGACGTGTACACTAGTCCACAGATAGGTGGACCACACTATAGGTTTACATTATTGTTTGTTTATCTAATCATTTTATACATCTTATCCGATCAGGTTTCCCTTTCCGATCATTCAGGACCGGACGGGAGGGTTCTGCGTGGTGGGTGTACCAGGTTACTGCACGGGGAGTGCATTCAAGGTCACTTTAAATTTGGCGGTAGGCGGAGGAGGCCTTTTGAATTCGTTCTGGGTTTCACATGAGCTCCCCTACAATAAGTTGCTCATGGCCTTAATGTCCACCCACTGTTTCTGGGTCTCTTCCTCTTTCGTTATTTCCGCTATTTGTGACATACTATATAGTCCAACTTTTACTGGTGCTATACATGCATTCTATTGGAGCATCTATTATCAAATTTTGGGCATTCCCCGGGCGGATACCTGATGGACACCACCACACCCCGGTTCTAGCGGAGCTTCATTCTTGAAGCCCATAGTTTAGAACAGGGATCCTCAAACTACGGCCCTCCACCTGTTGCAGAACTACACATCCCATGAGGCATTGCAAAACTCTGACTTTCACAAACATGAGTAGGCATGATGGGAATTGTAGTTCCTGAACAACTGGAGGGCCGTAGTTTGAAGACCCATGGTTTAGAACATATTATTCATCACAGATCCCGTATGTATAGGGGTCTTTGTTCTCTCTCATCACACACATTATAGTAACACCTTTTTCCAATTATACATCCCCCCCCCCCTATAATGTTTTTTTTTTTTATATATATTATGGCATTAGACCACAGACTTTTATACTAGATCATCATGCATTTGTATGATGGATCCATCATTAATAGTTGTATTACGGTCAGTTTTGCCATTTTTTTAACATAGTGAAAATGACCGTTCATTATGGCACTAGACCACAGACTTTTACACTAGATGATCATACATTTGTATGACGGATCTATCACTAATATTTGCACTATGGTCACAAATGAATGTTTCTTTTGAGCTCCTCTAAGATATTAGGGTCGCGAATACATTTAGTGACCTAGCCATACGGTTATAGTTTTGACATTTTTTTAACATAGTGAAAAGGACCGTATATTATGGCATTAGACCACAGACTTTTATACTAGATCATCATGCATTTGTATGATGGATCCATCACTAATATTTATACCACGGTCAGAAACTGACCGGCTATAGTTTGGCCATTTTTTAACATAGTGAAAATGACCGTTCATTATGGCACTAGATCACAGACTTTCACACTAGATCATCATTTTTTTTTCTTTATTGTGGCAGTAGACCACAGACTTTTATACTAGATCATCATGCATATTACGCTCAGAAACTGACCGGCTATAGTTTTGCCATTTTTTAACATAGCTAAAATGACCCTTCATTATGGCACTAGACCACAGACTTTTACACTAGATCATCATACATTTGCATGACGGATCTATCACTTATATTTGCACTATGGTCACAAATGAATGTTTCTTTTGAGCTCCTCTAAGATATTAGGGTCGCGAATACCTTTAGTGACCTAGCCATACGGTTATAGTTTGGCCATTTTTTAACATAGTGAAAATGACCGTTCATTATGGCACTAGATCACAGACTTTTACACTAGATCATCATTTTTTTTTTTTTTTTGCAACACATTACACTTAGAAGCTTAAGGTTTAACCCTTTCACGCAGCCACTATGGACACTTTTTGCAACATTTCACAAGGACAGCATCACTTACTATTATTAATTAACTATTATTATTAATTTTTCACTTCATAGTTGGTCCATTTTCATAGTCTGCCTCTGTTTCTACACAGTTTAGATCAATCTACTGGCCCTCCCAGCATAGTTATTATGGTTCCAATCACATAAGCGCTGGTTGGGTGTCACATTGAAACACCTGGCAAAGTGAAGAATGGCGCATCATACCTGTCAAGTATATGCTTGCAAACTTTAGACACGTGGATTGTGGTTTTAATTAAGATTATATAGGGGTATTTGGATACATACAGGTGTTCCTATATACATTACATCTGTTTATATGTTTTTTACTTGAAAGTGTTAATTTTGAGGGAGGCCCTACCCCCTTCAGCTGGTTTGATTTAGTGTTTAATTAATTAATCTTTTACTGCCATAGGCGGATCTTTTTTCATGTGATTATGTGTTTGAGTATATATGTCATTTTAGTGTGAACCTTTTTTAGCCATGACTAAGCACTGATTGTAAGTGCGAAACGCGTCGGCCATACTGTATTTTGTTGGTTGCAGTGACTGTGTGTACAGTTGAAAAATAAAAGACAACTTATTTTAAGTGATTTCGGAGTGCGGCTGTCCAGTTTTCTTCCTTCAATTTGCTATTATTAGCATTGCCAGCACCTTGGTGGTTCAACAACCCTTGATTGCACAGGGGGCTCACCTGGAGCGGTGAGAAATTTGTCTGTATTCATGGTTTGAGGTTTCAGACTAGCTAAAAAACGTGCGTAATTTGAAAGTACTCCAGTCTAACACCAGTTAGACAGAAGTTACGGCTCTCTGAATCTGGCCCACAGTGGATAGGTAGATAGATAGATAGATAGATAGATAGATCAGGGAGGCTACTAGTTAGTATAGTTAAATTTGCAGTTTGTAGAGAATATATTGACATCCCTAGGAGTTGTCAATATATTTATAAACTGTATAGCTTAGCTAGATCTGCTATTAGTATCTGTCAGGCAGGAGATTGTGCTTGATGCAGTACTCTAATGTGTTGTATTGCCTGCATTAGGGTTTACCTTAAACATAGTACTCCGTGTTAGTCAATGTGTGCTAGGTAATTGCACATAGACGTATTACCTGTTACTGCAAGTGTGCTATTTATTTGCACAGAAACGCAGTTGCTGTTAATGCAAGTTAATGTACTTTTGCTGTTACATACCACCTGAGTGCATTTGGTGTCACTGCACGTGTGCTGTTACATACCACCTGAGCACAGTTGGTGTCACTGTGCTTGTGCTGTTACATACCACCTGAGCGCATTTGGTTACACTGCACATGTGCTGTAACATACCAACTGAGTGCATTTGGTGTCACTGCACGTGTGCTGTTACATACCAACTGAGCGCATTTGGTGTCACTGCATGTGTGCTGTTACATACCACCTGAGCACAGTTGGTGTCACTGCGCTTGTGCTGTTACATACCACCTGAGCGCATTTGGTGTCACTGCACGTTTGCTGTTACATACCACCTGAGTGCATTTGGTGTCACTGCACGTGTGCTGTTACATACCACCTGAGCACAGTTGGTGTCACTGCGCTTGTGCTGTTACATACCACATGAGCGCATTTGGTGTCACTGCACATGTGCTGTTACATACCACCTGAGCGCAGTTAGTGTCACTGCACGTTTGCTGTTACATACCACCTGAGTGCATTTGGTGTCACTGCACGTTTGCTGTTACATACCACCTGAGCGCAGTTAGTGTCACTGCATGTTTGCTGTTACATACCACCTGAGCGCATTTGGTGTCACTGCGCTTGTGCTGTTACATACCACCTGAGCGCATTTGGTGTCACTGCACGTTTACTGTTACATACCACCTGAGTGCATTTGGTGTCACTGCACGTGTGCTGTTACATACCACCTGAGCACAGTTGGTGTCACTGCGCTTGTGCTGTTACATACCACATGAGCGCATTTGGTGTCACTGCACATGTGCTGTTACATACCACCTGAGCGCAGTTAGTGACTGCACGTTTGCTGTTACATACCACCTGAGTGCATTTGGTGTCACTGCATGTTTGCTGTTACATACCACCTGAGCGCAGTTAGTGTCACTGCATGTTTGCTGTTACATACCACCTGAGCGCATTTGGTGTCACTGCACGTTTGCTGTTACATACCACCTGAGCGCATTTGGTGTCACTGCACGTGTGTTGTTACATACCACCTGAGCGCAGTTAGTGTCACTGCACGTTTGCTGTTACATACCACCTGAGCGAATTTGGTGTCACTGCACGTTTGCTGTTACATACCACCTGAGCGCAGTTAATGTCACTGCATGTTTGCTGTTACATACCACTTGAGCGCAGTTAGTGTCACTGCACGTTTGCTGTTACATACCACCTGAGCGCATTTGGTGTCACTGCACGTGTGTTGTTACATACCACCTGAGCGCAGTTAGTGTCACTGCACGTTTGCTGTTACATACCACCTGAGCGAATTTGGTGTCACTGCACGTTTGCTGTTACATACCACCTGAGCGCAGTTAGTGTCACTGCATGTTATCTGTTACATACCACTTGAGCGCAGTTAGTGTCACTGCACGTTTGCTGTTACATACCACCTGAGCGCATTTGTTGTCACTGCACGTGTGCTGTTACATACCACCTAAACGCATTTGGTGTCACTGCGCGTGTGCTGTTACATACCACCTGAGCGCAGTTAGTGTCACTGCACGTTTGCTGTTACATACCACCTGAGCGCATTTGGTGTCACTGCACGTGTGCTGTTACATACCACCTGAGTGCAGTTAGTGTCTGTAACGGAATGCACCGTGACAGACTGAGATATTCCTATGTCTAGGGTCACCTTATGTCCACTAGGGCCATAGGGTGACAAAGAATCATAATTCATATGTTACAGAAGACATTAATAAGGGACATTAATAATAATTCATGTTGGCAGGATGTCTTCAAATACCAAAAGCGGTTAGCTATTCAATCTGGGCACACATGATTTGGAAAGGTGTTAATCCAGGTCTACAAGACCAGAGTGAGTCATACTTTTGTATAATATGCTATTGAAATATCTTAAGGTGTTGGCTATTCATGTGAAAGACATTCCGTTGAAGGTGTGGATTGCACCCACTCTCACAAGACTCTGCCATTGTGTGATAAAGCTGTCTAGAGAACTTATTCAACTAGATGTCTGTGTTACTATTCAAGGTTAATTGAACCCTATTGATGATACGGTGCCGTCATGTCTAGCTACCAATTAAAGAATTATCCTCAGTGAGTGAATGGGGGGCTGGAGATTGCATTGTCCTGTGATAAACTGCATTATGCTTGAGACTGTATAAGAAGCTGAGAAAAATACCAATAAATTGTCATATCTTTGGAAGCAAGAACGGAGCTCTGTCTCGTCTTATTCTGGGAAAGGATATGGATCGTGTATGCAATATTGTCGGAGTGTGTCAGATAAGCTTGTCGTGGTTGGATGGAAGGTCGTAAGCGGTGGTGACCGTTACATTGGTGGCAGCGGTGGGATGATTTCATCTTCAGAAGGACGGCTACAAGGACACATGACAATGGAGACGCTGTATGAACGGATGAAGCTCTCTTCCCTCATGGACTTACTGGAGAGCCGGGGCAGACCGGCCAGCAACCGTAAGAAAAGGGACATTATCGCACAACTTGTCGAAATGAATAGAGCTAAGAGGCCCAGCGTAACAGACAGGACACCCGAGGAAGAATTTTTTGATCGGGCTGTTAAACATGGACTGGCACAATATGGTCCTAATCCTCCACCGGAGATCATAGACCGGGTTATAGCGGCTGTGGATGCCACCTTGCGATAGCGAAGAAGTGCTGCAGCAGCTGAAGTGAGAGGAGAGGTGCAGTCTCCATGGAAGAGGAATTCCAAAGGAGGTTACAAGAGATGCGGATACAGCATAGAGGACCAGTATCAGAGGAGGTCCTGTTGGGATGGTCGGATGTGATTCGGTGCCAACTCTGGAAGGAAGCGTTAGCTCTGGAGCAGCAACACCAAGGAAAGGTCCTGCCCTCCATCTATGCAAGGTACTGGCCACAGTATGACGTACGAATGCTGTTGTTGGGGGAACAATCGAAGCAGGAGTGGATAGCCGAGTTAAGCAGGCTGATCCGGGCAGAGATGCAGCTGGATGAGAGCTACAGAGCCCTCCGGTGGTATGTAGCCCAAGAGTGCCCGTGGTCAGTGGATGACAGCCCCACAGAAGGCTATGACTATGATGGCCTGGGATTGTTGTATTGGAGGATGTCCAGTGATCCCGACTTTGGGGATGATCGGGAGTGGCGCTTGGAGGACATAATGGAGCACAGAGAGGAAAAATTTAATATCTCGGGAGGCCACTGGTCACAGGAAGATTTGGAATTTCTGGCCATTCGGGAATGGGAGCTGGAGGTCGCCTACAGACAGCTGCTAGACTCGGCTCAGCAGCAGGGTGGGGCTCCCACTGCCTGGGACTATGAGGAAAGTTCAGATGACAACTGTGAACTCCTGGCTGATGAATCGGCAGTGGAAAATATGGAGATTTTCATCCCTAAAACCGAAGCGGATGGTGTGGAGTTCCAGGGAGCCGGGGCGGTTGGCCCCCCTCTCCAGCAACAAGCTGAGGTGGTAAAGCTTTTACCCCCAGCTGAATCACTGGCAACAGAGCAGGGTACCCCAAGCCTCTGCTCCCAACTAGCAGAAGAGGGGGACCCTGTGGTAGTGGATGGGACTGTGGTCTCCACTCACAGCAACCCAGCGGAAGAGCTGGCAACAGAACAGAGGGTCACAGACCTCTGCTCTCCACTAACGGAAGAGGGGGACACTGTGGTAGTGGATGGGACTGTGGTCTCCACTCACAGCAACCCAGCGGAAGAGCTGGCAACAGAGCAGAGTGTCATAGGCCTCTGCTCCTCACTAACAGAAGAGGGGGATCCTGTGGTAGTGGATGGGACTGTGGTCTCCACTCACAGCAACCCAGCGGAAGAGCTGGCAAGAGAGCAGAGTGTCATAGGCCTCTGCTCCTCATTAACAGAAGAGGGGGTTCCTGGGGTAGTGGATGGGACTTCAGTCTCCACTGGCACAACCCCAGAAAATGGTACAGGACTGGGACAGGAGGATGTCTGCTTTGCTTTGCAAGCACCGCAGGGTTTTCACCAAGCACCAGTGGATGGGACTTCAGTCTCCACTGGTATACCCCAGGAAGGGGGGGCAGTTGGCCCAGACCCCCAACAGCATGATGGACTGAGCCCAGCTACCCTGCCTTCTCCCCAGCGGCAGGCGTGTTCTCTGAGAGAGGCAGAGGTTGGCGGGGTGAGTAATGCTCAGTTTGGAGCCATTTATTTGGGGTACAGTATGGATACCAGCATTGGAGGACGGGAACTACTGACGGACTTGGATCGTGTATGCAATATTGTCGGAGTGTGTCAGATAAGCTTGTCGTGGGTGGATGGAAAGTCGTAAGCGGTGGTGACCGTTACAGTGTCACTGCACGTTTGCTGTTACATACCACTTGAGTGCAGTTAGTGTCACTGCACGTTTGCTGTTACATACCACCTGAGCGCATTTGGTGTCACTGCACGTGTGCTGTTACATACCACCTGAGCGCAGTTAGTGTCACTGCACGTTTGCTGTAACATACCACCTGAGCGCATTTGGTGTCACTGCACGTGTGCTGTTACATACCACCTGAACGCAGTTGGTGTCACTGTGCTTGTGCTGTTACATAGCACCTGAACGCAGTTGGTGTCACTGCACGTTTGCTGTTACATACCACCTGAGCGCATTTGGTGTCACTGCACGTGTGCTGTTACATACCACCTAAACGCATTTGGTGTCACTGCACGTGTGCTGTTACATACTACCTGAGCGCAGTTAGTGTCACTGCACGTTTGCTGTTACATACCACCTGAGCGCATTTGGTGTCACTGCACGTGTGCTGTTACATACCACCTGAGCGCATGTGGTGTCACTGAACGTGTGCTGTTACATACCACCTGAGTGCAGTTAGTGTCACTGCACGTTTGCTGTTACATACCACCTGAGTGCAGTTAGTGTCACTGCACGTTTGCTGTTACATACCACCTGAGTGCAGTTAGTGTCACTGCACGTTTGCTGTTACATACCACCTGAGCGCATTTGTTGTCACTGCACGTGTGCTGTTACATACCACCTGAGCGCATTTGGTGTCACTACACGTGTGTTGTTACATACCACCTGAGGGCATTTGGTGTCATTGCCCATGTGCTGTTACATACCACCTGAGCGCAGTTAGTGTCACTGCACGTTTGCTGTTACCACCTGAGCGCAGTTAGTGTCACTGCACGTTTGCTGGTACATACCACCTGAGCGCATTTGGTGTCACTGCACGTTTGCTGTTACATACCACCTGAGCGAATTTGGTGTCATTGCACGTGTGCTGTTACATACCACCTGAGCGCATGTGGTGCCACTGAAAGTGTGCTGTTACATACCACCTGAGTGCAGTTAGTGTCACTGCACGTTTGCTGTTACATACCACCTGAGCGCATTTGGTGTCACTGCACGTGTGCTGTTACATACCACCTGAGCGCATTTGGTGTCACTGCACGTGTGCTGTTACATACCACCTGAGCGCAGTTAGTGTCACTGCACGTTTGCTGTTACATACCACCTGAGTGCATTTGGTGTCACTGCACATGTGCTGTTACATACCACCTGAGCGCAGTTAGTGTCACTGCACGTTTGCTGTAACATACCACCTGAGCGCATTTGGTGTCACTGCACGTGTGCTGTTACATACCACCTGAGCGCATTTGGTGTCACTGCACGTGTGCTGTTACATACCACCTGAACGCAGTTGGTGTCACTGTGCTTGTGCTGTTACATAGCACCTGAACGCAGTTGGTGTCACTGCAAGTTTGCTGTTACATACCACCTGAGCGCATTTGGTGTCACTGCACGTGTGCTGTTACATACTACCTGAGCGCAGTTAGTGTCACTGCACGTTTGCTGTTACATACCACCTGAGCGCATTTGGTGTCACTGCACGTGTGCTGTTACATACCACCTGAGCGCATGTGGTGTCACTGAACGTGTGCTGTTACATACCACCTGAGTGCAGTTAGTGTCACTGCACGTTTGCTGTTACATACCACCTGAGTGCAGTTAGTGTCACTGCACGTTTGCTGTTACATACCACCTGAGCGCATTTGTTGTCACTGCACGTGTGCTGTTACATACCACCTGAGCGCAGTTAGTGTCACTGCACGTTTGCTGTTACATACCACCTGAGCGCATTTGGTGTCACTGCACGTGTGCTGTTACATACCACCTGAGCGCATGTGGTGTCACTGAACGTGTGCTGTTACATACCACCTGAGTGCAGTTAGTGTCACTGCACGTTTGCTGTTACATACCACCTGAGCGCATTTGGTGTCACTGCACGTGTGCTGTTACATACCACCTGAGCGCAGTTAGTGTCACTGCACGTTTGCTGTTACATACCACCTAAATGCATTTGGTGTCACTGCACGTGTGCTGTTACATAGCACCTGAACGCAGTTGGTGTCACTGCGCTTGTGCTGTTACATAGCACCTGAACGCAGTTGGTGTCACTGCACGTTTGCTGTTACATACCACCTGAACGCATTTGGTGTCACTGCACATTTGCTGTTACATACCACCTGAACGCATTTGGTGTCACTGCGCTTGTGCTGTTACATAAATCAAGTGGGGCTTCTGCGCTACTACACAGGTCTATCTAGGGTCAGTAACAATATGCAGCAAGCCCAGAAATGCATACACAGCACCTAGTGAAAATAATAGTGAATAAAGTGACAGCGCAAGTTGTAGACTAAACATAACATAAATCAATACATGTGATGAAATTTGTAAACTCAACAACATAAATCAATACATGTGAAAATAGTGCAACAGTGCTGAATTAAAGTGCATATGAGGTCAAAGTCCAAACAAAGTGCAAGTGCAAAGTGACCCCAGATGAAGACACGTGACTCAGTGTCGTAACGCGTAGGGAAAAGACGTGCATCGAGTGACGTGCCCCCTGTGCTGCGCTGCGGTACCGCTGTAATACAGGCTCGCTTTTCATTTATTTATTGTAAGTGTGTTTTACTTTTATTAAAACGGTGTATCAAAGATAATACACGATTGGAGGCCTTTGTCTTCCTCCTTCCTTCTGTCCCTTTGAGACCGTAGGCATTTACTTTTCACCGATCCGTGGCGGTGACCAGGATCTTCCGGGAGATTGCCAGTGATAGGATCTGTTGATGCTCTGATATTACCTACCTAAGGTGAGAGTTCTGGGAGACCAGACCCGGTGTGTGGGTGTTTTTCTTCACAACTCTCGGATCAGTGGGCATCCTCCTTTACTTTGCCTCACCATTACGGATAATTATTGCACTTGCTGGAACCTTTGTTGCACTTTGTTTGGACTTTGACCTCATATGCACTTTAATTCAGCACTGTTGCACTATTTTCACATGTATTGATTTATGTTGTTGAGTTTACAAATTTCATCACATGTATTGATTTATGTTATGTTTAGTCTACAACTTGCGCTGTCACTTTATTCACTATTATTTTCACTTTGTGCTGTTACATAGCACCTGAACGCAGTTGTTGTCACTGCGTGTGTGCTGTTTAATACCACCTAAACGCAGTTGGTGTCACTGCGCTTGTGCTGTTACATAGAACCTGAACGCATAAATATGTCTGGAAGGACAACAAAGAGAGGCAGAGAGTCACGAGGGCAAGCAGGCTCTGCATCTAGAGGTAACGCTGGTGGTGGATGTGGTGCATCCTCTTCAGCACGTGGCCGTGGCCGCTCGTCCTTCTTTTCGGGAGCTGGCCGTGTTGAGCCTCAACATGCAGAGAAATTAGTAGAGTGGATGACCAAGCCGTCCTCATCCTCTCTCACACAGACTGATCTAAGTTTGTCTGGCAAAGCAGCTGCCAAGGCGTCCTCTTCCCTCTTCACAATGGCTTCACACAATCCTTCCCTAGTCCCACCATGTCCTCCTGAGGAGTCCCCTGAACTGTTTCAACACAGTGTTGGGTACATGCTGCAGGAAGATGTGCAACGTTTTGAAGACTCTGATGACAGAACACAGATAGAGGAAGGCATTGATGTGAGCCCAGGGAGTGGGGGTGGCCGAGAGGGACAGCAATCTGGGAGTGATGTTCCCCCAGCTGGAGCATACTGCCAGGTTTTCGACAGTGATGATGAGGAGGGAGGGGATGATGAGGTCACTGACTCTACCTGGGTGCCTGATAGGAAAGAGGAGGAGGACGAGGCACAGGCACATCTCTAAAGAGGCAGGATGCCCTCCAGGGGTCAGCTTAAGGGCAGCACATCAACTGCATTACGTGGCACATTTTCGCATGGCACTGCTGTGTCTCAACGGTACAGCAAAAGTTCTTTGGTGTGGGCCTTTTTTGAAACATGTCCATCATGTTGTGCAGGGACATTTCTAAACACGTGCCACTACTATAGACACCCAGCAGGTGTGATATTTAAAGGATTTTTTTTTTTCACTTTAAGCATCATTAAAATGGCTGCTCCGGAAAAAACGGCCGTTTAAAAAAAAAAATATCCATTGATACATGTTCCCTGGGGCAAGACCAGGGTTCTGAACGACGTTTTCCAACATTAAATTGAATATTGGTCTTTAAAATGATCGTTTTTGAATTCGAACGCTCGAGTCCCATAGACTTCTATGGGGTTCTAAATGTTTGCGCGAACCCGCGGTCTGTTCGAACGTTCTGATGCGAACCGAACACGGGTATGTTCGGCTCATCCCTAGATCCTGGCAATATTATATGAGATCTTAATGCTGATTACACCAAAGGCATCTGGTGAGTAGATCTCCTATGTTAGACCTTTTTCTGTGAAGATTACTGTTGGATACCTCAGGAATAAATCATCACTTATGAATTACAAGGATGCATGTTATAAGAGACTATTGTTACAAATGAAATTTGAAAGGACTTTTCACTTTATTTTATTCTATTTTATTATCATTTTATTATCATAACATTGTGGTGTGAGTTTTTTCCATGACCTTATGATATGTTAGTGTGATCATTGATCAATATAGCAGAGGGGTAACCACACATTGACCTCATTTAGGTACCCACAGCGCTGTTAGTGTTTCCATCTAGAGACACATTTTACCATTTATTATTATACCATATGAAGCTATTCACGTCTTGTTTCAGCTATACACTGCAGACAAGGTGCATCTCCCTCAATAGTATATTGTAACACTCATACTGTATGTAGCACACTCTGGGGCAGATTCACAGAGAATTAGATTCTCGTAGCGTATCAGAAATACACTACGCCGCCGTTTTTTACCTGGCTCTACGTGGAATTCAGGTAGATTTTGTCCAGTAAACGACGGCGGCGTAGTGTATTTCTCCCGTCGCAATCCATCTGCGCGAGTAGGGGGCGTGAAGCATTTAAAATAGGCGCGTTCCCGCGGCGATCGAACTGCGCATGCTCCGTTCCCAAATTTCCCGCCGTGCATTGCGCGAAAACACGTCGTTACGTCATTCGTTGTTTATGTAGCGTCGTTTACGGACATCCACAGTCCCGTACGAGTTACGTAAAAAAAAATAAAAAAAAAATTAAATCGACGCGGGAACGACGGCCATACTTAACATGGGCTACGTAACGTTAGACCAGCAAAAAGCTCCTCTAACATTACGTATAAAAAAATAGATGAAAGCGATTGCGAAGACCACTCGTATCTTCGTGCATCGCCGTAAAAAAACATTTGCATACCCCGACGCATCAAAACGACGCGAACTCCTCCCAGCGGCCGCAAATAGATCGCAGCGTAGATCCGAAGGCTTACGAAGACGTAAGCCTCTCGGATCGAAGCCCGAAGCCGCCGTATCATGGTTTGAGGATTCAAACTAGTGATACGGCGCGCGAAATTTGAAATTACTCCTGTCTAACACCAGTTAGACAGGCGTAATCGCTCTATGAATCTGGCCCTCTGGGTTTGATGGGGTTGTAATCGCTGTAGATCTGAGGGGAAGCTCTGAAATCAGGGGAAGCTCTGCTGATTTTACCATCCAATCATGTGCAAGCAAAAATGATGTTTTAATTTTATTTTCCTTGCATGTCCCCCTCAGATCTACAGCAACTGCACTTGAAAGTGCACTTGTAGTGCAAAGTAGGTTTACCATTCGTAAATAACCCCCTCTGTGTCATACTTTATTCACTATTATTTCAGAGTTTGGCCTAGTACACACAATGAGAGTAGTGTTGCTCACGAATATTCGCTACGAATATTGCATATTCGAGTATTCGCGAATATCTCGAATATCGCGGCGAATATTCGCTATTTCGAATATTCGTATTTTTCAAATTTCTCAAAAAATTCGCAAAAAATTCGCAATCAATTACGCATTCGCGAATTTCGCAATGGCGAAATTTCGCAATTTTTTTTTTTTTTTTTTATAAAATATCACGAATATTCGATATTTACGAATATTCGCGACCGCATATGTGAAATTTCGCTTTTTTTTTTTTATAAAATATACCGAATATTCGTAAATATCGAATATTCGTGATATTTTATAAAAAAAAAAAAAAAAAAAAATGCGAAATTTCGCATTAGCGAAAATTCGCATTAGCGAAAATTTGCATTGGCGAAAATTCGCAATTTATTTTTTTTTTTTATATCACGAATATTCGATATTAACGAATATTCGCGAATATTCTTCGAAATATCGCAAAATCGAATATGGCGTATTCCGCTCATCACTAAATGAGAGTATAAGGTGAATGATCTTTTTTTTTGCATGCTATCCTCACATCCAAAACAAATAGGTTACTAAAATTCTCATAAGACAAAACACAACTATAGAAGTGATGTAATTTATTGTAATGTATTATTTTTGTTTCCGAGCATGCGTGGTCTTGGTTACACTTTTTTTTCATATATATAGTATACTAATTACACAAAATTGTTCCTTCTTTTATTGTACGAGCAACAATTTCGTGCTTGTCCCTTTGGATATTTTTGCATAAAATGTCCTAATGATCAGTTATTGCTCCGAAAAAGGGAGATTTTTCATCCCATTTTCTCATTGTGTGTGCTAGGCATTACTGTGCCTCACACTGCACCTGTCCTTACCAACTACTGTTGCCATTACACACAAAATAAACAAATTGGCTGGTGATTCCTTATTACCTTAAATGCTACTTAAGGTGATATCATCCCTACTATAAAAATTCCACACAAAAAATATTTGAGATGGGACTTATACAATAGTAAAAACACATGTGTTTTATTTAAAAGTCAAATTTTTAATGAGTATCACAGACACAAACATAAAAAGACATGTTTTTTTTCATCACAAATCACATATGTGTACTTAGTCACAAATGTCTGGAAAACCTTTATATGAAGTTCTACTGATGGTATCTCCGATGCATAACAGGTGAGGTTGATGCGTTTTGCAGGAATACCGCTTCCTCAGGACCTCTTTAGTCTCTCTCTTATTTTGCATGTGACACAAAACAGCCTTAAAACTATAATCAAACAGAATATTTAACTAGTAATATGTAATCAGCATACTTCCATACAATCATAATCAAAAAGATATGAGTTCAATTAAATAAAGGAGTGATAAGCCAAATATGTAATAAAACATACAAGATACCTTAGAAAGTATGTGTATATATATCGCGTAGCTCATAAACAGCTCCATGTCTCAGGAAAAAACAGGGAGACTGAAGCCAGAAAAGCTATATACCACCTGGAAGGTACAGCTCCACACTTCCTAGAAAGACATCCACATACCCCGGGTTAAGGGTCCAGTAGATGGTGTGAAAAGCGCAGCCCCTGAAAGAATTTCCAGCTGCCCAATACCACTGATGATGAACCACCAGGAGGCAGCACGGCCAGATGGAAATGTGGAGATGGGGACACGGACTGCATAAATAGGACCAAATTACCATAAGGGATTAAAACAACATAAACGTTTTCTCAGAAGGGACCTACTGATTAAACATCAAAATAAATGACTAGATTGGCACATAGAAACACATTAGGCAGCTAAAGGACCCGGCCAGTTTTTGCAATTCGGCACTGCGTCGTTTTAACTGACAATTGCGCGGTCGTGCGAAGTGGCAACCAAACAAAATTTGTGTCCTTCCTTCCCACAAATAGAGCTTTCTTTTAGTGATATTTGATCACCTCTGCGGTTATTTTTTGCTCTATAAACAAAAATAGAGCGACAATTTTGAAAAAAATTCAATATTTTTTACTTTTTGCTATAATAAATATCCCCCAAAAATATATATATATATAAAAAAATTCCTCAGTTTAGGCCGATACGTATTCTTCTACCTATTTTTTTGGCAATAAGCGTTTATCGGTTGTTTTGCACAACATTTATAGCGTTTAAATAATAGGGGATAGTTTTATTGCATTTTTATAATTGTTTTTATTTTTTTTTACTACTAATGCCAGCGATCAGCGTTTTTTTTCATGACTGCGACATTATAGCGGACACCTCGGACAATTTTGACACATTTGTGGGACCATTGTCATTTTCACAGCAAAAAATGCATTTAAAATTCATTGTGTAAAAAATTCATTGTTTACTGTCAAAATGACAATTGCAGTTTGGGAGTTAACCACAAGGGGGCGCTGAAGGGGTTATGTATGACCTCATCTGTGTTTTTAAATGTAGTGGGGTGTGGCTGTAGGTGTGATATCATTGATTGTGGTTCCCTATATAAGGGAACACACGATCAATGACAGCACCACAGTAAAGAACAGGGAAGCTGTGTTTACACACAGCTTTCTCCGTTCTTCAGCTCCGGGGACCAATCACGGGACTCCATCGGCAATCGGGTCCGCGGGTCCACGCGGTCACGGAGCTTCGAACTGGGCCACGGGCGCGCGCCCACGACCTATGGCTGGGCACTTAAAAAGGACGTACCTGTACATGCTTGTTCCCCTGCCGTGCCAATCTGCCGACGTATATGTGCAGGAGGCGGTCCTTAAGTGGTTAATAAAACAAGTTTTTAAAGGATATAAGCACTATTATAACCTTTTCCTTTGCATACATGTTCTGGATATTACTGGCTGTCTGAGATTATAGCAGCGGGAAAGCCTGCAGATCGCTGGTTGTAGTCAGGGAGAGGCTAATGCCACGTACACACGCGTACTTATGACGAAAAAAATGCAATTTTTAAAATTGGCGGTTAGAAACGATCGTGTGTAGGCTCCAGAGCATTTTTCTCGACAAGACAAGTGGCCATTAAAAATATAGAACCTGCTCTATTTTTTCTCGTCGCTTTTCACAACGTCGTTTTTCTTGACGTGAAAAACAGTTGTGTGTAGGCTTTAAAGATAGGGACAAACGCGCATGCTCAGAAACAAGTTGTGAGAAGGGAAATTTGCATAATTGGTCCAAAGGGTGGCGCCATTCAAATGGAACGTCCCCTTTATAGTGCTGTTGTACGTGTTGTACGTCAACACGCTTTGCTCCAGCATTTTTTTATCATGATCGTGTGTATGCAAGGCAGGCTTGAGAGGAATCACGTCGAGAAAAACTTTGTTTTTTTCCATGACATGAAAAACGGTCATGTGTACGTGGCATAAGAGGCCTTTATTGACCTGACTTCATTGTACAGATCACACTACACTAAGTGAGAATACTACTGAAGAGGGGGAGCACCTAGTGGATTTACATATATGGCTTATCGCTCCTTTATTTTATTAAACTCCTATGTTTTTGATTATGATTGTATGGAATTATGCTGCTTATTTGTAACTAATTAAAATATTCTGTTTAACGCTGTTTTGTGTCACATACAAAATAAGAGAACCTAAAGAGGTCCAGAGGAAGCTGTATTCTCACAAAACGCATTAACCTCACAAGTTTGCATTGGAGATACCTTGGCCCGGATTCACAGAGATGGGCTTATATTTACGGCGGCGTAGCGCACACATAATATGCTACGCTAGCGCAGCGCGGAGAGGCATGCACTGAATTCAGCAAGCTATTGCTCCCAACTCTGCGCCGGTGTAGCGTACATTTCGAAGGCGCAGGCCAGCGTAAGTGGAAGTAGGTGAAAGTGTGAGTGACCCCATGCAAATGGTCCAAGCGTGGTGCAGAGGTTTACGTCCGGCGTATCGCAAACGGTGCATGCGCCGTGACGAGGACGCAAGTCCCCTACCCAAATACGCCCGGCGTAACCCCTAAGATATGCTGGCCCACCGCCTATGCCGAGAGCATAAATACGCCCAGCCATACACCCGTCCAATGCAGAAGTACACCAGCTTGTCTTCCCTGGTGTAGAGGTACTTTTGCGGTCGGCATGTCCGATACTGAGGTGGACAGGGATAGGTTAAAAAAAAATTCTCAGCGGAAGAGAGGGCGATCCTGACCTCAGCCATTTCCAAGTTTGATGTCTACCTCCATGGCGCACAGAGTGCCAGGACCAGCAAGGCCAGGAAGCAGGAGATCCTAGAGAAGATCACCCTGGAGATCAATGCCCTTGGGCATGAAAACAGGACCTCCAAAGATATTCAGAAAAAGATGAACGACATGCGTCGGCGGGTCAGGGATAAGCTGGCCAAGGTGAGAAGGCATCTCAGGGGCACAGGAGGCGGACCAGCTTCTTCTCTCAAGTTGACAGCTGAGGAGGAGGTCATTGCCAGCTGTCTGGAGCAGGAGCAGGTGGACGGCCTGGAGGGCTTTGACTCCAGTGACGAGGACTTGAGGACAGGTAAGTGTGTTTTATCCCCCATCCGGCCTGTGTAGCATGTGAGGAGGTGCAAGGGAACATGTGAAAAGTGTGTGGGTCCACAAACATGTGAATGCTTTGTGTCATCCACAGATGTGCTGGAGGGAGCTGGGCCATCGTCTGGCTGTGTCAGACCCACGCCATCCAGGGAACATCATCTTGAGGAGGCTTCCATCTTCCCCGGTCCCTCAGAGACCTCCACGCCCATCAGGGGAACCCTCTCCAGGGCTACCCCGTTCAGGGGAACCCCCTCCAGGGCTACCCCGTCCAGGGGAACCCCCTCCAGGGCTACCTCGTTCAGACGGACACAAGCCTCTCCATCTCCTAGGAAGGCTCTGAGGAAGACCAGGGCTGTAGCCGGATCCCTACAAGAAGGGCTGAAGCTGTGGTGGCTCAATGTGATTGGCACTGCGCTGACAAGCCGTTCATCCCTGCAGCCAAGGGTTTGGATCCCGGTCTCGGCTACATGTGAATTGAGTTTGGTGGTCTCAGCCCGGCTCCCGGTGGGTGTGCTATGCAAGGTACGCCTGTGCTTAGTACGCCCACTCCCCCACAAAAACCACAACACTTGCACACATACGTAATTGGTTTAACACACACACACTTTGGCCATGCGGTCTCCTAAAATAAAGAGAGGCGAGGACCTACGGGGCTGGCTGGGTGGGCTAGGCCCCCTCACTCCCTCATAGGGGGAATCCCTCTGCCCCGTTGGGGTCCTGTTGGGCCCCAGTTGGGCTCCCTAGAGGAGCAGGTAGGGCGGGGTGAGTGGGAGGCCCCCCCTCACACCCGCCATTGCCACCAGAGGCATGGAGAAGGATGGCGATTGCCTCAGGGGGGAGGGTCTGCCTACTCCCAACTCCTGCAGTCCGGCTCCTCTCTCTCGAGTTTACGCACAAAAATACACTTTAAAGAAAAAAAAAACAAGAAGTGCTGGAGAGGGAGCAGGCACGCCAGACAAGCAACATAGGAGATATAGCATGTGACCTCCACCGTGTCGCTGACAGCCTGGCCTCATTTGTTGGGCCCTCAGCCAAGACCCAGGCTGCGTGTACAGTGGTTGTGCAGGGCACTGCAGCCGCTATGCAGCAGTGCCTCAGCCAACAGGCTGCCCATACCAGCTCCATGTCGGACTGCCTGCAGGAGGTGAGCGCAAACTGCACTGCCATGATCACATGCCTGAGTGACCAATCCGAGACCCTTTAGGCCATGCATCACCACATGGTAGCAGGGGGTCCCTCACCATCTGGGGACCAGGGCTCGGATGTGCAGACCAGCCTGGATCATAACAGCATGGCGATTGGGGAGCTGCAGGCCACAGCATCTGGCATCGTTGCAGAGGTGAAGAGTTTGGGAGTGGTCATACAGGCCAACACTGACGCTATCCAGGCGGAGGGTCGGCAGAAGAGGCGCCAGACCAGTGGCAGGCAGCTGCGGATGCAGGCTGAGACAAACAGTGTGCTAACACGCATTGCCGTTGCGTTGGAGGCGATGCAGGCAACATCTGCCAGGAGCATCAGGCCAGGGGATGCACCTCCTCCTGATGCCCCACCCCCCACCCGAGCCATCGCAACGACCTATTGAAGAGCCGAAGCCTTAGCACGAGGCCTGGCCCACGAGAGGGCAAATGACTCTCTGGACTTTTTTTTGTTTTGAGTGACGTGCACAGATGGATGTGCCGTCCTCTTGTAAGGGCATGCCATATCAGACAATGGTATGATCCCTATTTTTATTTTTTTGGCGCTGTACACGGTCAGGAGTGCAGGCTACAGTGTGACTGGTGTGTGAGTGTGTGTATGTGTGTGTGACATTCCTGCCAGCAAGGCGTGTCACCTTGGCTCGTCAGGGAGAGATTATGCCCACGACCGTGTGAATGTGGTATGAATGGACAGCAACATCAATGGGGCATTGGTGCGGCGTGGCGTTGCTGCTTCCAAGTCCTGTGCGGTGGACTTGGGCTAAACCAATGTGAGGTGGATGTGGTGTGTGTGAGCTAGGGACCAGAGTGGTGTGCATGAGTGCATTGTCCGTGTGCCATGATAAATGTGTGTGTGTTTAACGTGCAAAGATGCGTTCCATAAGGCAACTCCTGACTGGTGTTCCTTCAGCAGATGGGGTAGCCTCGGGCAGGGGGGGACTGTGTGGTTCGGGGGTCAGGTCATCACATATGTCAATCTCCAGGCCCTTTCTCTTGGCGTAGTTGTGCAGCACGCAACATGCACCGATGATCTTGCACACAAAGTTTGGGGAATACAACAGGGCCCCACCGGACTTATCCAGGCATCGGAAACGGGACTTCAGGATGCCAAATGTGCGCTCCACCACTGCACGAGTGCGTATGTGTGCAGCATTGTATCTTCTCTCTCCTCTGGTTTGGAGATTCCGGTATGGAGTCAGGAGGTGGGGCCCAAGTGCATATGCCGAGTCACCTGGAAGGGAAAAGACAGGAGGATGTTAGCCGTGCATGTGCCCCTCGTGATGTCTGCATCATGGGGTCGGACAGTCATGCCTGACTCCCATGTCACTCACCAACCAGCCAGCTGTCCCTGTACATGTTCTGTTCGAATTCTGTTGGGATGGTGCTTTGACGGTATATGTAGCTGTCGTGGCTGGCCCCAGGGTGTTTGTCACGGACGTGCCATATGAGGCATTGGGCATCGGCTATCACCTGTATGTTGATGGAATGCCACTGCTTATGATTGCGGTATATGTGCTCTGTGGCACAGGGGGCCGTAGTGCTACATGTGTGCAATCAATGGCCCCGACGGTGCGTGGGAATCCGGCAATGCTGTAGAAATACTGCATTGCCTTCTACCGCAGATGCTCATGGGTGGGTTTGATGATGTGGTGGGACATGCATGTGAGGATTGCGGGGACAACCTGGTGCACGTATCTGCTCATGATGGATTGTGACATCCCAGACACGACTCCACTTGTACGTTCGAAAGATCCACTGGCGAGGAAATGGAGTGTTGCCAGTACCTTGACCAGTGGCTGCACTGCATGTGAGCGTCCCGTCTGGCTGGTGATTTCATCATGCAGGGCTGTGGCTAATTCCAGGATGGCATCAGGGCTGAATCGGAAGATGCGATACATCTCCGATTCCCCCATGCCAAAGACAATCATGCACCTTCGGTAGATCCTCTCCTGTGCCCTCCTCCGTGCCTGGGGACGCAGTAGTGCTATGACTATGGCTGCCCCTGGCATGTTGACATACAGATGTGTTGTCCTGCAAGTGTGGTTGCTCAGCTCGTCCGTAACGATGTTGCTGCAGCTGCTCTCCAGCTGACCTGTGCACGTCTGTTGCTGAGTTACACCTCCTTTATGGGGAATAACTTTACGCCGGACGTACACTTACACGCGGCGCGCGTAGCCAGCGTCGTGAGCACGTACGTTTGTGAATCACCGTATTTCCCTCATTTGCATATCCCGCCCATATTTGCGCCCACGCTACGCCGGCATAAGCAAGATACATCGGGGTAGGATGGCCTGTTTTTGGACATATGTTGGTTTGTGACTTTGGCACACACATATGCCGGGCGCACATTTGCACTACGTCGGCGTAAAGTGATTTACGTCGGCGTAAGTGCTTTGTGAATCCGGGCCCTTCAGTATAATTTCCTAGGATATTTGTGACTAAGTGCACATATATGATTTGTGATTTTTTTTTTTATCTTTATTTGTTTGTGTCTTTGTGATACTCATTAAAAATGTGACTTTTTAATTAAACATGCGTTATTACTTTTGAGGGTATACACAAAGTCTCATCTCCCCGTCCCCGTTTCAACTCTTTGTGGATAAGTAATCTCCCACCAGTGGTCACATTTATGCTTAGATGTTATGCTATCACTATTGTCTGGTCATGTATATAAGAAACTACAATAAGCTGGTGGTCTTATGAACTTTACAACAAGGTGTAAAAAAAAAATGCTTAATTTATTTCATGAATATAAAGTAAACAAAAAAAAAAGCATAAACCCAATAGTATGCTTCACAATTAGGGTTACAAAGAAATCCCACACTAATTATGTACTGGTTCCAAGCAATCGCAACATGAGAAATTATATTGATGGCCCATGAGGGAATCTGGACATTTTGTATTACCCCAACAGGTTTCGCAGACAGCACCTCTTCCTCAGGAGGCTGGAGGCAACTGTAAATATTTTCTAAATGGAAAACTATTATATATATATATATATATATATATATATATATATATATATATATATATATATATATATAAAACAGTGTGCAATAAATATGCCTCCAAAAAATACAATTAAAATACAACTGAGCTTGACTCATATTTACTTTCTGGGTTGAGGGTGGGAGCATGTATATGGGGGACCAATAGGGGCCAAAGCTGCATATCCACAAAGTAAAATGAAGATGGAAACAAATGTAAAGCTCTAACAAACTGTCTACAATGATAACCCCCTTAAGTTCATTTGTGCAGGTGGGTTTGATGCCTGAAGGGTGAATTTGATTTAAGGGGATACCATCGTAGGTGGTTCGCTATAACTTTATATTTGGCCCATCTTCATTTTACTTTGTGGATAGATGGCCTTGGCACCTATTCATCTCTCATACATTGTACATGTTCCCACACTCTTCCGAAATAAATACACAGCACAAGCGCAGCACAGCACAAGCACCTTGCTTCTAGATGTATTTTGTGAGTCAAATTAAAGTGTATGTAAAGCCCAAACTTTTTTTTTCAATTTTAGATAAGTTTAGAAGGGTTAACACCTCTGTCAATTTTTTAGTAGTTGGTAGTTCTCACAAGAACAAAGGGCAAGGGTAAATCTTCCACTGGGGACATCTATTCTCATGACAACTGGCTAAGAGAGGGTGCTTACCTCTTGCTGTAGCTATGTAATAGGAAGGGAAATCTATCCAATGGGTACAAAACCTCAAAAGGAGTCTTATCCATTCCATACTGTATGCAAAACATGCAAAGTTTTGACTTCATACTAAGTAATTTTGCTGAATTTTTACTTGTTACTTTAAGGCCCCATACACATGAGCAGACAGATTTGTTCAAATCGGTCGGGCCGACCGATTTGAACAAATCTGTCTGCTGGGGACATATTGGTTTGATCGTGTACACACGATCAAACCAAAATCCCCACCGCCAGACGGCGCGGTGATGTGGTGGTGACGTTGACGCCGCCACGTCACCGCACCAGGAAGTAAAACACTTCCGCGCATGTGTCGAAACCATTCGGCGCGTGTGCGAGAAGACATGTCTGCTGGTTAGCGTACTAACCAGCAAACATGTCGGGCGGACGGGTTCCCAGCCGACAGATTGGTAAGCATGCTTTTCAATCTGTCGGGTGGCCAAATCCGTCTGTTTGCCCATACACACGATCGAATCTGTCTGCTGAAACGGTCTAGCAGACCGTTTCCAGCAGACAGATTTGATCGTGTGTACGAGGCCTTAGGGTCAGTTCATCCAAAACGTATACAGTAAAACCTTGGATTGCAAGCATAATTCGTCCCAGAAACATGCTTGTAATCCAAAGCACTTGTATATCAAAGTATTTACAGGGTATAAAAGAGAAGAGCGGCACCTCTAAGTGTAGCACTAAGTTGCTAAATGTTGTACCATTAAATGTAACCATATTAGTACACTTGGAGGCTCCTCTCTTCTATACTCTTTTATTCATTAAAACATTTTGCTCATCTTGCAAAACGCTCTCAAACCAAGTTACTCTCAAACCAAGGTTTTACTGTATTTTCTTTTTTAATGGGTACATTTATATCAAATCCTCTACTAATTTTTATCACATCTTTCCGGTGTCCAGTTCTCTGTCCCTAATTTCCCAACTAGGAGCATCAAAATGGCTTTTGAGAAGGGGCATTACACTCTCCTACAGATTCTTTATGCATGATGTAACAAAGATAATATGGCAGAAGAAAAATGACACTTCCATTGCTTTCTTTTAAAATTGCTATGCTGTTGGCACTGTTAGAGACCCCCAAAAATGTAAAAATGATTGAATGATTCAACCTGTATTTATCTACACAAAAATGAACGCCTAAAGTGCCTTAAGTTTTGGATGCATGATTATGAACAGTAGGGTTGCACTGATATCAATATTGGTAACTGTACCGATACTGAGAATTTACACCGATACCCGAGGCTTGGTTCTATGACCTGTCAGTGGGTCATCCCCACTAACAGCTGAAATGTAAAAAAAAAGTCAATTATCAGTTGTTAAGGACCGAGGCCGCCACATCCTTGACAACCAATGATTCATTCAGCCATCAGTGGGATTCCCCTGTTGACAACTGAAGTGTTAAAGAAGTCTGGTAATTGGATCTGTTAAAGAAAAAAAAAATCAACAACATTGCTCAGCTGAAACACTAAAATAAAAAGAAACATTGTTTATTTTTGTATCTTTATGTTTCTTCATATACAGATCAAAGAGATGAACTTGGATCTGCAGATGAAGTCTGTTTAAAGCAACCTGTCAAGTAAAAAAACAAACACAGGAAATACAAATTTTTGGTATTCATATGGGGGGGGGGGGGTATCTGGAGGCATATCTTGTTAAAGGAGGCTTCCAGATTTCGATAAGCCCATCGCTTGCAGACCCCCACAACCACTAGTCAGGGACTTGTCTTGGGCTTTAAAGCACCTGAGGACATGTAGCCCGGTATGGTTTAGGAGGGGGTGGTGCTTGCTTGTCCCCCCTTTTTCCTGCATGCTCGGATAAGTGTCTGGTATAAAATTTGGGGGGACCCACTCCATTTTTTTTACATTTTGGCATGAGGGTTCTGGTATGGGAAAATGTCTCTTGTTCCAGAGACAACTGTCTAAAAGTGGAATTGCTTCATATTGGGAGATGTCCTCTAACTTCCTGTGGTGTCTCTCTGGGACAGGAAGTAAAGGGACGTTAACCCAATAGTGTATAGACAGCTACATATAAACCAACAGGGGTTTAGCCTCTCTCTACTCTATTGAAAGAAATTTGGGCTATACATATGCATTAACATTGATGGTAATAGAAATACAATTGCTATTCCTGTGTGTCATTGTTGACTCTTAGTTTGGCTCACTTTCACTTATTTTATTTGGCTTATATTATGAAATAATATAATAAAGGGGGGTTTGGGGACTTTAAATGAGGCCCATGACATTCTATAGTCATATGCCTCCATCCCTGAATTTTAAAAGGAAAAGGTTTGGGGTTTTAGATGAAGCACATGACACATAGCTGGTAAAGTGGTCAAATGCATGATGGCACATTTATTCGTTCATATACATACAGATATGATGGCATATTATCATTATCATGTATATATATATTTGTATATATATATATGTATTTATATATATATATATATATATATATATATATATATACACACACACACAGAGGTCATGAATAACACATTGCACTATAAAGTATAATTGTTGTGGGCTGGCTTGTAATCCATATCATAAATTATATTTATGGTCGTGGCCCTCTGACCGAGAGTGATGTGGATCACATAAACACGCGACAAGACTTACAACATAAATAGACCTGAAGTGTGCATTGGTGGTCTGGTCAGTATGCCCAGAAAAGGGGGCATACCCAAAGTAAGTAATGGGTAGTTAATTGAAGAAGAATATGCTGAGAAGTGCCCTGAAAAAGGGAAGGGCGGGAGGGTGTCGAATGCGATTGAATGCGCAGACTCACGGACATAAGGTGAGCTGAGAAGTCGGCCCAGTGACGTGTAGTACTGCACACTGAAACGACAAAGAGCATGTGTGAGTGGGCTGCTTAAATACCCTCCGGGCTCCTCCCATAAACTCAGGCCACCATACTGGCCTTCTTATTTATGGTCGTGGCCCTCTGACCAAGAGTGATGTGGATCACATAAACACGCGACAAGACTTACAACATAAATAGACCTGAAGTGTGCCTTGGTGGTCTGGTCAGTATGCCCAGAAAAGGGGGCAAAAGACTCAGATAGGGAAATAGCTTATATTGATTTCTTGTATTTATTGAGCCAGCTTGGTAAAGGCTTGTGCCATTTCTTCCTGAGGATCTGGGATGTATGTGGCAAAACAAGGAGACTTCCCATCAGCCTGGTATCTTGATTACGTGGTCTGGTACTCCCTGTTGTGAGGCAGTTGAGGCTGCTCTAATTCGGAAAGAATGTCCTGAGAACAGACTGTCATTTGAAGCCCAAGTTGCTTAGGAGCTGGTTTAGAAAGGGTAGCAACGAGCTACAATCAGATTGGCTGGGTAGATGGAGCCGTAGTCGGTCAAACACCATCACTGGGCGTCAGGCATTGTTAGTCTGAAACAGGTTGATGTCAACCCCCGGGGCTGGTTTGTTGCGTTTGCAGACTGAGAGTGTAGGGGTTCGAAAGCGAGTCGGGTGGCGTCGGAGCAGTGACTGACTGCCGGAGCCACTGACTGTAAATTCACTAGGTCGTAGGGAACTGTAGAAGGCCTGGTAGATGGCTGCTAGAGTGACTATGCTGGGCAAGGCCCTAAATGGGGAACGAGTAAGGTTTTCAGACATGTGCCTAAAGAGGGCACTCTTGAAAGGTAGGCGCTTGCCACTGACTACAGGTTGGTGCTTCTGTATGCTCTGTAGGAGGGACTTGACTGCATGGGCTCGAGAATACTGACAGTTTACTGGGGTCCTGCAGGGACAGGAAATGCTGGACGTCATCTAGATATGGCGTGATAGTATTGTGAGAAAGGGTCAGCTGCGTGTGGCAATACGATATGAAGGCTAGGACGTGTCTAACGTTGCCTATTGCTGCTCCGAGGCAAGTGGCCAAAAATGAGCAGTTAGTGTTCCAAGCAGTGTGATAGGCCTTCAGTGTGTTGCGTGCCAAGGAGTGGTTAATAAGCTGGGTTGAGTTGGTGAGATGCTACTTCAGTCCATCGTCAGCAATGACCAGTGTGGGACAGGGATGGTTATTGGGTCAGCTCCAGGCTCTTGCTGGAAAAACAAATAAGGTTAGAATGGGACAGAGCATCAGCTGCGATTTTGCATTTGCCTGGAATATGACTACAGAAGATATTAAACTGGTGACGGAGTGACAGCTGCACGAGCCTGCGCAGGAAGGACGTGATGGGGAGAGGCTTGATCTACCTTAATTGATTAAGTCGGCTGTGGCCTGATTGTCTGTGGTGAAGAACACTGTCTGTCCAGTTCAAGTGTGGCCCCAAACCTGGGCAGCTGCCACAATGGGGTACAGCACGAGACGTGATGAAGACTGGGTGAAGCAGAAATTTAAGAGAATTTCTGGGGGCCAAGGTTTGGAGAACCAGTGGCGGACGAAAAATGCACGCAAAAGCCTGTGGTGGCTCGGCTGACACTGCCGGGATGAAGATTGAAATGCTGTTCTATCAGGTGGGGAAGTTGTCCCACATAGCTAAGTCTGCTACTGATGCTTGGTCTAGTTTGAGAACTTTGACTGGATCTTTCATTGGTGTGAGAAAATCAAGACAATACACAGGTGCTCAACAAGACGATATACGTGCACTCACTGACCAACGTGCCCTCGCCGACCAACGTGCACTCGCCGACCAACGTGCACTCGCCGACCAACGTGCACTCGCTGACCAACGTGCACCCGCCGACCAACGTGCACCCGCCGACCAACGTGCACTCGCCGACCAACGTGCACCCGCCGACCAACGTGCACTCGCAGACCAACGTGCACTCGCTGGTGCTGGATGGAAACCTGAACTAACTGCAGGGAAAAAGACAGGGAAAAGATGAGTGGCCCGCGTGCCACTAAAGATGAATGGCCAACTGGGTGCCACTGTGTGTTTGTTTGGCTGACTGTCACTGAGGTGTGTTTGCAAGTTTAGTTTGTATTCGGGTTTGCACGTAGGTGCGTGCTGCAAAGTGTTTTATACTGCTGCAGACAATATTGTGTGGTTGCAAGGGTCTCAGTCTGGTTTGCTGAGACGATATTGCGTGGTTGCAAAGGTCTCGATGATTATGAGGTTTGTTTTGAGATGGCCTTGTGTGGTTGCACGGGTCTCAACAAGTGAGGGGTTGCTGAGACGATGTTGCGTTTGCAATGGTCTCAAGTGAGTGTCGGGCTGCTGAGATGACTATGTATGGCTGCAAAGGTCTGAACGGGTGTCAGGTTGCTGAGATGATATTGCGTTTGCAATGGTGTCAAATGAGTGTCAGTTTGCTAAGACGACTTTGTATGGCTGCAAAGGTCTGAACGGGCGTTGGGTTGCTGAGATGAGATTGTGTGGTTGCAAAGGTCTAGACGAGTGTGAGGTAGCTGAGATGATATTACATTTTGCAAGGGTCTCAAATGAGTGTCAAGTTGCTGAGACAATATTCCCCCCCTTTTTTTTTTTTTATAAAAACGACTGTAAATGAAACACTGGTAAACATGAGTTACCACTTGTGGCTGTGTTTACAAGCTGTTAGAGGCATCGGCGTTTTGCATGCCTTTGAACATCTGTCTGAACCCATTTATTTTTTATTTTTTTTAGAAGGTTTCTGAACTCAACTGCCTAGAAATTACTATAAATTATCCTGTGTATATGTACTGATAATATAACATAGAGGAGTGATTGGGGATCCTGTGTAGACGTACTGGTAAGATAACATAGTCAAGAAGAGGATTATCAGAGTTGATTTTCTAAAGTGCCACATCCAAATGAGAAATCAAAAAGAATAAAGGCAAAGCCCCCTAGTCGGACTTTAAAGGCACTGTGGTGTGTCAAATGTAGTTAGAGAAAACATAGTATTACAATATGATTTATTGAAGAAGTATCAGATAAAAGTTGATTACATGATCTATAACAAATACAAAAAATACAAAATAATGAAATATAGTTCAACATATATTGCTGTGTGATGTGATGCCCTGTGTGGTCCCGACGTTTCAGGGAGACATAGTCCCTTTCTTCAGGGGTATTCCAGGATTCACAGCTAATGTTGATGATGTTGTTATATAGATTAATACTGAAGTACTTACAGTGAACTGTATGGTACTTCAAGTCAGTAGATCATGTATTTAAAAGCATGGGTTTCCGGATGATCCGAGTCTGCTGGCCTGGCCACTGACGACAGAGCAGAATTGTGAGCAGGGTGTGTTGTTGCCAGATATAAATATGATGCTGGAATCAGAGGACATTGGAGCCTAAAGTTGTAATGATGTGTGTTAATATTTATGGACATAGTTGTAATAATAAAATGTGAAATAAATTGTGTTTTATAACATTGTGTTTTATAACATTTTCTTGGAGGGATATGGTATGGCTTACCTAGTAAATAGCGATGGAGAGGCTTGTATTAGGCTGGAAGTGTACAAAAGTAATAAGAAATAATGAGTAAATATGTACAATGTATGTAAGTAAAAATATCCATATTATATTAATGTGGTTAAACCATATATAGTTAAATGTTATAGCAAAAATTGCTCAATAGATGGCGTTCAATGGGGATATTTAGATGTTATAGCAAAAAATGCTCAATAGGTGGCGTTTAAAGGTTGAGTATTAAGGAGTTGATTAAAAAGGACATTTTTTTTTTTTTTTTTGTGTTCCTGTAAGTATGAAACTGAATGTATGTATGTGAACGTACATACATTCAGTTTCATACTTACAGGAACACAAAAAAAAAAAAAAATGTCCTTTTTAATCAACTCCTTAATACTCAACCTTTAAACGCCACCTATTGAGCATTTTTTGCTATAACATCTAAATATCCCCATTGAACGCCATCTATTGAGCAATTTTTGCTATAACATTTAACTATATATGGTTTAACCACATTAATATAACATGGATATTTTTACTTACATACATTGTACATATTTACTCATTATTTCTTATTACTTTTGTACACTTCCAGCCTAATACAAGCCTCTCCATCGCTATTTACTAGGTAAGCCATACCATATCCCTCCAAGAAAATGTTATAAAACACAATGTTATAAAACACAATTTATTTCACATTTTATTATTACAACTATGTCCATAAATATTAACACACATCATTACAACTTTAGGCTCCAATGTCCTCTGAATCCAGCAGCATATTTATATCTGGCAACAACACACCCTGCTCACAATTCTGCTCTGTCGTCAGTGGCCAGGCCAGCAGACTCGGATCATCCGGAAACCCATGCTTTTAAATACATGATCTACTGACTTGAAGTACCATACAGTTCACTGTAAGTACTTCAGTATTAATCTATATAACAACATCATCAACATTATTAGGATTATCCTGATCATTTCCCATACATTTTTAGAGCTGTGAATCCTGGAATACCCCTGAAGAAAGGGACTATGTCTCCCTGAAACGTCGGGACCACACAGGGCATCACATCACACAGCAATATATGTTGAACTATATTTCATTATTTTGTATTTTTTGTATTTGTTATAGATCATGTAATCAACTTTTATCTGATACTTCTTCAATAAATCATATTGTAATACTATGTTTTCTCTAACTACATTTGACACACCACAGTGCCTTTAAAGTCCGACTAGGGGGCTTTGCCTTTATTCTTTTTGGTAAGATAACATAGAGGAGAGATCAGGGGCGGCTGAAAAACACCCATTTTTCTGGCTGCAAGGGTCTCAATGAATGCCATGTTGCTGGGGCGAGACTGCGTGGTCACAAAGGTCTTTGATGAGTGGGAGGTTGCTCGAGACGGTATTGCGTGGTTGCAAGGCTCTCGATGAGTGTGGGGCTGCTGAGACGGTATTGCGTTTGCAAGGGTCTCAACAATGGTGTGAGGCTGCCGAGACGGAATTGCGTGGTTGCAAGGGCCTTGATGAATGTGGGGCTGCTGAGACGGTATTGCGTTTGCAAGGGTCTCATCAATGGTGTGAGGCTGCCGAGACTGTATTGCATGGTTGCAAGGGCCTTGATGAATGTGGGGCTGCTGAGATGGTATTGCGTTTGCAAGGATCTCAACAAGGGTGTCAAGTACTGAGACGGTTTTGCCTGGTTGCAAGGGCCTTGATGAATGTAGGGCTGCTGAGACGATTTTGCGTGGTTGCAATGGTCTCAACAGGTGTCAGGTTGCTGGGCCGAGATTGCGTGGTGGCAACGTTTCTTTCTTTTTTTTTTTTTATATATATGTTTTTTCTTTGCGTTTTTGTAAGGGCCTTGTGTTGCAAGGGTCTTAACAAGGGTGTCAGGCTGCTGAGATGATTTTGTGTGGTTTCAAGGGTCTCGATGAGTGTGGGTCTGCTGAGACGGTATTGCGTTTGCCAGGGTCTCAACAAGTGTGTCAGGCTGCTGAGACGATTTTGTGTGGTTGCAATGGTCTAAACAGGTGTCAGGTTGCTGGGCCGAGATTGTGTGGTGGAAATTTTTTTTTTTTTGCACTTTAATGTTTAATTTTGCTTTTTTTTTTTGCTTTTTTATATATCTTTTTTTTTTTGCCTTTTGTAAGGGTCATGTGTTGTAAGGGTCTTAAGGGTGTCAGGCTTCTGAGGCGATATACGAGTGGTTGCAAGGATGTCAATGAGTGTGAAGGCTGCTGAGACGATATTGCGTTTGCAAGGGTCTTAACAAGGGTTGTCAGGCTGCTGAGACGATTTTGCGTGGTTGCAACGGTCTCAACAGGTGTCAGGTTGCCAAGGGGCTGAGATTGCGTGGTGGCAAAGGTTTTATTTATTTTTTTATTTTTTTTGCGGTTTTTTTTGCGTTTTTTTTTTTTGCGTTTTTATATTTATTTATTTTTTATTTTATTTTGCGTTTTGTAAAGGTCATGTGTTGCAAGGGTCTTAACAAGGGTGTCAGGCTGCTGAGATGATTTTGCGTGGTTGCAAGGATCTCAATAAGTGTGAGGGCTGCTGGGACGATATTGCGTTTGCAAGGGTCTCAACAAGGGTGTCAGGCTGCTGAGACGATTTTGCGTAGTTGCAACGGTCTCAACAGGTGTCAGGTTGCCAAGGGGCTGAGATTGCGTGGTGGCAAAGGTTTTTATTTTTTATTTTTGCGTTTTTTTTTATTTTTTTTTATTATTATTTTTTGCGGGTTTTTTTTGCGTTTTTATATTTATTTATTTTTTTATTTTGCGTTTTGTAAAGGTCATGTGTTGCAAGGGTCTTAACAAGGGTGTCAGGCTGCTGAGATGATTTGCATGGTTGCAAGGTCTCAATCAATAAGAATTGGGTTACTGAGAAAGGATAGAAACACCTGGTTTGTTTGTACCTTAAGAAAGCAGTATAAGGTAGAAGGACTACGCCTGTTTGACTCGTGGTTCCATAGGGGCCACTAATGAACGATATGGGAGACAACGAATGGTAGCAAATTGATAGGACATAAAGAATGTAATAACAAATCTTACTTGCGACAGTGGGCCATGCAAGTGAGTTTGCGGCGGACTGTGGCTGGAGTGAAACATGTCGGGAAGGTGTAGCGTGATGCCGTGCATGGGGCAAAACAATGAGGTTTGGTGTAGAAAATAGAACACGAGAAGTGCGTATCAATGCTTTGTAAGGGAACCAAACATATGGTACGGGTGACGACATGAGTGGCCACGAATTTGACATGACAAACAAGCTAACGAATCCTACCTGGGACAGTGAACGTGCGACTGGGTTTGCTTTGGACTGGAGTGCAACACATCCGAAAAGTGTGGTGTGGCGCCATGCATGACGCACAGGCAATAACTTGGTAAATAAATGAGAGAAAAGAACCGTGAACAAACAATTCGTAAGTTCCGCTGCGGGAACTAAAAACACACGGCATGGGGGAACAATGAATGACAACGGTAGAAAGCATGCAATGTGTCTGATACAAAACGGTTGTAAAAATGCATGAAACAAATTCGATACGAATCGGTAGTAAGGAGTATTGAATGAATCTGATACGATTTGGTTGTAGAGTGTATGCTACCCCTTGCTTTGAAACTGAACACCTACCAACCACCCATCCCCCCAGGCTAATCAAGTGCAGACAAGGCACCATGTGAGTCCAATTACCACCTCAATCTGACAAAGAACCCATACAAACACATGCTAATCTCCAAATGGATTTACAAATGAATCGTATGTTTGGCAGAAGGAAGTTACAAATGTACTACGCCTGAGCCAAATGATGTTGGAACATGAGCAACAATAACTCAGAGGCAGATTTTTTTTTTCCAAAAGGGGTGCAGGATAGAAAGCATAACAAATTGCAAGATTGCACAAGATACGAAAAGGTTTGAATCCTACCTGCGACAGTAAGCGGGAACCGCCGGCGAAGACCATGAAGGGAGAAGCCACAAAGCGATTGCGATGTCGAATGCGATTGAATGCGCAGACTCACGGACATGAGGTGAGCTGGGAAGAGTCGGCCCAGTGACGTGTAGTACTGCACACTGAACCGACAAAGAGCATGTGTGAGTGGGCTGCTTAAATACCCTCCGGGCTCCTCCCATAAACTCAGGCCACCATACTGGCCTTCTTATATATTAAAATCATTAATGATTGCAGAAAGTTCAAAATAATCAAAGCTGTAAACACATGACAATGCATGACGCTCTACTTCAGGCGTGGGTGCAAGGTGGGTATCTGCAAAAAATATATATATATATATATATATATACCATTGTAGTTAAATGGTTAACTCAAAAAAAAGGAAAAAGGGGGGAAGAAAAAATATATCCATCCCTGAGTTACTTACTAGTCAGCTACAGATCAAGTGTGCGGTGTTGCAAATTGAGGGCTGCCAGGGATGTGTCTGTCCCGGGAGCTGTGGCCCATGAAAAACCAAGGTACACACGTGCAAACCCCCAGAGGGTTATGGGTCTCCATGTCATAGTAGTTATAAACGCAGATGACAGCTCTAGTTAATTTCTGTAAGAATATTGAATTGTGAATGAATATACTGTAGTAGGTGGTGATGTGTGCTAAAATAACAAAACTTATGACTATTAATAGGATGAAAAGAAATGGAGAACATGTGGGGAAAATCAGTATAAGTAAACCACAACCCAAGTGTGGAATGCATATAGTATGTATGTGTGATAGTTATATATATACCCAGCTATCACCCCCAGTTGGATTAGACAGTCTTTTTTCTTTCTCTTTTGAGAACACTGCACACCTCACCAGGATTATGTTGCTAACGTGAAATCACCAGGTAATTAAACTGGGATTCTCTCTTTTTCTTTCTATATGAGTTCCTTTAGGCCAGGTTCACACTGGTGCGACAAACGCTCCGACATTGGGAGCTCATGTCGCATGATGTGTGAAAATCAATGTTTCCCTATGGGAGCCGTCTTAACTGGTCCGGCTTTGAAAATGCTCCCTGCACTACTTTGATCTGACTTTGATTTGACTTTGATCCTACTTCAACCCATTGAATATCATTGAAGTCAGATCAAAGTAGGATCCTTGTCCTAACCATCCGACTTTTGACATCCGACATAATGATTACAGCAGCAGTAAAAGGAATTTATCTCACACTGGGATTGTTTTGATTGGTCAAAGGACAAGTAAGATTATCACAAAGTTGGATCAACTTAGTGTCCTGTTCAAGTTGGATGGATCTAGGACCGATGTAGGACTGATGTCGCAGAGCAAAGTAGGATGAAAGTTGTATGACTGTCGTGTAGTATCAGTGTGAAACCAGCCATAGTATCATGTCTTCACTCCTCCTCAGTCCTCTGATGCCTATATTAATTCACCAGCGTGTCGGGATCCTCCGGGGTAATTGACCACGCTATAGAAAGTGCACCTCAACTCAACTCAACTCAACTCATCACTTGTGTTGTGGTATACTTCCACTAATTTTACCCACATGTTCTCCATATCTTTTCAAAGACAAGGGAAGAGGCGCCTCTAAGTGCAGATGTTGTTAAAACAATTTTAATAAGTAAAAGAGTACAGGCAACTCACATTTTAGGAGTTAAAATCTGGCATTGTACATATTCTTTTAAAAGTGGTCATCACTTGTGGTCCTTTGGCTGCTGGGCACTGCGCTGTAGAGCTGTCTTTCACCGCTATAAGGTGATGAAGCCGGCGGCGGTGGTGAAGATGGCTTGTGAGCCAGGCAGGTGGAGTTGGAGTGTTTCAGCAGCAGGATGGCACTGGTGACGTTGCTATATTGTGCGACGCGTTTCCTAAGCGTTCGAGCTGCGGTGGTGAGGCAGTCGCGCTCCTTTTTCAAGCTCTCACAAGCCATCTTCACCACCGCCGCCGGCTTCATCACCTTATAGCGGTGAAAGACAGCTCTACAGCGCAGTGCCCAGCAGCCGAAGGACCACAAGTGATGACCACTTTTAAAAGAATATGTACAATGCCAGATTTTAACTCCTAAAATGTGAGTTGCCTGTACTCTTTTACTTATTAAAATTGTTTTAACAACATCTGCACTTAGAGGCGCCTCTTCCCTTGTCTTTTACCACAGTTTTGAACACGGTTTCTGTTCTACAACAATGGCAGCCCTGAGAATATAGGTGTGACCCCCACATAAACTTTTACCCTTTACCCCTGGGTTCCCCCCCCCTTTCCCTCTCTCTGTTGGACATTGAACCCGCCAGGTGATTTTACATCTTTTTGATACACAATATATATTTGATTTTAATAATTAAGATATATGTATGTACGTATTTATTCAATTATAACCACCACCACACTCATGTTTGCCTAGTTAACAGTATCAAGGCACTACTGTATTTAGATTTTGCGCATTTCTCTCCTTGTGCTCCATATCTTTTCATCCTATTATTAGTCTCACTGTAGGTTTTGTTATTTTAGCACACAGAACCACCTACTATATTCATTCACAATTTAATATTCTTTACAGAGATTCACTAGAGCTGTCACCTGCATTTATAACTACTATGACATGAAGACCCATATCTCTCTAGGGGTTTGCACGTGTGTACCTTGTCCACGGGCCACTGCCACAGCTTCTGGGACAGACACATCCCTGGCAGCCCTCAATTTGCAACACTGCATGCTGAAGTTGGGGCTGACTCGAAAGTAACTCAGTAATGGATATATTTTTTCTCCCCCCCTACTATATTGGTATCTCTATGTTTTTTGCAGATACGCACCTGGCATCCATCTGCTCCTGAAGAAGTGGAGCGAATTTGATGAAACACATGTGTCACGCATTATAATCATTCGTTTATAGCTTAGATTATTATAAACTTTCTGAAATCATTAATGATTTTAATATATATATATATATATATATATATATATATATATATATATATTTTATGATATGGATTACAAGCCAGCTCCAAACAATTATAATTTATACTGCAATGTGTTTTTCATGACCTGTGTGTGTGTATATATATATATATATATAAATATAAAAATATATGAATTATGATAATATGCCATCATGATATCTATATGTATATCATATATTAAATGTGCCATCATGCATTTGAACACGTTATCAGCTATGTGTCATGTGCTTTATTTAAAGTCCCAAACCTTTTCCTTTTAAATGTTATTAATATAATAATATAGGGGCTTATATCAGATCTGCATAAATGGCTCTGTATGTATCATCCTTTGTATGCCCATTTCTGTATCTCAGCTGTCCACTCCAAACAAGGTGCTAATTCCAGAGCGTTACCTTGACATGGAACCTGAGAGCCCTTTAAGCCCAGAGGAACTGCAAGAGAAGCAGAGGAAGGTGGAACGGATAAAAACGCTTATTGCAAAATCAAGGTTAGATACACATTAAATAAAAAATAAAAAATAGATATAATATACCCATACATGCATGCAAATATACTTAATTGTAGCATCTGTATCAAGTATTATCACAACTATATCCAAATGTAATTAAACTTTAAATTAGGTGATACGACTATTAATATAATTTTTGTACTAATATGATGTTATGCTTTTTTTAGCACATGAGGTTTTTATTTGAAAATTTGTTTTAAAAAGTACCTTTAATATGTTTGTTATAATAAGCAAAGAATTGAACAAAAAGCAAATGTATTTTTTTTATGTAATAACTAATGAAATTTCACAATTTCAGAAAGTTTTGACAGAAAATATACGGTACATAGGTTCCGATACTTACTTTCAATGCTGTATGGTTGATACAGGTTTATATTTTAGAAAATATTAAGTAACAACTGAAAAGCTAGCCAAGTCCTACAGGTGCCCAAAAAACATTCTTTCACACCAGTTTCTCAGCCAATTGTTCAACTCCCTAAACTCTTGTTGCCTCTCTGATGTGGTTCATGGCACAGATCCAAATCCAGCACTGTCCCCTGTGCAGACTGCATTCATCTTCTCGCTCCTCTTCCTTCTGGGGCAGTGGACTCCGGCTCTGTGATTGGCTGGAGACACGTGACGTCACACCTGCGCATGCGTGCGTGAGCCGCCAGTAACGGCACACGCTATGGAGGAAACAGCACGGCACACTACAAGTGAAATATCTCCTATACGGTGCACGCTTACCTATGGTTAAAACTCACACAAAAGAGTTTACAACCACTTTAAATAGTTACCGTCTCCACAATGGGGAGGAGAGCCGTGTAAACCGAGTGGGATAGCCGAACACTACCGCTTCCTGGTTCCGGGTATGGCTCAGGTGAAGTGCACACGTCACTTCCTGGCGTTGAATAAGCCAGGACTTCGACAGATAGATACACATCTAAGTACGTGCATCTTATAAAGGGACAGCTATCTGTGAGGGCTTTATATTTTATACAAATAAACAGAATTACGCTATATGCATTTCTTTGTTTTTTTTTGTTTGATGTGAAGACTTTCAGCAGATGGTTTTGTTCAGTTATTATCCTTATAGTGCATCATCCTTTGGGAATTTATACATTGCATGGTTTCATTAGCTTTCCGGTGAGTGTGTACCCCAGAGGGGGATCGTCTGTTCCACGTGGTGATTGTGAATTTCAAGGTGGAAGGTGCTTGCTGTTTTTCAACACAACTACCTACAGACTTTCCCTGTCATTGCGCTGCACTTCATCAATTATGTTGCACTAATGTGTGGAGTTGGTCTTATTATATTTCTATGAGCCATACTGAAGTACTAATACCAGCGCTGTTTGTGATACAAATACTTGGACATTATTATATGTTTGTATAAGTTTGTTTTACCATTTTTTCTATTGTTACAAATTTTTAAACAGCAGCTTAGTTTTAGACTCTTCTGGCTTGTGATTATAGTCAAGAATTAGTATTTTTACTATTTCTATTTTTATTTTTTTATTTTTATCTTGGGTTCAGGCATTTTTTGCACTTTATTGTGTATATTGTTATATAGCCATTTGCAAGTGGGTTCCACTAGGCGCTGGGAGGTGTACTATAGGCCTTTACATTACATCTTTGTTGCACTTTAAATAGTTACTACCATTTTTTTTTCCCCTAATGTCTTTGGTTTTATGTGCTAGCGGCTGGCAGAACTTCCCAAGTATCTCCCATTGCCCCTCATTTTCAGGGTGTAATATATACCGAATATGCTGAAACGGTTTGCTCACCAGTACCCCATGAAGAAACAATTCTACAAGAAATTAGGTTTGCCAACTGGTGACCCAGCCATTTTCTATTTAATAAGACCCTGACCGTCCTGGTGGGTGATGTCGAAACCTTTAAGGATGCCTTGTATAAGGAGTTGGAAGTCCATTTTAAGTTTCCTTCTTCCTGCTGAAAGTGCCTCTCTGAATAACTTTTTGAGAGCCCTGAGTTTCTCAGGTGATGCCTTGAAGTATTCCTGAAGAGAGATTTCAGGAGTGGTCAGTATGTCTGTCCACACGAGAAGGATCCTATGACTTAAAGTGATTGTAAAGGCTTGTTTTTTTACCTATAAATATAACAGTGTTATGCTTATATTCTCTGTGCAGTGGATTTGCACAGAGCAGCTCCAATCATCCTCTTCACTGGTCCCTCTTCTGTGATCCTGGCCCCTCCCTCCTGTTTAGTGCTCCCACAGCAAGCAGCTTACTATGGGGGCACCCAAACTGAGTCACAGCTCCCTGTGTCCATTCAGACACAGATCTCCGACCCGGCCCCATCCCCTCCCTTCCTACCCTGATTTTCTAGATTACTCTGGTTGACAGCAGCGGGAGCCAATGACACTGCTGCTGTATCTCAGCCAATCAGGAAGGAGAATCTCAGACAGTTGAGACACTCCTGGACATCACTGGACAGAGATGGACCTCAGGTAAGTGTGAGGGGGGCTGCTGCACACAGAAGGCTTTTTATCTTAATGCACAAAATGCATTAAGATAAAAAACCTTCTGCCTTGACAGTTCCTTTAAGTATTGATCGGGGTAACTCTGCAAAAAGCACATTGAGAAACTGCCCTTAAAGGCCGCGTACAGACGTGGAGACATGTCCGCTAAAAAATGTCCGACGGACCGTTTCAGCGGACATGTATCCTCGGATAGTTGGTCCGGTGGCGTGTACACACCATCGGACCAAAATCCCCTTGGACGGATAACGCGGTGACATGGCGGCGTCAACGTCACTGCCACGTCACTGCGTTATCCGTCCGAGGGGACAGGTTTCCAGCGGACAAATTTCAAAGCATGCTTTGAAATTTGTCCGCTGGAAAAACCTGTCCGCTAGGTCGTAAACACGATCGCATATGTCTGCTGAGACTGGTCGGCGTGTGTACGTGGCCTAAGGGTTAATGCTTATTTGGACCATCCTTGGATGTATCCAGAAATAGAAAAGCACTCTTTTTACCTCCTTAAAAAGAATGTTAGTTTGGAAGCCAGTGACACGTCCAGAGTCCAAGGGTCCCTTTCATAAGCAACCAGCCTCAAGCTCCAAGCAAAACTCTCATCCCTTTTTCATGAGAAGAACTGAAACCCCAATCTTACAGTTCTGGAGGCTGTAATTTGTATTAATGACACTAGAGGACCTAAGTAGATTGAGCCCCCCAGTGTCATTATATGTCATTTTTATTTGAATATTGCTGTTCACAAATGAAAACCCTTTCTGTTGTTGCTATAAGAGCACTTTAAATTGTGTAAACTGTGCATTATTCAATTATCTATATGTTTTTTTTGTACTCTTTGTAAAAACCTTCAGTAAAAAATATTGAAATGGAAATTGCTGGAGAAAGTCCTTTATTAAAAGAAAAAAATAATCCAGCGATGGTAATCTACTCTCGGTCTCCGCTCCAACGCTGTTGGTATCCTCCGACGGGTGATCTTGTCAGGATGCATGAATCAGACGTACACAGATGTAAATGAAGAAGAAGGTCTTTATTAAAAAAAAAAAACAGCAAGGTAAAGTCCGTACAAATGATCAACAGCCAGAAGGGTCCTCCACCGAAGCCAGGGTCGAAAGCCAGGGATGGAAGTCAGCCAAGTCGGAGTAGTAGCCAAAGGGTGGTGAGACGAAGCCGGAGATCAGGCACCAGAAGGAACGTCCGTAGGAGCCGGGTCAGTGATCCAAACAGCAGCAAGGTCACAGGAGGCTAGTGAGACAAGGACCAAGCAATGGACTACTGTAGCAGCCGTGTTATATATGAGCTGAGCATCCAGCTCCTCCCAGTGGGAAGGAGGAGCCACAGGATGTAGGAAGTTACAAGAAGCACAGGAAGCAAGATGGCCGCCAGCACAAGACAGTGATGAGATGGCTGCAAAGGAGGTAAGACCATGACAGATCTCCTCTCCGCCAGGGTCCAGCGATGAGAAGATCTCTTCATCCAGGTCCGGGATCTAGCGCACGCATCACAGCCTGTCTCCACTGAAGACAGCCCGGCGAATGATGTGGCTTGAGCCAGTGACAGCTCTTATATAGGTGAGGCGGGGCCACCCATCATGCGACCCTGCCTCCCCTCTGATGCAAGAGAGTGTCCAGGCTTCCCCAGTGACGTAGTCAGAGGGAGTGTGTGAAATTTAAAGGAATATTTCACTTTTATTGTTTCACTTTTAGCATTATTAAAATTACTGCTCCCGAAAAACGACAGTGTTAAACCTTTTTTTTTTGCATTGATACATGTCCCCTGGGACAGGACCCAGGTCCCCAAACACGTTTTAGGACAATAACTTGCATATTAGCCTTTAAAATTAGCACTTTAGATTTCTCCCATAGACTTTAACAGGCTTTTCCGCTTTTTTTTTTATTTGCCGTGAACACCCCATATTGTTCGGTGTTCGCCGAGCTTCGACTCGAACTTGAAGCTCATTCCTACTGGTGGAAATACATTGTTGGAGTTTAGGCTTGCTGACATCATTGTGCACACCAACTCGTGGTTTCGCCATCTTGGTTACTCTATACCGTGATTCTCCTGCTCTCATGTGAGTGAAATGCCACAATAAATTTTGAATATATTTTTAACATACTGCACTATGAGTTTTGCCCTCTTTCTCATCTATGCCTTATGTTCTGAATGGAGCCATCGTGGAATTGTAAGCTGCCATAAGGAGTGTATACAGTAGCTGTGTTACAGCTAAGTGTGGTTGATCTTGTTTTATTGAGATTTTAATATCAAATAGAAAGTGGATGCACCGTACAGAGACAGTGTGAGCCATTGTGCCCCCGGGCGGAAGCCTCGTGAGAGCACGGCAGGACAGGACACAACCGGAGCTGGAGTCAGCCCTGCTGGGACAAAAGCAGAATGCAGGAAATGTTAATGTGAACTGAAAGTATAGCATAGAGCACAAAAGGAGAAAATCAACTAGAAAAGCAACCAGGGGACTGTAACAGAATGGCCTGTGATACCCAGAGACTTTTGAAAGATGGGGGGTACTCCTGTGCCAGCATCAATGATGACTCTTGGGTCTAGGGTCACCCTGTGCCCCTTTTGGGCATAGGGTGACTGAGAAATTATAATTCATGTATTGCAGGATATCTTGAGATATTACAAGTTGTTGGTTTACTCTGACCCAACTAATGACAATGTTCTGTGTGAAAGTCTATGGATGATTAGGTGTGGAATGTGACCTCTCAAGTGTAGTAATTAGGTCATGTTAATTTTGTCAGACCGGTGCCAAAACGTCTGACATAGGAATGTGTATTATGCAGGTGAATAAGCTTATTGTCAGAGTCAGGACGTCTGGGGGGATAATTGGCCCATCTGAAGGTGTTTTGAAGCCCAGTGTGTGATGTTAGGGGGGTGGAGAGTTTTTGTTCCTTTGATTAACTGTAACATGTTTGTAACTATATAAGACAGAGTTACCATTAAAAGTGTTCATTCATTTTGAAACTAGAGAACAGAGCTGAGTCTCGTTATTCTGGGAAATGGAATGGATTGTGTCTACATGGTTTGTTGGAGTGTCTTGGGTTGATGGAAGATCGTAAACGGTGGTGACAAACTATTTTCCGCTTACCTTGTATATTTCCCAAATGTTTTTGATTTTGATTTTTTCTCCTAAATTACAAAATAACTGCCTCTATTTATATTACTCCCGCTGAGAGCTAGAGACTATTATTTTTGATGTTACAATATCACGGTGAAAATAGAGATGAAACAGGGGCGTGTAACATCTCGTAATATCTGCATAAATACCCGTATAAATTGGGAACAAAGCTTTCTCTAGGATAAATTGAGAACAAAGACACCCTGTATTAGCAAACTATCCACTAAGACTTAGGGCAATTAGGAGTCCCCTAAAAAAAAAACCTAGAGGTGAGAAGAGACCAACAATAGAAAGGGGCCCCCCTAATATGCCCGGGAAAAGGGGTACAGAGGAACAGATAATACATCCCCAGCATCAGCTACACCAGCTACCACAGGAAGGAGCTCGGATAACAAGGCAGCAGCAGCAGCAAAATTATAACGCTTTGCCCAAACTACCCTGTCACCCGCAAGACTCCAACAGTTGGCTCAACCAGGAACCTCAACGGTAAGAAAAAGCCAAGTTACTATTCAAGTACCAGCGAGTCCGGCAATGGCGTCAAGTTCTAAAAAAACAAATAAAAAAGTGCTAGGGGGGCAGGAAATCCAGCACAGCAATCACCGTTATAAGTCCTCCCAATATAGCGGAGGTGAGAATGGAAGGTAGTTCGGTGGGAAGTGAAGGAGAGCCCACATTGAGGAACCTTTTGCACGCTATAAAGGCATGTAAGGAAATGGTGACTGGCATTGACATGCAGCGGAAGGGCATTAAAGAAGAACTAGTCTCTATGGGAGGAAAGTTGAGGGAGACAGTGGAAAGAACCACTGCTCTGGAAGAGCGAGTAAGCGCAGCGGAGGATGTTTTACTACCACTTAAAAAATAAGTTTTGGAATTAAAGAAACAAATGGATAAACAGGCCGCTAAGATCAATGATTTAGAGAACAGAAATCATAGGAGTAATATTAGAATAATAGGTATGCCTGAACAGAGTGAAGGGGCTGATCTGGCAGCATTCCTGGAGGGATGGTTTAGAGACATTCGGGGCTACGTCGTTTTCAATTTTTTTTTGCATCGATGGAGCTCATCGGATCCCCCTTAGAACTCGCCAGGCAAGTGAATATCCAAGACACTTGCTTATAAAAAATGCTTAGCTATAGAGACAAGGCGACCCTGCTTCAAAAGGCCAGAGAGAAGGGGGAAATTATTTATAATGGGGCAAAAATTTCATTTTACCAGGATTTCTCCCCAGAGACAAAGGGCGGTCTTCAGGCCGATTAAGCGAACTCTTCAGCAACATAAGATGACATACGCATTGCTATATCCTGCCCATTTGCGAGTAACTACACCGGACGGTACATTTTTTTTTGATTCACCAATAAGTGTAGAAAAATGTCTGGAAGATAATAAAAGAGGAACATAGAACCTTAAAATACCATGGATTAAGAGAAAAAAAGGGGGAAGCAAAACACATGCACAATAGAGCACAATAGATAGCACCGGGGAAAAAAATTAAAATAGCATTAATGGAAGGAGGGAGTCCTGAAGGGAAAGGAAGATGCGGATGTTGGAGCACATTGGTAGCACTAAAGGAGGTGGGGGGGGGGAGGAGGTGGAGCCCTAGATTAGGGTTTTAGGGATGAATGTCAGAGAGGAAGAGAGAAGGGATGGGTGGAGTGAAGTGGTTATAGCCCTTAGGGTAGGCCCAGCTGGGTGGCGGGGTGGGGAGAGGGGTTTGGGGGGTGGGATGGGAGGGAGGGAGGATGGGTTGGGGAGGGAAGGGGGAGCCACACCACAAATAATCACTGGAATAAGGTATAAATACACATTTTACTATTTAAGTCACATAGACTCATTAGATGATGTGAGTTATCTCACAAATAATCACTGGAATACAAATTATTACTATTACACTGGAGTGGAGGGGAAAGTCGTAAATTATGTGGGAATGTGTATTTTAAATTGTATTTTTATTTCTTCTCCTGGTATATATAGAACTGTATTTTGTCTGTGGTAATGGCCAATAGGAATATTAAGGGCATAATGTTGATGACATGGAATGTCAGGGGCCTGGAGGATAAGGTTAAAAGAAATGCAATGTTTAATATAATATTTTTGATAAAATGAAACCCCAGGTAATCTGTTTGCAGGAAACACACATGCGGTCTGACATGGTGCATCTGCTGAACTTGGGTAAATATCCAGTGCAATATCACTCCACACATACCTCTTACTCCAGGGGAGTAAGTGTGATGGTTTCCTTCAATGTGACCTTTGAGTGTCTCCAACAACAGATAGAGAGGGTAGATATGTTTTTTTGTTGTGTAAAATTAATGTTCTAGTCTAGTGTGTATTCTTGCTTCAATATATGTCCCCACACCGTTTACAGCAGCCCCACTTAGGAATTTGGCGCAATTCATGGCATTATCCCCAGATGTACCGGTATTAACGTTAGGTGATTTTTAATAATACTCTGGATAGAGGCTTGGATAGAATATCCCTTTCATCCAGAGTGGTGAGGCAGATGGCTAATAAGATGGCATTTGCTTCACTGCTCTTAGAAATAGGACTTCATGATGTCTGGTGTGAGAGACATGTGGATGAGAGATGCTACTTATGTTATTCTGCCACACATGATGGTCTCTCTCGTATTGACCTAGATTAGGGAATGAGATGTTAATGCAGCGGGTAGTGGACTCGGACTATGAGCCTCTCCTACTATCCGATCATTCGTAATTTTGGGTACGGCTCGGTGTATCAATGACATCGGACCGTATGCCCTGGAAAGTGAATCCATACTGTCTGACTCTGCTCCCACCTACAGACGGAACAGGGGATGCAATAGGGGAGTTTTTCTACTTTAATAGGGGATCCGCTAGCGCAGCAATAGTATGGGATACACTTAAGACATTTTTGAGGGGTTGTTTGATTAAAGAGATCTTGGCTATTAAAACCCGCTCCAGGGAATGGGAAAAAAAGGTACAAGGTGAGTTGAAAGCTAGGGAACAGGCCCTGGTAGCAGACCCCTCTCAAGCCAAACATGATTCTTGGAGAGAGGCGCAATCCTTGTATAATTCTGTTTTTTTGACTGCAGCAGAGAAGAATTGATACTTTCAACAGCAAAGCTATTTTAAAGAAGGGGAAAATACGGGTCGCCTTCTTGCCCTTATAGTTAGGAAGCAGCGGGATTCAACAAATATTACAGTAATAAAGCCCATCAGATATGGCCCATTTTTTACAATCATGCCCTTTTCCACAGCTTTCTGAAGCTGATAGGGAAATGTTAAACTCTCCCATCACTCTGTTAGAGTTGAAGGACGCTTTGAATGAGGCCCCACATCATAAGTCTCCAGGACCGGATGGCATACCGGCAGAGGTATACTCCTATTATGGAGAGATTCTTCTGCCGCCTTTGTTACAGACTCTGCAGGATGTAATTGAAACCGGCACCTTACCAGATAGCATGCAGGAATCGATAATTATAGAACTGTTAAAGCCAGGGAAGGATAAACTTTTGCTGGACTCCTATCGCCCAATTTCTTTGCTGAATTCTGGCCACAAGGTTATCACGGGGTGATATTTAAGTTGGTCCATAGGGACCAGTCTGATTTCATACCATCTCACTCTACGGCGAACAATATCCAGCGACTCTATGTGAATCTACAGATGCCGGTGGATAACCCGGGAGGTAGGGCCATTCTGTCGCTGGACGCCACAAAGGCTTTGATAGCGTTAAATGGCCCTACCTCCTGGAGATTTTGGCAAGTTCATAGCATGGGTGAAGGTGCTTTATTCTAAACCCAGAGCTAGACTTTGTATTAATAATAATCTCTCCCCTGCGTTTGAGTTATATAGAGGTACCCGGCAGGGGTGCCCGCTGTCCCCGCTGCTGTTTGCATTGGCGGTTGAGCCCCTGGCCATTTTTATTCGTAACGCCACAGAGGTGGTGGGGTTTCATAGGGGCCAGAGGGAAGATAAAATATCATTGTATGCGGACAACGCGCTTATTTATTTAGGCGATTTGTCTGCATCAATGCAGGCAGTGATGGGGATAATAGGGAACTTGGGAAGTTTCTCTGGTTTTGCCAATCTTGATGCCCATAGACAAACTGGAGGAACCAATGCCACCTGGGGCAGAGCAGATTGTTATAAGTATTAGCTTTAAATATCTAGGAGTGGTGGTATCTCCAGACCCGACTGAGTATCTTCAGCTAAATCTGGGCCTGCTGTTGGTCAGACAGAAAGAGAAATGTAATAGTTGGTGCAAGCTTCCATTGTCGGTGGTAGGACAGCTCTTATATGTTTTTCACAACTCCCCCATGTGGATCACGAAATAAATGGTTCAAACAAATTGACACACTAATGAGGGACCTGATATGGAAGAAGAAGGCAGCCAGGATTAGCTTAGTTACCATTCAGTACAGAAAGGATAGAGGAGGCCTTGCAGTCCTGCACCCTAAAAATGTATTTTCTGGCCTCTCAGCTTCAGCAGCTAGCGGGATGGGAAATGAGTGAGGACCCTATATGTAACCTGGTGACTATAGGTGCCCCTACACTGGAGGCAGCATCTCATCTGGAAATGGATCTCCCTAGTATACCATATTCCGCGCCGACATGTACCCTTCTTAAAAGGGTATGGGGGAGGCCCGGATAGCCCTGGGGATAATAGGTCTGTTGCCCTCTCACGGTGATAAGGCAAAACCCAAGATATCCGGAAATACAGAAATTAAGGGGATTTACCTTATGGAAAGAGAAAGGGATATATTTCTTCGCGCAGTTGTACGAGGGGGAGGTATTGAAAATGTACAAACAGTTGTCCTGGGAATTTCAGTTAAACCCACGGGGTTTTATCAATACCTCCAACTTCGACATGCGTTGTAGTTACAACAAAAAACACATTCTCTAGTAATATCGGTAGCACCCCTGGTTAAGGTAGTACTCGGAACAGATGACCGGAGAGGATTAATTAAAAAAATGTATATGGAACTGCTATCTAATGCCACGTACACAGGATCACTTTTTGTGATGAAAAAAAACGACGTTTCAAGTGATGAAACAAAACAACGTTTTTCAAACTTCATTTTCCAAAACGACGTTGCATACACACCATCGTTTTTTCAAAATGCTCTAGCAAAGCGTGGTGACGTACACCACGTTCGACGGCACTCTGTTCCATTGAAGCTCCGTCTCATAACTTGCCTCTGAGCATGCGCGGCTTTAAAAACGTTGTTTTCAACATCGTTTTGCCCACACACCATCACTTTTTATGACACGAAAAACGACACAAAAAATTCAAGCATGTTCGAATTTTTTTTTTTGGTAGTTTTTTTGAAGACATAAAACTACGTTTTGCCCACACACGGTGATTTTAAATGACGTTTTTGAAAACGTCGTTTTTTTTTCATCGCAAAAAGTGATCGTGTGTACGCGGCATAAGGTTCAGGATCACACATCCCTGAGATGTCGTAGCAAATGGGCTGAAGATATAGGGGATATAGATAAAAATCAGTGGAACAGGGCGCTAGAATCCATTCCTGTAGTATCAATATCTGCGTCTCTCAGACTGTCACAATTACTTATTCTGCATAGGGCATATAGAACACCAGTGCAGTTGCATAGGTGGGGGGGGGAAGAGATTCCCCGCTATGCCTGAAGTGCAAAGTACATCAGGGAGATTTTATACATCTAATATAGAGATGTCCAAAATTACACCAGTATTGGGAGGATGTCTCCCAGTGCATAAGCAGACTGGCACGGGTATCTATCCCTTTGGATCCCCTGGTGTACATACTGGGGGCCATAGATGTCGAAACATTCCCAAAAGGAATGTATCTAATGTTAACTAGAGTGCTATATTTGGCGAGAAAAATATAGCACGACACTGGATGGCACCAGATGTACCCACAGGAAGACAGTAGATTTTATATGTGAACTCCCTACTTCTTAGGGAAAGACTAACATATAGCCGCAGGGGGGAAACCAGCAAATTTGATCATATATGGCAATCATGGATGGGAGATGCCAGACTCGTGCTGCCACAGTTGGTAATAGATAGACTATGGAGATAGGGAGTCAGGAGGGGCTGAAGGGGGGGGGGGAGATGGAAAGGAGTAAAAAGTAAAAAAATTAAATAAAGAAATTAAATAAAAGGAGGAAAAATATACACATTAGGCCTAATAAGAACTATGGGGGTAGAAGAGAATAGGAAAAACTAGATGAGATATAGATTTAAAAGATAAAGATAAGGTGGTGTGGGAAGGGAGGGAGGGAAGGGAGAAACATAGAAATAATGCACAAAAGGTATATAGTTAAGGAAAGGGTAGTACTTTGGGGAATTAGGGTTAAATATGTGTTTTTTTTTAAACTATGTACTGTGTATTGTATTTGATCATATGCACAAAGTGTATCACAAGAGCAATATTCTGAATAAAAAGGAAGTGATTTAAAAAAAGTCATAGAAAATGATAAAATATTGGAATAAAAAAAGTGATCACATTAATAAAAGCAGTGCTCTTCATCAGATATTCATCAGTCCATGTCAGCGATTGGAGAGTCACAAACTTGTTTGTTCATATTTAGTGTCCTATTTTTTCAGTATCACATTATTTGTGATACACACGGACTTTATTATTGAGTCATTATTATTATTGTAATTTATGTCACATATCGTATGTTATCACTGACATTGTATTTTGATACATTTTAGCACTGCACTAATTATTTAGATCTTCCATTTACTTTGTTTGTTTGAGTGCTGGCAGCTTTTTTTCTCTTTTTGGTTTAGCACAGTTTTTTCCATTTTCTATTTTTACATATTTAGGTTGATTAACAACTTGCAGTAACCAATATTGGGACTATATGAGGTCTTAATAACTTTTTCACCCCATGGACTTTTAGTGGACCCTTTTTATGTATACATTCTGGTTGGTGGCAAAAAAGTGTATTCACTTATCATATGCTGTTTAAATTATTACACTTATACTTTTACAATAAAAGCAATTTATTTTTGCTTTTTTATTTATTTTTGGAGTGCGGCTGTCCAGAACATTTTTCCTTCATTTTGCATTGTTCCATGCATTGCCAGCACCCTTGTCTTTGGATCAGGTGAGGAGACTTTTTGATTAGTATCTTAGAGCGGTGATTCCTCTTTTTCATTTTGGCCAGGTCCTTTACCTGCATAATGGTCTGGGTCTTAAGTGGTGGTTAAGTGCTGTGAATAACAATGCAAACTCATTTTGTAAAGGACCTGCCCAGTTTTTGCGATACCGCACTATGTCGCTTTAAATGAAAATTGCGCGGTCATGCGATGTGGCTCCCAAACAAAATTGGCGTCCTTTTTTTCCCATAAATAGAGCTTTATTTTGGTGGTATTTGATCACCTCTGCGGTTTTTATTTTTTGCGCTATAAACAAAAATAGAGCGACAAATCAATATATTTTTTTTGCTATAATAAATACCCCCAAAAAAAAGATATAACATTTTTTTTTCTCAGTTTAGGCTGATACATATATTTCTACATATTTTTGGTAAAAAAAAAAAATCGCAATATGCGTTTAACAATTGGTTTGCGCAAAATGTATAGCTTTTACAAAATAGGGAATAGTTTTATGGTATTTTTATTAATATTTTTTTCAGCGATTTTTTTTCATGACTGCGACATTATGGTGGACACATCGGACAATTTTGACACATTTTTGGGACCATTGTCATTTTCACAGCAAAAAATGCTATAAAAATGCATTGTTTATTGTGAAAATGACAATTGCAGTTTAGGAGTTAACCACTAGGGGGCGCTGTAGGGGTTATGTGTGATCTCATATGTGTTTATAACTGTAGGGGGGCGGGGCTGGATGTGTAACATCACTGATCGCCTTTCCCTATATCAGGGAACAGATGATCAGTGACATGGCCACTGTGAAGAACGGGGAAGGTGTGTTTACACACACCTCTCCCCGTTCTTCAGCTCCTGTGACCGATCACGGGACACCAGCGGCGATCGGGTCCCACGGGCACGGTCACGGAGCTTCTGACTGGGTCCGTGTGTCCCACGGCCGCAGAGCTTCGGACCAGGTCCCGTGACCCCACGACTGGGCACTTAAAGGGGACATACAGGTACATGCCTGTGCCTAGCCGTGCCATTCTGCCAACGTAAATGTGCAGGAGGCGGTCCTTAACCACTTCAATAAACAACAAAATAAGTACGGCGCCAAATAACAAGTAAAGCATTTATAAAATTAAAACTTAAAAATGAGTCAAATGGTGAACTGAAAATAATGGAAAATACTTCCAAATCTTGATAAGCAGCTGAGGGGATAAACACATCAGGAGCGATGTGAAAACAAGTACACAAAACAATTATCCATATGATAAGCGCTAAATCAAAAGAACGTTGGTGTCCAAACAATGATAAAATGCAAATAGTATTTATTGTCTATGAACACTTAAAAAGTTCTAGAAAAATTCTAGAGCAAACACTAATTATTAAACAAAATGAAAAAATCCATCTGCATCTAAATCCCTCAGTGAGTACGAGTTAGAAATGTTTCCCAAATCGGGATGTGGTTTAGGGATTCTTACTGATGCATCATGGATAGCTATTAAGTATATTTGTGAGTCTGATCAAACCCCAAAACAGCTGAATCATGAAAACATTCAGGCCCAGATTCATAAAGCAATTACGCCTGTCTAACTGGTGTTAGACAGGAGTAATTTCAAATTTTGCGCGCCGTATCACTAGTTTGAATCCTCAAACCATGATACGGCGGCTTCGGGCTTCGATCTGAGAGGCTTACGTCCTCGTAAGCCTTCGGATCTACGCTGCGATATTTTTGCGGCCGCTGGGAGGAGTTCGCGTCGTTTTCATGCGTCGGGATATGCAAATGACTTTTTACGGCGATCCACGAAGGTACGAGTGTCCCTCGCAATCGCCTACGTCATTTTTTGGCTACGTAATGTTAGAGGAGCTTTTTGCTGGTCTAACAGTGCGTAACCCATGTAAAGTATGGCCGTCGTTCCCGCGTCGATTTTAAATTTTTTTTTTTTTTTAACGTAACTCATTCGGGAATAGGAATGTACGTAAACGACGCTACTACGACGTGACGACGTGTTTTCGCGCAATGCACGGCGGGAAATTTGCGAACGGAGCATGCGCAGTTCGATCGCCGCGGGAACGCGCCTATTTTAAATGCTTCACGCCCCCTACTCACGCGGATGGATTGCGACGGGAGAAATACACTACGCCGCCGTAGTTTACTGGACAAAATCTACCTGGATTCCACGTAGAGCCAGGTAAAAAACGGCAGCGTAGTGTATTTCTGATACTCTACGAGAATCTAATTCTCTGTGAATCTGCCCCTCAATGTTTTATAGAAAGGTAAAAAAGATTTATTAATACATATAAGACACATATATTTATACAAATACTAAAAACATTCATCATTGAAGAAAGAGTGTTATATATGCAGAAAGCTGACAACCATCTTCTTCATTCCAATCGTGTTACAGGTTCGACTAGTTTTGCCCTATATGGGCTTCATCGGGAACCCACGGTGGAATATATTCTATATAAATGAAAGGTATACAATGAAAAGACATACCAAAAAATGAGAAAAATATATATAGACAATAAGATATGAATCATCTTAAGTTACTAACAAAGATCATAATTGATAACATCCTTAGTTGTAACAAGTACTAAATAATAATAATAAAATATTGGTGCAAGTATTGTGGATCAGGAGAGGACGCATACCTTAAATAGGTGGGAGGAGGACCATGAAGAGAGGCACCCGCAAAGCCGTAATATAGATACATGAATGCGCAATATGAATGGACCCGTACTGGGTGAAAATGTTTATACATTATACTGGGCAGCGCACACTGACACTGGTTTTTTAGTTATGGGTTTTTAAATGTGAGTCTTTAATTGAATTTGTAGAGCTTTAGGTAATTCATGAAACGGTTAACCAGATAATAGGTTGGATACACCTGAATGACACTTTGGTTGATAACAGATAGCTCTGGCTCCCTTTTTTAGGAAGCACTGATCCATAGCTCCCCAGTTCTGAAGAAGTTCCGATACCCACGGAACGAAACATGTAAACTCTTGGGGAACAGGGACCCGCCTATGCACACTTCAGCCTCACGGTTTTTCCTTCATTAGCTCGGTAATATTGTACCTTGAGCAGATATACCACCAATTAACCACTTAAGACCCGGACCAATACGCTGGCAAATGACCCAAGGGGTTTTTGCGATTCGGCACTGCGTCGCTTTAACAGACAATTGCGCGGTCGTGCGACGTGGCTCCCAAACAAAATTCGCGTCCTTTTTTTCCCACAAATAGAGCTTTCTTTTGGTGGTATTTGATCGCCTCTGCGATTTTTATTTTTTGCGCTATATACAAAAATAGAGCGACATTTTTGAAAAAAAAAATCAATATTTTTTACTTTTTGTTATAATAAAAAAACAATAAACTAAATTTTAGTCAAACATTTAGGCCAAAATTTATTTAGCCACATGTCTTTAGTAAAAAAAAAAAAAAAAAATCGCATTAAAAAAAAAATTAGCTACCTAGCGGGAACAGCGACACTAATACAGCGATCAGAAAAATGATCGCTTAGTGATGCTGGCAATAGGGAGTGAAAGGGTTAACTAGGGCAGTGATCAAGGGGTTAAAACTTTATTGGGGGGGGGGGTGGGGGGGCTACCCTGACACTAACACTGACTGACTGTCACACTGTCTGTCACACTGACACTAAATACAGTAATCATACATGTATGATTACTGCATTCAGTGACACTGACAGGGGGGAGCGATCGCGGGGGTTAAATGTGTTTGTGTCTGTGTGTAAGTGTGCTGTTGGTGCAGACTTACTTGTTGTGTTGTGATCTCTCCTCAGCGGCGCTTGAAACAAACGCCGAGGGAGAGATCACGTCGCTTCCTCCTTCCTGTGTTTACACAGGAGGAGGAAGTGACAGGGCGGGCGCGCGCATTGGCTGGGAGCGATCCGGAGGGGGCGGGTGAAAACGGATAGCCGCCCCCACTTGTCGGATCGCTCCTGCAGCTGCGTGGACCGCCGCATGTATGGGGGGGGGGGGGTCCGATCGGACCCCCGATCCCCCCCAAGGCACCAACGTATATATACGTTGATGTGCCTGTCGGTGCCATTCTGCCGACGTAAATGTACATGCGGCGGTCCTTAAGTGGTTAAAGGATGCCTTATGGAGACATGAAAAGCACACCCTGAGGACAATTACAACACTTGGCTTCCAGCCATTGCCTTTGGAGATTGAATAACTTTACTTTTATTCTGGACATTGCAATCAACAATTCACTATCAGAGACGCTGTATTACCACTGTCCTACCTTGGATACTATCATACCGATTCACCTGATATTACTGCCTTTAGGAGTAGCGCTTCAAGCTTTATCTAAATGCATAAATGGATGGCTTGGCTGCAATCCCTTTGAGCAGTGTGTGATTGGAGAAAATAGCTACTACTTTGAGCTATGAATGACAGCAAAACCGTGAGTAAACCCTGCACTAACACTGCTGAGGAATATTACTACAACACTGTCATCTACCAACTAGCATATTATATGCCCAATCACCCATCATCCATCCATAATAGCTGATACAAATCTCATGGAATGTGAGCTGCCTAATAGGATTAATAAGCACTATATGGATATATTTGCTTTGAAGCTTTGAATGGATGTTACCCATATGCTATGGGAACTTGCCCACTATCTATGGCAATATCATTGTATTTCAGGTGAATTCTATCATGAAGATTAATATTACAGTGTCTCTGTTTGAATATCTCCTTTACATCCATCTACCAATGCAATTATACTTATAATGAAATAATACTAAGCCTGAGACGGCGAGTTCAAAGGGAGAACTTTTTCTCAGTGAGCTATTAGGCTCAATATCCATCTTTTTGTTACATTGATTTTTTGTCCATTATCAGTTTCCATTGGATCAGTGCTACTATTACCTAGCTAGTGGATTTTTTCATGTCCCCTTTTCCAAGTATTTATAATGTGGTATTCCACCATCTAGCCAGTGATCTTTTCACCTGAATTACAGGGAATCACTGCTATTTGTGGGAACCATTAGGAAATATTGCCAATAGTTGGGGCTCCGGTGTGCTATTTAGTGTGGGGGGGGGGACTTCTGTGCGTTATGTGGAGGGTGGGGGCGCTATTTTCTGTAGACTCTGATCTCCCCTTGGGATGATCGAGCATTAGTTACTGGTAGAAGCCGTTTTTGAGTGGGCATCCAGGGGGACCATCCCTGGGTTGGTCTACCATATCATAGTGGACCGGAGTTTTTATACCTGACATACATGTGTTCTTTTTTGATACTTATTCTAATAAATTTTTGTAGTTAACTCTTAAGGGTGTGCAGCAGTCTATTTTCTTTTCTGTTTTTTATTGTTGTGCTTCAATGGATGGAGAGAAACGCCAAACTAGCGGGATGGATTGTAGTGTCCCCAGATGTGTGTCATTCAGCAGGTATGTTCTTATGTATAGACCTAATCGAAGGAGAGTATATTATATCATATAGAATGACATGAGTAAATTCACACACGACACTAATGAATTAGTGTAGAGTAAAGTTTATGCACGTACTAGTGCAAGTTAGTGGGTAGACGTGAATAATATAGAAGTCAGAACGATCTCTTATTCAGACACAGCAAGTGCACTGGTGCTGACCAGTGAATATTACTGTAGCACTCAGATCCATGGACACTATAGGGTAAAAGGATCAGTAAAGGGCAATAAATAGCTAGATAATGAAACAAGTTTTTACTAATAAAACTATTCATGTACAAAGAGTCACTTGCATATATCCCTGAAAAATATCTAGGAGTGCAGATATGTAGACTCAAAGTTCATATCAGTGCTGGACTGTGAGAAGGATAAATGGTTATATTGAACTGACCTTATTACTGGATAGTAAGGGATGCCTTTACAGGCTGAACCATCCGGGGCATGCAATGCGCCTAATGAGTCAAAAATACAAGACAAGATGGGAATGATATAGTCCGCCAACAATGCATGGCAAGAGATCAGTAAAAAGTAGCTGTTCAAAGAGATACCTATAGACAATGATGTTTCCAGCAGGGAGACGCACACGATCTCTTCATGAGCTCAGCGCTGAATGCTGACAGCTCATGAATCTATTGATATAGCCCTCTCCATTAGGCGAACGTCGCCTCAGCTGTGAGATGGGCGGAGAGCCTGATGTTAGTGGGCGGGGGAGTGTGACGTGTCACAGGAAGTTCCCTGGTAAGCCCCGATGGAGCCACGAATGCGTGCAGACGCAAGAGACACGCGGCTGGGCTCACAACAACAGGGAAGACCGAGGACATCCCATGGAAGGGCCAAATATGCCACTCAACCAATGAGATTCGTCAGAGTGCGGACCTGGGCAGCACCCGAGCCTCCGCCGGGATTCGATGCTGTAATAGGGAGCGTCGGTCCAGGCCCCTACCCGCCCACATAGGCTGAATAGAAACAGACTAAGCAAGCCCTGCTGTTGCCCAATGAAACAATGAATGAAACGATTGGATCATTAAGTCTTCCACAGTCGTCCTCGCACCCAATAACGGAGCTGCATGACAGACTGCCCTGATCCCCAAGTAGCACATAGATAATTAATGTAGACATTAGATAATACATAAAGAAAGGGGGGCATATATGAAGCAGAAATGATCACCCCTGTCAAAAACCTGTTACTGTATATAAATACAATAACAGATCAAATACAAAAACTGATTATGAAATAAAGAAAAACAAAAACTGCATTAACCACTTGCATACTGGGCACATACACCCCCCTCCTGCCCAGGTGAAATTTCAGCTTCCGCCACTGCGTCGCTTTAACTGACAATTTCGCGGTCGTGCGACGTGGCTCCCAAACAAAATTTACGTCCTTTTTTCCCCACAAATAGAGCTTTCTTTTGGTGGTATTTGATCGCCTGTGCGGTTTATATTTTTTGCGCTATAAACAAAAAAGAGCGTCAATTTTGAAGAAAAATACAATATTTTTTACTTGTTGCTATAATAAATATCCCAATTAAAAAAAAAAAAAAAAATTTTTTTTCTCAGTTTAGGGCGATACGTATTCTTCTACATATTTTTGGTAAAAAAAAAAAAAAAAAATCGCAATAAGCGACTGGTTTGCGCAAAAGTTATAGCGTTTACAAAATAGGGGAGAGAATTATTATTTTTTCTTATTTATTTTTTTTACTAGAAATGGCGGCGATCTGCGATTTTTATTGGTACTGCGACGTTATGGAGGACACATCGGACACTTTTGACACATTTTTGGCGCCATTCACATTTATACTGCGATCAGTGCTATAAATATGCACGAATTACAGTATAAATGTGACTGGCATTGAAGGGGTTAACACTAGGGGGTAAGGAAGGGGTTAAATGTGTATCCTAGGTGTGTTCTAACTGGGGGGGAGGGGGGGGGGTGACCGATCTGTGTCCCTATGTAGGAAGGAACACAGATCGGTCTCCTCCTCTCCAGAGACAGGACGCTGTCTCTGTGTAAAATGGCAATGAGAGATGATCTATGAGATCATCTCTCATTCACCCACAGATCGCATCGCAAACGGCCACTCTGATTGGCCGTTCGCCGCGATCTCTGATTGGCCATGTCCAAGGGACACGGACAACACAGGGCTTCCCCGCAGCGCGCTCTACAGCGCGCGCTGGGAACGCCCAAAGGAGATGCCGTCAAATGACGGCATGTTGGATATTCAGACCCGCGCTGTTGCCGTCATTCGACGGTAGCGCGGGCCTGAAGTGGTTAAGCACTCTGATGCGCCTCCACCAAGCATGACATGATAGTGTTATTACACTGTTTCAGGTCTATTGGAGGCATTGAATTCCAGAGTGACAGGTATCCTGCCTTAGGCCTCGTACACACGAGGGGATATGTCCGCTGAAAACGGTCCGATGGACCCTTTCAGCAGACATCTCCGCTCGTGTGTATGGGCTAGCGGACAGATTTGTCCACCCGACAGATTTCAAAGCATGCTTTGAAATCTATCCGGTGGGAATCTGTCCGCCCGACATGTCTGCTGGTTAGTACACTTACCAGCAGACATGTCGTCCCGCACCGCCGCCGCGCCGCCGCCGAATGGATTCGGCGCATGCGCGGAAGTGTTTTACTTCCTGGTGCGTGACGTAGCGGTGACGTGGCGGCGTTAACATCACCGACACGTCACCGCGCCGTCTGCCGGCGGGGAATTTGATCCGATGGTGTGTACACGCCATCGGATCAAACTCCAGATCGGACATATCCGATGGAAATGGTCCGCGGACCGTTTTCATCGGATATGTCCAATCGTGTGTACGAGGCCTTAAAGTTGCCAAAAATATTGGTATCATCAGGCACTCAATAAATTGGGAGCACTGGTACCTGAGGAAGTCCTCAGAGTTGTTAGAGGCTGGGGAAGTCAGGAAAATCGGAAGTTTGCCATTAACAAATTGATAGTATGTGCATCACAGAGTAAATATATAACTGGCCAAGGTGTCTGAATCATGGATCAGGGCACCTGACTTACGGTGTCCTTGAGATCCAAAATGGACAACCTAATTGTTTGCTATGATAGTTTGGTATTCGCCGGGATACTAACAAAGTCAGTAAGTTGTAAGGCGACATGCTTGCTGAAATCCCAAGAAGGGTCTATAGAAAGGGCTTGTAACTGATATTCTCGTTCAAGCCAGGATGTTGAGTGGCTTGTAACGAGTAGATCAATTTTGCTTCGGTTTGCAGAAGGCGTTTATCCGCATCACCTCCTCTTTCATTGAGGGGTATGTGTGCCAGGGCATAGAACCCCATCATTGCATTGTTATGATTATGAAACCGCGCAATGTGTCGGCTAATGGGTGTCTCCATTAGTTTTTTAGTCACGGCTCGTACATGGTCTCTTATTCTACATAGAAAGTTTTGTTTAGTCTTGCCTACATAAAAGGCTCCGCAGTTGCATTTCATAAGGTATATCACTCCCATTGTCTGGCAGGTAACACGAAATTTAGGAGTCTGTTTCTCCATTAGGGAGATTGATGCTTGAGCCTTTCAGAATGTAACGGCAAAAGTTACATTTCCCACAAGGGAATGTCCCCATCTGAGTGGGTTTAGGGATCATTTGTACAGCATAATGGCTTGATACTGTCTTATCTCTAATGGAGGGAGACCTTTTAAACGTGATTTCTGGGGAAGCGTTGATGAATTTGTTGATCTTAGCGTCAGAGGTGAGCAAATACCAGAATTTTTTATATATTTTACGTATCGAATCATGCTGTCTGTTAAATCGAGTGATGATTCTGGTAGTGTTAGATTTGGTCTCTGTTTTCGATTTGTAAATAAGAGAGTTTCTTTCCAATTTATTGGCTTTATTGTATGCTCTGCAGAGGCAGGTCTTAGTATAGCCTCTATCTCTTAGTCGTAAGTACAATTGTGCTGCCTCTCGTTTAAAGTCATCTTCCTGTGAACAGTTGCGTCACAGTCTTAGATACTCACTGTATGGAATACTGTTGATGAGGGGTTTGAGATGTGAACTGGTAGCATGTAATAGGCTGTTGCCAGCCGTAGGTTTCCTAAAAAGTGTGGAACAAAGAGAGCCTTTCTCGTCTATGTACAATTCAACATCCAGGAATGTGATACGTTCCTGACTAAAACTATGGGTGAATTTGAGGTTGTACTGATTCACCTGTAGTTTGGCCAGAAATGCTACCAGGCTCTCTTTGGGACCTGCCCAAACCATAAGCACGACATCAATGTATCTGTGCCATGTGAGCACGTTTTCAGATAGACCATCAAGGAAATCCTCCCCAAATAGGTCACGCTCCCACCCCCCCAGGTACAGGTTGGCATATGAGGGGGCACAGCCCTGATCCATGATTCAGACACCATGGCCAGTTATATATTTACTCTGTGATGCACATACTATCAATTTGTTAATTGCAAACTTCCGATTTTCCTGACTTCCCCAGTCTCTAACAACTCTGAGGACTTTCTCAGGTACCAGTGCTCCCAATTTATTGAGTGCCTGATGATACCGATATTTTTGGCAACTTTAGGGCAGGATACCTGTCACTCTGGAATTCAATGCCTCCAATAGACCTGAAACAGTGTAATAACACTATCATGTCATGCTTGGTGGAGGCGCATCAGAGTGCCATGTATATACATTTCTGCTTAATGCAGTTTTTGTTTTTCTTTATTTCATAATCAGTTTTTGTATTTGATCTGTTATTGTATTTATATAACAGGTTTTTGACAGGGGTGATCATTTCTGCTTCATATATGCCCCCCCTCCTTGATGTATTATCTAATGTCTACATTAATTATCTATGTGCTACTTGTGGATCAGGGCAGTCTGTCATGCAGCTCCTTTATTGGGTGCGAGGACGACTGTGGAAGACTTGATGATCCGGTCGTTTCATTCACTGTTTTATTGGGCAACAGCAGGGCTTGCTTAGCCTGTGTTTCTATCCAGCCTATGTGGGCGGGTAGGGGCCTAGACCGACGCTCCCTATTACCTACTACTTATCGAATCCGGGCGGAGGCTCGGGTGCCGCCCAGGTCCGCACTCTGACGAATCTCATTGGTTGAGTGGCATATTTGGCCCTCCCATGGGATGTCCTCGGTCTTCCCTGTTGTTGTGAGCCCAGCCACGCGTCTCTTGCGTCTGCACACATTCGCTTCTCCATCGGGGCTTACCAGGGAACTCCCTGTGACACGTCACACTCCCCCGCCCACTAACATCAGGCTCTCCACCCATCTCTCAGCTGAGGCGACGTTCGCCTAATGGAGGGGGCTATATCAATAGCTTCATGAGCTGTCAGCAATCAGCACTGAGTTCATGAAGAGATTGTGTGTGTCTCCCTGCTGGAAACATCATTGTCTATAGGTATCTCTTTGAACAGCTACTTTTTACTGATCTCTTGCCATGCATTGTTGGTGGACTATATCATTCCCATCTTGTCTTGTATTTTTGACTCACTAGGCACATTGCATGCCCCGGATGGCTCAGCCTGTAAAGGCATCCCTCACGATCCAGTAATAAGGTCAGTTCAATATAACCATTTATCCTTCTCACAGTCCAGTACTGATATGAACTTTAAGGGCCAGATTCAGGTAGATGGGAGAATCTTTACTCTGGAGTAACGTTTCTCATTTACGTTACTCCGCCGACACTTTCGGCGCAAGTACTTGCGCCAGAGTAACGATAATGCGCTGGCGTAACCCGACGCAAGTGGAAGTGGGTGTGATCATATGTAAATGATGGGCGGAGCCCAGCGCAGAGGCTTACGTTCAGCGCATCATCCACGGAGCATGCGCAGTGAGGGAGGCTCCACTCGCCCCCTTGTGTGCATGCTCACAACTTCCGTCGGCACCACTTCACGGGAAACGTCAGCGCAATGCGTTCCGTTGGGCGTTTAAATGTGCCCGTAGATGCGCCATTCCGGCACTAAAGTATATCCTGTAACCTCTCCCCGCAGTGAAGTTACTTTTGTTCTGAGATGGCTGCTCCCGTTCCCCGCAAACACACAGGAGAAAGCTGAACTCTAAAGGCCAGGAGCTGTCAGCCATCATCTCGGCTATGGAGACCTATGATGTCTTCCTCCATGGCTGTAAAAGTTGACAGACAAGCATGGACAGAGGTGTTGTCCTGCAAGTGGGGGTGCTCAGCTAGCTCTTATCGTCGGTAACGCTGCTGTAGCTGCTCTCCTGCTGACCTGTGGCCGTCTGGAGTAAAGATAAAGCAGCTATTTGTAGAAATAACTTTGCGTCGGACGGACGAGATACGCAGGGCGCATGTAGCCAGCGTATGGTGCTAATCCGTTCGCGAATCGGGAAATCTCCCTCATTTGCATATTTGCAGGGGAAATCAATAGGCGCGACTGATGCGCCAAGCGAAATTATGCGCTGACGAGACTCAGGCGTCGGAAAGTTAAGCCGATCGGAAATGGCCCGTTTTCTGTCGCATCTAGTTTGGTGGGTATGGCCACATAGAAACGACGGCGCATAATCACAGTTACGCTGCGCATATCGAATTACTCCAGCGCAAGTCTTGCTGAATCTGGCCCTAAGTCTACATATCTGCACTCCTAGATATTTTTCAGAGATATATGCAAGTGACTCTTTGTGCATGAATAGTTTTATTAGTAAAAACTTGTTTCATTATCTAGCTATTTATTGACCTTTACTGATCCTTTTACCCTATAGTGTCCACGGATCTGAGTGCTGCAGTAATATTCACTGGCCAGCATCAGTGCACTTGCTGTGTCTGAATAAGCGATCGTTCTGACTTCTATATTAGTCACGTCTACCCACTAACTTGCACTAGTAAGTGCGTAAACTTTACTCTACACTAATTCATTAGTGTCGTGTGTGAATTTACTCATGTCATTCTATATGGTATAATATACTCTCCTTCGATTAGGTCTATACATAAGAATACACCTGCTGAATGACCCCCATCTGGGGCACTACAATCTATCCCGCTAGTTTGGTGTTTCTCTCCATCCATTGAGATTACGCCTTTGCGGGTTCCTCTCTTCATGGTCCTCCTCCCACCTATTTAAGGTATGCGTCCTCTCCTGATCCACAATACTTGCACCAATATTTTATTATTATTATTTAGTACTTGTTACAACTAAGGATGTTATCAATTATGATCTTTGTTAGTAACTTAAGATGATTCATATCTCTTATTGTCTATATATATATTTTTCTCATTTTTTGGTATGTCTTTTCATTGTATACCTTTCATTTATATAGAATATATTACACCGTGGGTTCCCGATGAAGCCCATATATATGTGGCGAAACTAGTCGAACCTGTAACACGATTGGAATGAAGAAGATGGTTGTCAGCTTTCTGCATATATAACACTCTTTCTTCAATTATGAATGTTTTTAGTATTTGTATAAATATATGTGTCTTATATGTATTAATAAATCTTTTTTACCTTTCTATAAAACATTGAATGTTTTCATGATTCAGCGGTTTTGGGGTTTGATCAGACAAATATACTTAATAGCTATCCATGATGCATCAGTAAGAATCCCTAAACCACATCCCGATTTGGGAAACATTTCTAACTTAAAAAGTTCCAGCCAGAGCTCCACAGTGTGAGAAAGGTTGTGATCAAAAAAGCTGGCAGGCAACATGGATGTTAGACAACAAGTCAATCAGCCTTCCGATGTGATAGCATCTCACCCACAGGCACGGCTTCTCAGAAAGGGAGAGTGGACATCTGATGACTAGGGATGAGCCGAACACCCCGGGTTTGGTTCGCACCAGGACGTTCGAACAGACCGCGGGTTTGCACGAAAATTTCGAACCCCATTGAAGTCTATGGGACCCGAACGTTCAAATTCAAAAACGATCGTTTTAAAGACCAAAATTCAATTAAATGTTGGAAAGCATCGTTCAGAACCCGGGTCTTGCCCCAGGGAACATGTATCAATGGAATTATTTTTTTTAAATGGCCGTTTTTTCCGGAGCAGCCATTTTAATGATGCTTAAAGTGAAAAAAAAAATTCCTTTAAATATCACACCTGCTGGGTGTCTATAGTAGTGGCACGTGTTTAGAAATGTCCCTGCACAACATGAGAGGACTATAAAAAAAACAATTAATACTACTTGCGCAAGTTCTGTGTGGCAACAATATGTTGAATATTTTAGCGGTGGTGGGGGCCATTATTGTTTTGTAAAAGACATTTTTTAGAAAAAAGTGCACCCCTCAAACATACTGTAATTGGAGCGCAACAAGGAGCCACGTGCAAAGTATTGCATCAAAAATTGTTATTAGGGGCCCCTGTTAAACAGGGGCTGAAAAATTGTGCCTTGGGCACAACACAACACTTGCAACCCCTCCCAATAACTCCAATTGGAGCGCAACAAGGAGCCACGTGCAAAGTATTGCATCAAAAATTGTTATTAGGCACCCCTGTTAAACAAGGGCAGACAAATTGTGCCTTGGGCACAACACTGCAAGCCCTCCCAATAACTCCAATTGGAGCGCAACAAGGAGCCACGTGCAAAGTATTGCATCAAAAATAGTTATTAGGCACCCCTGTTAAACAAGGGCAGAAAAATTGGGCCTTGGGCACAACACAACACTGCAACCCCTCCGAATAACTCCAATTGGAGCGCAACAAGGAGCCACGTGCAAATTATTGCATCAAAAATTGTTATTAGGCGCCCCTGTTAAACAAGGGCAGACAAATTGTGCCTTGGGCACAACACAACACTGCAACCTCTCCCAATAACTCCAATTGGAGCGCAACAAGGAGCCACATGCAAATTATTGCATCAAAAATTGTTATTAGGCGCCCCTGTTAAACAAGGGCAGAAAAATTGTGCCTTGGGCACAACACTGCAACCCCTCCCAATAACACCAATTGGAGCGCAACAAGGAGCCACGTGCAAATTATTGCATCAAAAATTGTTATTAGGCGCCCCTGTTAAACAGGGGCAGAAAAATTGTACCTTGGGCACAACACAACACTTGCAACCCCTCCCAATTACTCCAATTCAATTGGAGCGCAACAAGGAGCCACGTGAAAGTATTGCATCAAAAATTGTTATTAGGCGCCTCTGTTAAACAAGGGCTGAAAAATTGTGCCTTGGGCACAACACAACACTTGCAACCCCTCCCAATAACTCCAATTGTAGTGCAACAAGGAGCCATGTGCAAAGTACTGCATCAAAAATTGTTATTAGGCGCCCCTGTTAAACAAGGGCAGAAAAATTGGGCCTTGGGCACAACACAACACTGCAACCCCTCACAATAACTCCAATTGGAGCGCAACAAGGAGCCACGTGCAAAGTATTGCATCAAAAATTATTAGGCACTGGTGGCGGAGCCCGGAAACACAACATTTCTTACTAGCTATCAGCAAGAAAAGTAAGGAGGAGAAGGATATTCCATCAGCAGCATAAGAGGATAGTCACTCAGCATACGCAGTCTAAAAGGGATCCGACATTTCAACAAAAATATATTATTCATTAATATCAGCATCAGGTGCTTGGTAGCTGGTGTTGATCCAAGCCTGATTCATTTTGATGAAGGTCAGTCGATCAACAGAGCCGGTGGAGAGGCGCACCCTGTGATCAGTCACAAAGCCTCCAGCAGCACTGAATGTCCGTTCTGAAAGAACACTGGATGCAGGGCAAGCCAGTAGCTCAATTGCGTACTGGGCAAGCTCTGGCCAGTGATCCATCCTCAAGACCCAGTAAGCCAGAGGATTTTCGGTGGGGAAGGTGTCCAAGTCGGATCTTGCCCCTAGGTATTCCCGGACCATATAAACCAGACGCTGGCAATGGTTGCTGGAACCGGTCAGACCTTGGGGCTGCGGACTAAAAAACTGCCTGAACGCATCGGTCAGATGACCACCTTCTCCACCGACCCTTCTGTGACTCACCGAAGCCTCAGCAAGACGTTGTCCAGAGCCAGGTTTTGGTAATCCCCCGGTTCTGGGAACGCATTGCACAGACCCTTCTGCAAGGCCTCCCGCAGAAGTTTCATCTTCTGCTCCCTCTGCGAAGGCAACATAAGGTCCGCAACCTTACTCTTGTAACGTGGATCAAGGAGAGTCACCAGCCAGTAATGATCCCTATCCTTAATAGTACGTACACAAGGATCCTTACGCAGGCTTTGCAGGATCAGGGAGGCCATGCAGCTTAGGTTTGCAGAGGCATTCGGGGGAAAGTCCTCTGGGTCACTGAGGAAGACAGGATCCACAGGCACCTCATCCCAGCCACGTAAAAGTCCACGTGCTCCTTGGGACTGTAAATGATCCCTTGAAGACTGCTGCTGCTGAGTGCTAGGCTCCACCCCCATGCTGCTGATACAATCATGTTCCTCCTCCTCCTCCTCTTCCTGTGTGCTAGGTGGGCAAGCAGGACCACTGTCTGGGTAAAGGGGGCCTTAAGAGGTAAGGAAGTCCTCCTCTTCCTCCCTCTGTTCTGCCTCAAGGGCCCTGTCCATTATTCCACGTAGCGTTTGCTCCAACATGTGACAGTCTCACTGATGCATGCACTGTCACTGCTCACCATCCTTGTGGCCTCCTCAAATGGTGACAGGACAGTGCATGCATCCCTGATCAAGGCTCACTGGCGTGGGGAAAAAAAACCTAGCTCCCCTGACCCAGTTCTGCATCCATATTGGCACAGGTACTCATTGATGGCCCGTTGCTGCGTGTGCAGCCGCTGCAGCATGGCCAACGTTGAGTTTCATCTGGTGGGCATGTCACAAATTAGGCGGTTCTTGGGCAGGTTGTATTCCCTTTGGAGGTCAGTCAGCCGAGCAGTGGCATTATATGACCTCCAAAAATGCACACAGACTTTCCTGGCCTGCTTCAGGACATCCTGCAAGCCCGGGTACCTGCCCAAGAACCGCTGCACCACCCTGTTTTCCCTGTCGCAGGGCAGAGAGGAGGTTGGTGCCATTATCGCTGACCACCATTCCAGGCTTCAGCTGGCGTGGCGTCAACCACCTCTCAGCCTGACCCTGCAGAGCTGACAAAACCTCTTCCCCAGTGTGGCTCCTGTCTCCCAAGCATACCAGCTCTAGCACCGCATGGCATCTCTTGGCCTGCATTCCTGCGTATCCCCTCGTACGCCTACGGAGCACGGCTGGTTTGGAGAAAACATCACCACAGGAAGAGGCCACAGAGGAAGAAGAAGAGGAGGGGGTGGAGGAGAGAGGTGTGTCACAAGCAGTAGTAGTGTTTTGGAGGCATGGTGGCGGAACAACCTCCAAAACTACTGGACCTTGCCCTGCGTCCTTCCCAGCTGCCAGCAGAGTCACCCAATGCGCCGTAAAAGACAGGTAACGTCCCTGTCCATGCCTGCTGGACCATGAGTCAGCAGTAAGATGCACCTTACCACTGACCGCCCTGTCCAGCGAGGCATGGACATTGCCTTCCACATGCCGGTAGAGAACCGGAATCGCCTTCCGTGAGAAAAAGTTGCGTTTTGGTACTTGCCACTGAGGTACTGCACATTGCACAAACTCACGGAAGGGGGCAGAATCTACCAACTGAAAAGGTAGCAGTTGAAGTGCTAGCAATTTCGCTAAGCTAGCATTCAACTGCTGGGCATGTGGATGGCTGGGAGTGTACTGCTTTCGGCGCTGCAGCAGCTGGGGCAGGGAAATGTGCCTGGTACTTTCAGTAGATTGACCGCTACTACTAGCTTGTGACACACCTATTTCTACACCTTCACTGCAGGCTTCAGAGAGGACTGGGGGTCTACTGGGGTTGGAGGTCCCAGAAGGGCAAGGGGGGGTACGCTTTTGTCTTTGGCGTGGGTCTTTCTGGTGTGCTTGCCAACGAGCTGCATGGCAGGTCGACATATGTCTGGACAAGCATGTGGTACCCAGGCGGTTGATGTTTTGGCCACGCGAGATACGCTTGCGACATAAGTTGCAAATAGCAAAGGTACGATCTTGTGGACAAGTTTCAAAAAAGGCCCGCACCAAAGAACTTTTGCTGTACCGGTCAGACACAGCAGCACCATGCACAAGCGCCGTAGATGTGCGCTGTAATGCAGTGTGTGTGACCTTAAGTCTTACCCCTGGAGGGCATCCTGCCTCTTTGGAGATGTGCCTGTGCCTCGTCCTCCTCCTCCTCCTCCTCCTCCTCTCTCCTATGAGGCACCCAGGTAGAGTCAGTGACCTCATCATCCCCTCCCTCCTCTTCACTGTCAACAACCTGGCAGTATGCTTCAGCTGGGGGAACATCATCACTGCCAGATTGCTGTCCCTCTCGGCCACCCCCTTCTCCCTGGGCTCACATCAATGCCTTCCTCTATCATTTTTCCGTCATTGGAAACACTGCACATCTTCCTTTAGTATGTACCCAACACTATGTTGAAACAGTTTGGGGGACTCCTCAGGAGGACATGGTGGTACTAGGGAAGTATTGTGTGAAGCCATTGTGCAGAGGGAAGAGGACGCCTTGGCAGCTGCTTTGCCAGATAAACTTTGATCAGTCTGTGTGAGAGAGGATGAGGAGGATGAGGATGGCTTGGTAATCCACTCTACTAATTTCTCTGCATGTTGAGGCTCAACACGGCCAGCTCCCGAAAAGAAGGACGAGTGGCCACGGCCACGTGCTGAAGAGGATGCACCACATCCACCACCAGCGTTACTTCTACATGCAGAGCCTGCTTGCCCTTGTGATTCTCCGCCTCTCTTTGTTGTCCTTCCAGACATATTTATGCGTTCAGGTGCTATGTAACAGCACAAGCGCAGTGACACCAACTGCGTTCAGGTGGTATGTAACAGCACAAGCGGAGTCACACCAACTGCGCTCAGGTGGTATGTAACAGCACACGTACAGTGACACTAACTGCGCTCAGGTGGTATATAACAGCACAGGTGCGGTGACACTAACTGCGCTCAGGTGGTATGTAACAGCACACGTACAGTGACACTAACTGCGCTCAGGTGGTATATAACAGCACAGGTGCGGTGACACTAACTGCGCTCAGGTGGTATGTAACAGCACACGTACAGTGACACTAACTGCGCTCAGGTAGTATATAACAGCACAGGTGCGGTGACACCAAATGCGTTCAGGTGGTATATAACAGCACACGTACAGTGACACTAACTGCGCTCAGGTGGTATATAACAGCACAGGTGCGGTGACACTAACTGCGCTCAGGTGGTATGTAACAGCACACATACAGTGACACTAACTGTGCTCAGGTGGCATATAACAGCACACGTGCGCTGACACCAAATGCGCTCAGGTGGTATGTAACAGCACACGTGTGGTGACACCAAATGCGCTCAGGTGGTATGTAACAGCACACGTGCGGTGACACCAAATGCGCTCAGGTGATATGTAACAGCACACGTGCGGTGACACCAAATGCGCTCAGGTGGTATGTAACAGCAGACGTGCGGTGACACCAAATGCGCTAAGGTGGTATTAAACAGCACACGCACAGACAGAGCGACTGCGTTTCTGTGCAATTCAATAGCCCACTTGCATTAACAGCAACTGCCTTTCTGTGCAAATAAATAGCACACGTGCAGTAACAGGTAATGCGTATATGTGCAATTAACTAGCACACGTTGACTAACACGTTAGAGCATCAAGCACAATCTCCTGCCTGACAGATATTAATAGCAGAACTAGCTAAGCTATACAGTTTATAAATATATTGACAACTCCTAGAGATGTCAATACATTCTCTACAAACTGTAAATTTAACTATACTAACTAGTAGCCTCTCTGATCTATCTATCTATCTATCTATTTATTTATCTGTCTGTCTGTCTGTCTGTCTGTCTGTCTATCTATCCATCTATCTATGTGAAAAGACACTGGGCCAGATTCACAGAGCGATTACACCTGCGTAACAGGAGATGCGCGGCGTAAGTCTAAATGTGCACGCGCGTTTCGATGCACGGCATCCCCAAAACGAGATACGCAAGAAATCTACTTTTTTTTGTCCAGCGTAATTTCGTTAGACAGGCGCATCCGTCCGCGCAAAACTGCGCTAGACAGACCATTGATTTGCTAGTCAAATATGCTAATGAGGGACTTACGGGGATCCCCAAAAGAACGTTGGGGCAACGCAGGCTACGCAGTGTGCGCAACAGCAAAATGTCCTGTCTAAAATTAGACCATACAAAAGCTGGTCTAAAAAGAGAAAGATCGTCTACATGTCAGATAAAGCAACACTGTTAGTGAGAAGCTCAGCAGTCACACGTGTTGCAGAACAATCTGTATGCCAACATGCCAGGGGCATCGTCGCGCATAGCTATACTACTGACTTTAGATGAGCAAAGAAGGAGGAGGGCACGGAGGATGGCACGGGAGAGCATATACCGCACACGCATAGACCTCTTTGGCATGAGTGATTCTGAGGTGTATCGCATCTTCAGATTCACCCCTCATGCCATCCTGGAATTAACCACAACCTTGCAGGAGGACATCACCAGCCGAACACACCGCTCACATGCAGTGCAGCCACTGGTCAAGGTCATGGCAACACTCCATTTCCTTGCCACTGGCTCTTTTCAGCGTACAAGTGGAGTGGTGGCTGGGATGTCACAATCCTCCATGAGCAGATGTGTGCACCAGTTTGTCCCTGCAATCCTCAGACGCATGGCCAACCAAATCATCAAACCCACCACTGAGGACCTGCGGCTGAAGGCAATGACAGATTTCTACAGAATTGCCAGATTCCCACGCACCGTGGGGGCCATTGATTGCACACATGTGGCACTCCAGCCCCCCAGGAGACAGAGCACATATACCGCAATCGGAAGCATTGGCATTCCATCAACGTACAGGTGATAGTCGATGCCCAAGGCCTCATATGGCACGTCCGTGCCAAACACCCAGGGTCCTGCCATGACAGCTACATATACAATCAGAGCCCCATCCGATTGGAATTCGAACAGAACGTGTATGGGGACACCTGGCTGGTTGGTGAGTGACATGGGTGGCAGGCATGACTGCCCCCCCCCCCATGATGCACACATCACAAGGGGCACATGTATGACTAACATCCTCCTGTCTTTTCCCTTACAGGTGACTCTGCATATCCACTGGGACCCCATCTCATGACTCCTTTCCGGAACCCCCAAACCCCAGGAGAAGAAAGATACAATCAAGCCCACGCCCAAACACGTGCAGTGGTGGAGCGCACCTTTGGCCTCCTGAAGTCACGTTTCCGATGCCTGGATAAGTCTGGGGGTACCCTCTTGTATTCCCCAAACTTTGTGTGCCATATCATCGGTGCCTGCTGCACAACTTCGCAGTGAGAAAGGGCCTGCAGATTGACCTACGTGATGACCTGACCCCCCAACCAGACAATCCCCCCCTAACCGAGGTTACCCCGTCTTCTGAGGGAAGAGCAGCCAGGAGACAGCTCACATTGGGCATCTTTGCACGTTAAAACACACACATTAATCATGGCACAATGAGAATGCATGCATGCACACCACTGTGGTCCCTAGCACACACACCCCACATCCTCATCAAATTGGATTGGCACCAGTCCACCATGCAGGACTTGTGAGTGGCAACGCCACGCCAAGGCTCCAATTATGTCACTGTACAATCATACACCATTCACACGGACCTGGGGATCACTTCTCCCTGGTCCTGGGGAACCCATCTCCACCAAAATTGAGGGTGACACCCCTTTTCCGACAGGAATGTTACCCCCACATTCAAACAGCATTCACAACCCAAAAAAAATAAAAAATTACCAGCAAAATCAAAAAATTTCCAGCAAAAAAAAAAAAAGCCCCAAAAAAAGGGGAAAAACAAATTAGTGCCCTAACGTGAGCTACGCCTGGGGCGCCCCTGGCCACGACCCCGGCTCCTCAGGGGAGACTCATGGGGAGGGGGGTAAACCGGGGAAGGAGGAGCAGCCCCTGGTCTCTGCCCACCTGGCGGCCTGCCCTCCAAGGCCACGTCTGTTCTGTCCAGGGCAGCACCTAGTGTTGCCGTGTTGGCCTGGATAGCCTGGGTGAGGGCCCTCACATCCTGCCCAACGCCTGCTGATGTAGTCTGCAGGTTGTTAAGGCAGTTTGTGAAAGCCCGGGAGTGGCAGTCCAGGTTCCCAAGCGTATCCTTGATGGAGGACAGGCTCTCCTCCATCCGCACCAATGTCTGGCTGACCTGTCCCAGATGGCGGGTCTGGAGGAACTGGTCCCTTCTCAGAGTGGCGGGCAGGAGATCGGCCACCCCCCTGGTCTTCTGGGTCGCCTTTCTGCCTCCAGCTGATGCTTGTGGCCGGGGAGAAGGGGAGGCCCTTGGGAGGGGAGCTATGTTGGGGGAGAAGGGGGGGGCTCCCCCTTAGGGAGGGCTGGCTGCTGCCAGCCAGAGGGGAACAGTCCTCCAAGAACAATAGGCCAGTGCCTGACATGGACTCCACCTCCTCCTCAAGCTCCTCCTCTTCAACCTCCTCCGCGGACTCCGGCCTTGTCGGGGGAGCCTCATTAGGCTGCTGTCTTGGGGATGGTGCGGTCAGGCCAGATGGCCCAGCACCCTCCTGCACATCTGTGGATGACACAAAACATTCACAGGTTGGAGGATCCACACTCTTGCCACATATTCCCTTTCACCCCCTCCCCCACACATGCTACACACCTAATAGGGCAAAAAAACCTTACCTGACATCACGCCTTCATGACTTGAGTCATAGCCGGGCAGGCCCTCCACTTCTTGCCTATGAAAGGTCTGGGCCACCGCACGCTCCTCCGCTGTCAGCCTAACAGGGCATGGTGGGCCCCCTCCTGTGCCCCTGGCATGGGCAAACATTCTGGCCAGCTTCTTTTTGACCAGACGCCGGAGGTCATTTATCTTTTTCTCAATCCCCGACCGTATCCGTGTCTCCCCCTCCCCCGCTGAATTCACCTGGTCAGTGATCATGTCCAAAATCTCTCTCCTCCTGGCCGGGGTGGTGTTGGCACTGTCCGGGCCATGGAGGAAACGCCCATAATCGGAAATGGCCCAGGCAAGAATTTGTTTCTCCCTCAAAGAAAAATTTAATTTTCTCTTCCTCTCAGTCATACTGAAAAAAAAAAAACACTCCCAGTCAACAAAAAACACTCACAAAAACAAGCACGACCAATCAAGCAAGAAAACAAACAGAAAAATATCAAACAAAATATCTCACAAACACTTAGCAAAAAACACTTTCAAATATCTTCTAACAAACACAAGATCACACAGTACACAAATCTGACAAATACAAATCACAACGCAACTAACAAAGGAACAAAAGCACCTTGCTGTATAGGGAGGGATACAAAGGGATGTACTTTTGCAATGGAAGTGCGTTTTTTTGTGTGTCTATTTATGCTGTCTGCGTAGTTCATGATTTTGCCCTAGTCCATTTCCAATTTCACTGATTGCGCCGTTCCCGAGTTGTGAGCATGCGCACAGAGGTACTGACATGGTCTGCTTCAAGCGCGCATGCGCGAGCCGGCCGGCCCTTCATTTGCATGGGGTCACGGCTCATTTCAATGTAAAACGCCCACGTCCTTCCCAATTTGTATTACTCCACCTTGCGCCTCAGAAATAACGTTGCGCAGGCGCTATTTTCTGCGTAAAAGCGACGAGAATAGGGTGATTGCGCGGCTACATTGCGCAAGTCTAACGTAACGGCGGTGCGCTACGCCGGTCCAATAATGTGCAGATGTACCTAAATCTGGCCCACTGTGTCTCTATTTATCTATCTCTCTCTCTGTCTGTCTGACTGCAAAGCAAGCCGGAACACACTACACGAGGCTGCCCGGGAGGCGGCCTTTTATAGTGTGGGGCGTGTGCTAAAGCCCTGAGCCCTAATTGGCCAAAGCACCCAGGCTTTGGCCAATTAGGTCTCTTCGTTTTTTGGGCACTGTGATTGGCCAAGCATGCGGGGTCATGGTGCATGCTTGGCCAATCATCAGCGCGCAACGCCGCAGTGAATTATGGGTCATTCGAATTTGGCGCGAACGACCCGATTTGTTCGTTTTCGACGAATGATCGAACGGCCAATGTTCGATGCGAACATCCCTAGTAACCAGTAAATAAATTTGAAAGCGTCACCTATGGGGATTTTTAAGCACCGAACTCTGGCACCATTTAACGAGCATGTGCAATTTTAAAGCCTGACATGTTAGGTATCTATTTACTTGCAGTAACATCATCTTTCACATTATGCAAAACAATTAGGCTAACTTAACAAAAATATTGCTGCGCAAATACCCTGCCAGATAAAAAGTTGCAACGGCCGACATATGCTCTATAATATAAAATATATCAAGCACATACTGTAGAACAAAAGTCCAATTGTTAAAACAGCGCTAATATTGAATAAAGTCCAACTCCGCATAAAATTATATCAATAAAACAGTCCAAAAAAAAAAAGGTTGCAACAGGATCACAGTTCTAAGATGGTAAGTGCTTCTAGGATTGGATTGGTAGTGCACCCTACACCAGTTCCCAGTCTTCACCGCAAAAGTGGGTCACACTCACCAAAAAGCTGAATAACCAGAGCATTGAATACAAATTTCTCTTTATATAGTTGTTCCAGCCTAGTTATTCATAGCTTTTCCCATTCTTTCACTTTTCCCATTTTTACAATCTCCTGCAGGTTTTTGTTTTCCCATAAAGGGGAGGGACAAATTCCTCTTAATTAGACTTTATCATCACACCAGGGTCAGCAAGGGTTAATTTCATTCAGGGTACATATAAAACAAAAAGGCACTAAAATAGTGTAATCCTGCTTTAATCCTGGGAGATGTTTGTCATCAATCCCAGAAGACAACAGGCAACTGAAGCAGAGAGAAGCTCTAATGCCGCGTACACACAATCACTTTTTGTGATGAAAAAAAACCATGGGCCAGATTCAGCAACACTTGCGCTGGAGTAATTCGATATGCGCCGCGTAACTGTGAAGATGCGCTGTCGTTTCTATGTGGCCGTACCCACCAAACTAGATGCGCCCAATAACGGGCCATTTCCGACCGGCGGAACGTTACGACGCCAGAGTATCGTCAGCGCTTAATTTCGCTTGGCGCATCAGTCGCGCCTATTGATTTCCCCTGCAAATATGCAAATGAGGGAGATTTCCCAATTCGCGAACGGATTAGCACCATACGCTGGCTACATGCGCCGCGCGTATCTCGTCCGTCCGGCGCAAAGTTATTTCTACAAAAGGCTGCTTTATCTTTACTCCGGACGGTCACAGGTCAGCAGGAGAGCAGCTACAGCAGCGTTACCGACGAAACTAGGAAGCTGAGCACCCACACTTGCAAGGACAACACCTCTGTGTGCCAACATGCCAGGGGCAATCGTGGTCCTAGAACTGATGGGTCCCCCGGAACGAAGGAGGCGGGCACATGAGAGGATATACCGCACACGTATGAGCCTCTTTGGCATGGGGGATGAGGAGGTGTATCGCCTCTTCAGATTCAGCCCAGATGCAATACTTGAACTAACCACAACCCTGCAGGATGACATCACCAGCAAGACACACCGCTCACAAGCAGTGCAGCCACTGGTGAAGGTACTGGCAACACTTCATTTCCTTGCCAGTGGATCATTCCAGCGTACAAGTGGAGTGGTGGCTGGGATGTCACAATCCTCCGTGAGCAGATGTGTGCACCAGGTTGTCCCTGCAATCCTCAGACGCATGTCCAATCAGTTCATCAGACCCACCACTGAGGAGCTGCGGCTGAAGGCAATGACAGATTTCTACAACATTGCCAGATTCCCACGCACTGTGGGGGCCATTGATTGCACACATGTGGCACTCCAGCCCCCCAGTGCCACAGAGCACATATACCGCAATCGGAAGCATTGGCACTCCATCAACGTACATGTGATAGCCGATGCCCAACGCCTCATATGGCACGTCTGTGCCAAACACGCCGGGTCCAGCCATGACAGCTTCATATACAATCAGGGTCCCATCCCAGCAGAATTCGAACAGAACATGTATGGGGACAGCTGGCTGGTTGGTGAGTGACATGGGAGTCAGGCATGACTATCCCCTCCCGTGATGCACAACAGAAGTGGCACATGCATGACTAACATCCTCCTGTCTTTTCCCTTACAGGTGACTCTGCATATGCACTGGGACCCCATCTAATGACTCCTTTCCGGAACCCCCAAACCAGAGGAGAGAGAAAATACAATGAAGCACACATCAAAACCCGTGCAGTGGTGGAGCAAACATTTGGGCTCCTGAAGTCCCGTTTCCGCTGCCTGGATAAGTCTGGGGGGACCCTATTGTATTCCCCTACCTTCGTGTGTCAGATCATCGGTGCATGTTGCATTCTGCACAACTTTGCTATGAGAAAAGGCCTGCAGATTGACATACGTGATGACCTGACCCCCGACCCACACAGTCCCCATCTGCCAGTGGAGACCCAGTCTGCTGATGGAAGAGCAGTCAGGAGGGTCCTCGCCGTAGGCATCTTTGGACAATAAACCAAAACATTAATCACACAGACAATGCACGCGTGTACACCACTGATGTCCCAAGATCACACACACACCACATGCACATCGCATTGGATTAGCCCAAGTCCATGTAGGACTTGGAAGCAGCAACGCCAGCGTCAAGGCCCCAATGATGTCACTGTCCATTCATACACCTTTCACACGTCATTCATACAGCCGTGGGGTTAAATTCACCACCACGGCCGAGGGTGACACCCCTTACTGTCAGGAGTGCCACCCCCTCACATTCACACACCATTCACACTGCAACGTGTGCAGTATCAAAAATAAAAATCTCATAACCTGAGTAGAAATCAGAAATCCAAATTAAAAATCTCATAACCTGAGTAGAAATCAGAAATCCAAAAAAAAAAAAAAAAAAATCGGGGATGCCGGGGGCTCTTTCTTGCAGAACCTCTCTGGCTCCTCAGCTGCCTGGATGGAGTGGGTGGGGGGGCATCTGGAGGTGGCTGATCCCTGGGTGGGCCACTCCTGGCAGGTGTGGCCTGCATGCCCTCCAAGGCCATGGCTATCCGGCCGAGCAAATTGTTCGTCTGGCCCTGCATCCTCAGCTGCTGGGCCTGCATCCTGAGCTGCCGGGTCACTTGGTAGTGCTGGGCCCGCCGACTCAGCCTCCCCTGGTCCCGGATGGCAGCAGTGTTGGCCTGGACGGCTGCAGTGAGGTGCCTAATATCCCCCTGCACCTCCCCCAAACTGGTCACCACTGCAGCGCAGTTGCAGCTGACATCCTGCACTGCGTTGCTTATCTGGGCAACGGAGCCCAGGCTGTCAGCCACTTTCTCTAAGTGCCCAACTAGTTGCCCCATTTGTTGAGTCTGTCTGGCGTGATCCCTCGCCAACTGGCCCTGGACAACATCCGACACACCCCTGGTCTTCTGGGTCGCCTTCCTGGGGCCAGAAGATGGTTGTCCCGGGGGGGATGGAGTCGCCTTTAAGGGGCTTCCAAGGATGGGGAGGGGATGACAGATGGCCCAGGAGAAGGGGAGGAGACCTCCAAAACTAAAGAAAAGTCCTGCTCTGCCACAGCAGGATCCTCCACAACCACCTCGGCAGGTGTGGTGTGGGCACTCTCCTCCTCCACCTCGGTGTCTTCACCACCCAGGGGCTCGGGCACACGATGGCGTTGGGGGGATGGGCTGGAATGGACGCTGACAGATGATGGCCCAGCTCCGTCATCTGTGGATGACACAAAGCAGACACAAGTTGGTGGTCCCACACACTTGGCACATGTACCCCCCCCCCAAATGCAACACATCAAATAGGGGATAAAAAACACTTACCTGTCCTGGAGCCTTCCTCCATGGAGTCATAGCCAGGGACCCCCTCCACCTGCTCCCTCTCCAGGCAGCGAGAGACCACCTCCTCCTCCGCGGTCAGGGTGACAGGACATGGGGGACCACCACCTGTGCCCCTCTCATGCCTCCTGATGGTGGCCACCTTGCCCCTGACTTTGCGCCGCAGGTCGTTTATTTTTTTCTGAATGTCAGAAGCAGTCCGGGTGGAGTACCCCAAAATATTGACCCGGCCAGCAATGGTGTCCAGGATGCCCTGCTTCCTCTCCCGGCTGGTCTTACGGCTCTTTTTCCCATGGAGAAAATGATTAAAAGTCTCCATCGCGGATATGATCACTGAGACCTCCTGTGAATTAAAGTTCAGGTTCCTCCTCTCTCTGGGGGTAGCGGGAGTAGCCATCACAGCACAAAAGTATCTTCCCTGGGGTGGGGGGAAACGGATATACTTTTGCGCCGGAATGGCGTTTCCGCCTGCGCTTTTAAGCGCCCAACGGAAGGCATTGCGCTGACGTTTCCCAGGAAGTGGTGCCGACGGAAGTTGTGAGCATGCGCACAAGGGGGCGAGTGGAGCCGCACTCACTGCGCATGCTCCGTGGATGATGCGCTGAACGTAAGCCTCTCCGCTGGGCTCCGCCCATCATTTACATATGATCACACCCACTTCCACTTGCGTCGGGTTACGCCAGCGCATTATCGTTACTCTGGCGCAAGTTTACGCGCAACTGCTATGTGAATAACAGTACTTGCGCTGAAAGGGTCATCAGAGTAACGTAAATGAGAAGCGTTACTCCAGAGCAAAGATGCTCCCATCTACCTGAATCTGGCCCCATCATTTTATCTCACGAAACATTTTTAAAAAATGACGTTGCCTATACACCATCGTTTTCTGAAAATGCTCTTGCAAAGCGCGGTTACGTACACCACTTTCGACGGCACTCTGTTCCTTTGAAGCTCCGTCATATAACTTGCTTCTGAGCATGCGCGGGTTTAAAAACGTCGTTTTGCCCACACACGATCATTTTTTATGACCCAAAAAATGACATTTTGAAAAACGACATAAAAAATTCAAGTATGTTCGAATTTTTTTTTTTGTTGTTTTTCAAAAGACATAAAACAACGTTTTGCCCACACACGATCATTTTAAATTACGTTTTTTAAAAGGTCGTTTTTTTTCATCACAAAAAGTGATACTGTGTACGCGGCATAAGAAACCAGCATGTTGGGGGTGGGCGGGGCCTGGATGGTCGGGACACAACCCAGCAGCTATCACACACCAACACCAGCCAATGGGATGGGATCTGGGCGGGTCATTACGTGTATGTAGCCCCACCCACTTTCTTAAGCATCCCAATTCATGGCTGGTGTTTGATAGCTGAATGCCCCACCCACCCCGGTTCCCACCCACCCCCAACAGCACGCTGACAGCTGGTTTCTGCATTCAGTTACATATAATGGAAAATTGAATACCTACCTTTCAGTAATTTTCCTTTCCTGGTGCCTATCCATGGCAGCATACATATGGTTGGTGGCTCCGCCCTCATCCAACCCACAGGACCAATTATAACTCTTTAAAAGAGAGCGACAGCCTCCCCTCTGACATTCTTGTAACTAGACTCAAACAATTAAGGATTCTAAGAAAGGGAGGGCGTATGCTGCCATGGATAGGCACCAGGAAAGGAAAATTACTGAAAGGTAGGTATTCAATTTTCCATTTTCCTGGTGCCTTCATGGCAGCATACATATGGTAAATAACTCGCTTATAGGGAGGGTTGCTGCAAAAAGTATTTTAATCTCTATCCAAGAGAAAACAGCTGGACAGACTTTTCCCCCCTACATCACTATGAGTAAGAGTAGACCCAACTAGGTCATGAATGCGGTGTAGAATGACCGGTTGCCTAATGGCAGGGCGCTTGGAAGATTCTAGTGTTGCTGTAGTCCAGGAAGCCGCCATTCCCCGCACAAGTCTTCTTTGACTTTGGAGCGGAGGACCACTAGCCCGGTATGGTGTCTGGATAAGATGAACCATCCAACTTGATGAAGTTGTCCTTGGTGTCCACAACTTTCTCCCCCTCTTTTTTTTTTTTTTTTTTCCAAGGTAAGCTGGTAGCATGCCTGCCAGATCCGAGACGCCTGAGGAAGTCTTCTTCTAACTGGTTTGGCCAGTCAGGAGTTGTTGGAACATACTGAAAGATTTGGGACTACCCATTCTTAGATAAATTGGCTCGCAGAGGGAGCTCTGGACTTGAACTGGCAAGACTGCCAGATGACCAACTTGTTTAACTTATTGTGAATTTAGGTTCCATCTGATGTCTTCCAGGGCTGAAAGAGGCTTTTCTTCCTGTCAAAAGGTGCTACTGGAGGAAGACTTTCTGGGTAAAAGTGCCATTTATCTTGTGGAATCCATTCCTGATGATTAACTCCAGGGACATCCGAAAGCGGATAGGAGTGAACTCTTTCGGATATGCGAATGTACGCAACTGGAATCGGCAGAAGGACCGAACGGGGCCTGCTCGCCTGGCAGCCTGTATCAAGATTTCCTAGACCAACCGAGGATTTGTAGTTGGGGAGGTGAACCAATTCTCTGCTAGGCGCTGGCACTTAACCAGGTAGGAGGGCGTACGCCCGTATTACCCTTGAGATTGGGAAATTGTGTGAAGGAACTGGCAGCCTTCCGTGTAAAAACAAACATGCACCAAAAGGAAGAGATCTTAACTAGCGGACTAGCCCATGAGGACAGCCTCTCGGGAGGCAAGCTGAACAAATAGCTGCGTATTGGAGCTGGTATTTTCCTTCCTAAGTGATCAGCCAAATGATTTATTCCCTTCCCTTTTTTTTTTTTTTTTAAAACATCAACTGCTTGAGGCTGGTGAGATCCTCTTGGCCTTGAGTCATATCAGGAATGCTTTTGAAGAATGACGATCTGCCTATGTGCGTGTGTTCGTCCTTTGGGACTGGACTCAGGTTAAGGTCGACCTGATGCTCATCTGTGTGGGAATGGACTCGTCCTTCAGAGGTAATGTTCTGGCAGAATATTGATATGTCAGCGGTACCTGACTCCTGTATGTTGGATACCGAACTGTCCTTATTTAAATACCAGTTGTCTTGGTCAACTGAGTCCCCTAAGGTTGCTGAAATTCAGAAGAACCGCTGCTGCTACAGGGATGGACCAAGGAGTAGGAACCAACTGCAAGTGGCTCCACCCACCAAGAAGACTTGATTATAGCACAGGACCGGTACTACTTCTAAAAAGTAGAATTCTCTGAGACCCGGACCTTTCCTTTAGGAAAGTCTGTTGTAACGAGGTGTAGAGATGTTAATGTTCCCACCATGCTGCCAGAGTCCAGGGGGAGGATGTAAGAGGACCCCGATATGATTCCGATTGTCATGTTCCCAGCTTAGGCTGTGGGTGGGGACTTTCTTCTCTTTAGGGGAGACATCGGTCTCTTAGGAATATAATCTTTGCATAGGCAAAAAGACTAAAACATTTTTATATATGTTTTTTTTTTGGTAATTACCTGACCAGATGCATTCATGCTAAGGTGAACATACACCTCTTGTATACGAGATCGGAAACCTTATTGTAATGAAATGAAGATAGAACATCTTCCTGCTCATGTGGAAAGTGCAACTTTTCCCCTCGGAAGAGATTAACACTAGATCTTTCTGCTAAGATCCGGGGCGCATGGTGTGCCTAAAGGCAGGCATCAAAATTGTAAATGAAGTCCACTAATGTCTTGGAACATAAGGGGTAGGAGAACCTGATGAAAATGCAGGTGGAAACCCTTGAGGCTTTACAGGGGCCATCTCCACTTCTGGTCGTACTGCCATGAGTTCCATTTTTTTTAAGGGATTCTCACCCGAGGATTGCCAGGTTGACAAGTTTGCTGTAGACCTGGGATGAATTGCGTACATTTGAAGGATGGGAAAAAAAAAGAAACACACGCATTTCCTTTTTTCAAATAACCAGAAAGGGAAAAGATTTGAGAGGTATGAACCCCCAAACAGCTCACGGAACTCGGAACTGAAATCCATAATGTATGGGCTTTGTGTAAGCTGAATCAGAGTCCTGAGATCTTTTATTCTATATGGACCTTGGTGAGTAGCAAGGACATAGGAGCCTGTTGAGCTAGAAAGTCTTTTTTTTTTTTTTCTTTTTTTTTTTTTTTTGGTGCGACCAAGGCGAATTGTAGCGGAGTCAGTTTCCCGTTAAACCAGAATGGCAGTACGCGCTGGTTCAGCTTGAGTAAACAGGAAGTCAAAAGGGCTTCTGAATTCCGGGAGAGCTAGACGCGTCCCCTTCTTTCCTTATGTTCATGAGGGTAGCCTGGAGGTGGCTTTGCCTACTCTTATACCTCCTGGCAGTTACTGTATGCAGTAAGGCCTGAGAGGAAGATTCCAGTGTTTTCGCTGCTGCCTCGACCATAGATCCTGAAGCCAATTTAATTGCTCCAGAGAATTGAGAATTTCCTCTGGCTCGAGGCCCTGGCTCAAGGCTAATTCAAAATTGGTAGACCTTGCCTTTGTTGTCTCGGCAGCTAAAGCGGCTGCTGATTCTCACGCTCTCTCAGCTGTCTCATATTTAGATTTGAGGCCGTTCTCAATCTTGTGACCCAATATGTCTTCTTGAGACGCTGCACCTCTTGAGGAATGTGCTGCATTTCTTACAGTAGCCGAGTGATCCATAGATGGTAAGAAAAACAGCTGAGAACTAGTGTCAGCTGGAGGGTACAGCCCACGAGGATGGATATAGGCGACCTGGCCTGCTACCATATTTCGCATTAAGGCGGCCAGAAAATTATCAGGTACCCCAGAATCGTAGTTGGGCCCCTTGCTTCTCGGATGCATCTTGGGAGTCATCCAAACTGGCCCCTGCACTTATCTGCTGACCTGGGATCTTGGGGGCAGACCCCTGAAAAATATCTTTTGATGAAGAGGTAGCTGGACCTTGAGATGGAGACGACTCCTGGATTGCGTCTTTAATTATTTTCCTAATGTTGACCCAGTATTCCTCCCTCTCCTTTTCCTCATTTCCGGCTGCTCCCAGAAAGCAGTAACTGCAGACCAATTTTTTATTTTTTTTTTGGAAGCGCATCATCACCGCAGACCCAGCAGGCTTTGGGGGTGGCAGGGTGATGAGGAGAGGGATACTTTCTAGCCGAATGTCGGGAAGACCTGCAGCTGTCAGGTGTGTAGGCTGAAGCAGAGTGACCACTCTTTGGGACACCATGAGCTTTGGACCCCTTCTTCTGTGCCCCTCTGCGACTTGGCTGAGGTTGCGGGCTGCAAAAGAAGGAAAGGACAGAAAAATTCTGTTTTTCCTCTATAGAAGGTAGTCACGTACTCTTTTTTATTTTGAACTTACCTGGTAGTTGCAGCCACTTACCTAGTGGTATGTTGAGGATCTTTTTGTAATACTGAGCTGCGGGGAAGGGCTGTTAAAGAGGGAAACCAACAAGGTTAACCTGCGTGGTTTAACTTTTCTTTTTATATATTATTATTATTTTTTCTGGAACACATACCTATATGTATAGCGTACCTACGAATATGCATATATACCCCCATGAACGCATATGTTCATATATGTTTTTTTTTTTTTTTTTATATATTGAATACATAAAAACCATATATATCTGTGTATACATACATATACACATCCAGGCCTATGCACAGGCAAGGCTGAGATCCATGAGGTATCAAGGATACCCTACCTAAGTATATACATATACACATGCACCTACACATCCATGTACATACCCATATGTACAGAAAACGTCCTCACCCATTATATGCACATGAAAATATGTATTCCACAGAAATATGCACAAACATGATCCACTCCCAAATTTACCCTGGGCTGGATCCATAATATGGGGAATAAACAGGAGGAGGCAGTAGAATGTAATCTTCCCTTAACCTAGGATGTGTTGCAGTGGAGAGCTGTTTAAACATAATGAGGAAAAACATCCTCATTTATATACCGACTACTTCCGGGTATACCAAGATGGCCGCATTGGCCCCCGGAGGCTACTGCGCATGCGCGCGGTGACGTCATATCCCTGCGACACAACAGTGTCCAAGGAAGGGATAAATCAAATGCAGAGGGGGCGCGCGAAGCACCGCAGATGCTCTCCAGCAGGGGCGGCAGGAGGGGGGCCCCCCCTGCTGCGGGAGATCGCATGCCTGGCTACGAGAGTCATAAACTCTGCCATACCTCGTTATAGCCCAGGAGTCTGCTGGCTAAGACGGCAGCATGCGTCTGGAAGACAGAGAAAGAGGTGAGGGACAGGTGGTCTAGAATGTAATCGCCCTTATAGCAAACGGCAGATTTTTTTTTTTTTTTTTTTTTAAACAGTTGAACTAGACTTGCCCTGTAAGCAGCTGTAGAAGGCTTAATAGCCACCTGTCTCCAACAAGCCACAATCATCAGCAGTGAAAAATAGCACTGCAAAATTTGTAATCAGTCGTCTTTTACCTTGGAGCAGTGTTTTCAGTCACGGATGGAGGAAAATACCTGAACTCCAGACCCAGAAAAGATCCACAGAAAAATGGGCTCCCAAACCTTTTTGGCGCATTTAGCAGCCTAAGATATGGGACTTCATCTACAGGGGAGCATGAACCTGTAATGGCTGGCCAACACAGTGGCTTAGTAAGGGCTGAATCCAGGTGATCCATGATCCTGCAGGTTTGAGGACAGAAAAAAGAATGTCAGAGGGAGGCTGTCGCTCTCTTTTAAAGAGTTATAATTGGTCCTGTGGGTTGGATGAGGGCGGAGCCACCAACCATATGTATGCTGCCATGAAGGCACCAGGAAAGTGTATTTGAAACACAATTCGGCTCAGTGTGAAAGTGTCAACCAGTCCCATTCAGTGTCACCTGCCAGTGCCAACCAGTGTCACCTGCCAATGCCAACCAGTGTCACCTGCCAGTGCCAACCAGTGTCACCGCCAGTGCCAACAGCCAGTGCCAACCAGTGCCACCTACCAGTGTCAACCAGTGCCACCCACCACTGCCAACTGCCAGTGCCAGTCAGTTCCACCTGCCAGTGCCAATTATTGCCAACCAATGCCACCTACCAGTGCCAATCAGGGACACCTGCCAGTGCCAATCATTGCCAACCAATGCCACCTGCCAGTGCCAACCAGTGCCAGCTGCCAGTGCTACCTGCCAGTGCCAACCAGTGCCATCTGCCAACCAGTGGCAACCAGTGCCATCTGCCAAGTGGCCTAAAATATGGCCTGCAAACTTCGGCATCATATATCCTCTATCGGCCACATGGGGGCGATATGTTTTGACGTGATGCGATTCGATTTGCTGTCCTCAATGCGATTCGATGCGATGTGCCGGGGCGATGCCATTCGATGTGCTGATGCGATTCGATGTGCTGAGGGTGATGCGATTAGACGGGGAGGGCAATGCAATTTGCTGGGGTGATGTAATCTGGCGGGGGCATTGTGATGCGATGTGGGGGGCGATGCGATTCGATGTGCTGGGGTGATGCGATTTGATGTGATGTGCTGGGGGCAATGCAATTCGATGTGATGTGCTGAGGGAAGTGTGATCCAATGTGCTAATGCGATTCGATGTGCTGGGAGTGATGCGATTTGGTGGGGTGATGCGATTTAGTGGGGACCAATGCAATTTGGAGGGGGTCGATGCGATGTGATGGGGCGTTGCGATGCGATTTGATGTGCTGTGGGTGATGTGATTCGATGCGATGTTCTGGGGCGATGCAATGTGATTTGGTGGGGGGGCGATGTGCTGGGCAGATGCATTGCAGCGGGGGAGATGCAAAGTGCTGGGGGTGATGCAATGCGATTTGACTGGGGTGATGCAATGTGGGGAGGATGCGATGTGCTGTGGGTGATGCAATTCAATGCAATGCGATTTCCTGGGGCAATGAGATTTGGTGGGGGGGGCGATACGATGTGCTGGGGCGATGCAATGTGGCAGGGAGTGATGCGATGTGCTGGGGGCGATGCAATGCAATTTGGCCGGGGTGGTTCGATTTGGTGGAGGGGCGATGGGGGCGATGTGTTGGGGTGATGCGATTTGATGTGCTGGAGGGCAATGCGATTCAATGTGCTAATGCGATTTGATGTGCTGAGGGCGATGCGATTTGGTGGGGGGTGATGCAATGTGCTAGGGCAATGCAATGTGGCAGGGGGATGCGATGTGCTGGGGCGATGCGATTCGATGCAATGTGATGTGATGGGGCGGTGTGATTCGATGCAATGCAATGTGCTGGGGGCGATGCAATGTGACCGGGGGGGGGGGGGTGATGCGATGTGCTGGGGCGATGCAATGCAATTTGGTAGGGGGATGCAATGTGCTGGGGGAATATTTTCTCAATTTTTACACGATCATTTATATAACAGAGAAAGTTGTTTGTGAAAACAGTTGTAAATAAGCAGTCTTTGAAATACTCCCACCATCCCATGTAACACAAGAACACAAGCCCTATTTTACTTCATAAAGTCGTCTTCAATACATCTAGATGCATAAATGAATTTTGTTGCTGAGATTATTATTATATTTTTAAATGAAAAGCTGTACAGAAATAAGTAGCCGCTGAGTGTAGATGTTTGTGTGTGCATATATATATATATATATATATATATATATATATATATACATACACACACACAGAGAACAAGATAAATATATATGAAGAGAGATATTCCAGGAAGAAATACAGTCTGGCTTCAGATGCCCACACTTAAGATGGCCACGGCCTGCAGCTAGTTTATAAACTTGTAAAAAAAACGGACCTTGGTTTACAGATTAACTTTACTGGAATACATTAAGCTTGTGTATTAGAGGGGTATTTTTATTTAAAAAGTGTAATTTCGGCCAGAACACCACTTTAAAAAAAGTTGTTGACAAAGATGGGGAAAACTGTGACTTCCTGATACCATACTTGATGTTTGCTATCAGGGAGGTTCCCCAGTCCTCTACAAGGTACTCGCCATTTGAGTTGCTTTATGGGAGACTCTTATGCCGCGTACACACGGTCGTTTTTTGCGAAGAAAAAAAACGTTGTTTTTTAAAACGTCATTTAAATTGATCGTGTGTGGGCAAAAAAAAATTCCAACATGCTTGAATTTTTTGTGTCGTTTTTCAAAACGTAGTTTTTTGTTTCACAAAACGACGTTTTAAAACAACGTTTTTCAACCCGCGCATGCCCAGAAGCTAGTTATGAAGAGAGCTTCAATGGAAAAGAGTGGTGAACGTAACCTCGCTTTTTGTGAAAAAAACGATGGTGTGTATGCAACATCGTCTTTGAAAAGTTACGTTTCAAAAACGTTGTTTTTTACTTCACAGAAATCGTCGTTTTTTTTCATCACAAAAAATGATCGTGTGTACGCGGCATTAGACATAGCCAAGGAAACTTGGGAGAGGGAGCAGACACCCCACAAAAGTGTAATTGAGTATATCGCTCAAATGCAGGATAGAATTGCAGAAGTCATGCCGGTGGTGAAAGAACATTTACTGCAGGCCCAAGCAGCCCAACAGAGAATATAAAACAGGGGGGCCCAACTTAATGTTTTCTCACCTGGTGACAGGAAGCCCAAACAGATTTACCACATAAACCTGTTAAAGCCCTGGAAGGATAGACTGGCATTAACTGTGAGGTCCCTCCCGGTAACATCTAAGGGTACTGAATTCCCTCTGATTTCTGAGGTCACGATTCCAGACACCCTGTCATATTCCCAAAAACAGGAAGCTTAGGGAGTTTCTGATAAGGAATAAAGAGAAATTTTCAGAGTTGCCTGCCACGACTTCAGCAGTTCAGCATGATATTGTTACTGAACCTGGGGTCTGTGTCAACCTCAAACCATACCGAATTCCTGAAGTGAGGAGAAAGGACATCAGTGATGAAGTTTGAAGAATGTTGAAGCTAGATGTCATTGAGAAATCCAATAGTGACTGGTCTAGCCCCATCGTGTTAGTCCCAAAACCGGATGACACTTTGAGGTTCTGTAATGACTTCAGGAAGCTTAATGCAGTGACAAAGTTTGACCCAATGCCCAGAGTAAACAAACTTCTAGACCGACTTGGTAAGGCTCGCTATCTGACCACTTTGGACTTGACAAAAGGTTATTGGCAAATACCCCTGACTGGTAGCGCCAAAGAGAAGACTGCATTTGTGACCCTGGAGGGTTCCTTTCAATATTAAAAAATGCCTTTTGGGTTGCAAAATGCCCCTGCGACATTTCAGAGGACCATGGACAGGACCCTAAAATTTCACCGACAGTATGCATCTAGACGACATAGTAGTCTCACTTGCCTGGGTCCTTAGGCTGTCCTTGATTCCCTCTTCAAAGAAGGGTTTATGGCAAATCCCCAAAAATGTGCCATTGGTCTAGAGCAGTGGCCCGCGGAGCCCTCTGATGTGTCCAGCGACCTCCTGCTCTGGGATGGAAAATAATTGAAGATTGTTATTAAAGGTAAGTTTATTACTAAAATCACAGGGCCAGATTCACGTACATTGGCGCATATTTTGACTGGCGTAGCGTACCTCCTTTACGTTAGACCGGCGCAATGTAGAGGCGCAATCACCGTATCCTCGTAGTATTTGCACAGAAATGTGCGCCGGTGTAACGTAAATTCGGAGGCGTAAGGCGGAGTAATTCAAATTGGGAAGGACGTGGGCAAGGTTTCATTGAAATGAGCCGTGACCCCATGCAAATGAAGGGCCGGCCCGGATCGCGCATGCACGCATGAAGCAGACCATGGTCAGCACCTCTGTGCTCACAACTCAAGAACGGCGCAATCAGTGAAATTGGACGTGGACCCGGGCAACTTAGTGAGCTACGCAGAGTGCTTAAATAGACAGAGACAAACGCCCTTCCGTTGCAAAAGTACATCCCTTTGTATCCCTTCCTATACAGCAAGGTGCTTTTGTTCTGTTGTTTATTAGCGTTTGTTTGTTTGTGACGTGTCTTTGAGATATTTGGTGACTGTTTTGCAGAGTGATTTTTGTCTTTTCTGTGTTTTCTTTGTTGTGTTTTTTTTAAATTATATTTTTGCTGGCCATTTTTTTTTTTGCTAGGCATTTTTTTTTTCTGGGCATTTTTGGTTCTGTTTGTGAATGATTTTGGAATGTGGGGGTGACATTCCTGCCAGAAAAGGGGTGTCACCCTCATTTGTGGTGGAGAAGTGATCCCCAGGTACGTGTGAATGGTGTATGAATATACAGTGACATAATTGGAGCCGTGGCGTGGTGTTGCTCCTCACAAGTCCTGCATGGTGGCTTGTGCTAATCCAATTTGATGAGGATGTGGGGTGTGTGTGCTAGGGACCACAGTGGTGTGCATGCATGCATTCTCATTGTGCCATGATTAATGTGTGTGTTTAACGTGCAAAGATGCCTAATGTGAGCTGTCTCCTGGCTGCTCTTCCCTCAGAAGACGGGGTAGCCTCGGTTAGGGGGGATTGTCTGGTTCGGGGGTCAGGTCATCAGGTATGTCAATCTCCAGGCCCTTTCTCACTGCGAAGTTGTGCATCATGCAACATGCACCGATGATCTGGCATACAAAGTTTGGGGAATACAACAGGGTACCATGGGGGGTTCCGGATAGGAGTCATGAGATGGGGTCCCAGTGCATATGCAGAGTCACCCTGAAGGGATAAGACAGGAGGATGTTAGTAGTGCATGTGCCCCTTGTGATTTCAGCATCATGGGGGGGACAGTCATGCCTGCCACCCATGTCACTCACCAACCAGCCAGCTGTCCCCATACATGTTCTGTTCGAAATCTGTGGGGATGGGGCTAGGATTGTATATGTAGCTGTCATGGGTGTCATGGGTGGTGTCATGTGTTGGGCTGGTGATGTCCTCCTGCAGGGTTGTGATTAATTCCAGGATGGCATGAGGGGTGAATCTGAAGATGCGAGACACCTCAGAATCACTCATGCCAAAGATGTCTATGCGTGTGTGATATATCAAGGTAATAATGAGGGGCTTGTATCAGATTAGATTATTATATCCATCAAGGTTTTAAAGGGCTATTGAAAGATAGTGAGACCGTGTTTGTAATTTGTATGTATGTTATGTATTGATGTACTGTATATATGTATGTATATATTTTTTTAAATGTTTCTAAAAGCAAATAAAAGGTTTTTGGAAAAAAAAAAATCCTCTCGCGTGCCCTCCTCCGTGCCCTCCTCCTTCTTTGCTCATCCAAAGTCATTAGTATAGCTATGAGCATGGATGCCACTGGCATGTTGGCATACAGTTTGTTGTGCTGCAAGTGTGACTGCTCAGCTCCTCACTAACAGTGTTGCTTTAGCTGACATGTAGACGGATTGTCTAATTTTATTCCACCTTTTCTATGGTCTAATTTTAGACAGGACGTGCAGCTGTTGCGCACAGCGCGTAGCCTGCGCTGCACCAACTTACTTTTGTGGATCCCCGTAACTCCCTCATTTGCATATTTGAATAGCAAATCAATGGTGTGTCTAGCGCAGTTTTGCGCGGACGGATACGCCGGTCTATCGAAATTACGCCGGTCGAAAAAAAGTAGATTTCATGCGCATATCGTTTTGGGGATGCGGCGCATCGTTACGCATGCGCACATTTAGACTTACGCCGCGCATCTCCTAGAACGCCGGCGTAATGGCTCTGTGAATCTGGCCCACAGTGTATATACAGTATAGGCATATCTGTTCTGCACTGATTACTGGGCTGCTTTTAAACTGATCTGCAGGTGCAGAGCGGTGCACCTGTGGGTTACCTGCACTGAGCCATACACTTCTATTACCTGTGAGATTGGTGTGCTTTCTGAAAGTGCACCACGCCTACAGGATATAATAGAAGTCTATGGCAAGTGTGCTGCACTCACGATACGGGTAAACAGTGCATCAGTGTGAAAGCAGCCTTAGGCCTCTTTCACACAGTCATTCTGACCCAATCGGACCCTCCATTCACTTCTAAGGAGTGGCAGATGTAAATGGACTTGTATCCGTTTACAAACGCCTACCTCCAATCCGATCCGCTAAAAAAAAGAGTAGAGTGGGCTCTATAGAGTAGAGTGGGCTGCCATCCACCCGCTCTGCTCATTGTGGCCCGTGACTGATTACCAAGTCGCTTAAGTGGCCCTCACTCTTCAAAAGGTTGGGAACGCATGGTCTAGAGCAGGGATCTCCAAACTGCGGCCCTCCACCTGCTGTGGAACTACACTTCCCATGAGGCATTGTAAAACTCTGACATTCGTAGACATGACTAGGCATGATGGGAATTGTAGTTCCTGAACACCTGGAGGGCCATAGTTTGGAGACTCCTGGTCTAGAGGTAGCCAAATATTTGGGCTATACTATTGGCCATGGTGTCATAAAGCCCCAGGTGAATAAAATAGAAGCCATCCAGGAGTGACCACGTCCCGCAAACAAGAAGCAGGTCAGGGCCTTTCTTGGCATTGTGGGGTATTATAAAAGACTCCGTAATGGTAAAATGGTCCTCAGAAGCAGAGGAATCTTTCCAAGTCCTGAAGAAGGCTCTTTGCGCACAGCCAGTTTTGTACTCCCCCAATTTCTCTAAAGATTTTTTGGTTCAGACAGATGCGTCTGATGTTGGTATCGGGGCAGTACTATCACAGGTACACAATGGGGAAGAACATCCTGTGGTGTACCTAAGCAGAAACCTCAATGACCATGAAAACAAGTATGCAATCATTGAAAAGGAGTGTTTAGCCATTAAGTGAGCCATGGACGCGCTCAGGTACCGTGTTTCCCCGAAAATAAGACACCGTCTTATATTTTTTTTTCCTCAAGAAATCACACTATGGCTTATTTTCGGGGAGTGTCTTATTTTTATTACAGAAAATAAAGGTTGCCTACCTGAACCACACTTGCGCTTCTTAGCATTTCCTCTGTCCACCTGTAGACTGAGATTATCGTATTCTGCACGCCATTTTTGGACCATTCGGATATCCAACTTCTTCTCTTTGCAAAAAGCCGTAAGATTCTTGCCTCGGGAGTCCTCCACAATTCCTTTCTTGTACTCAACAGAATAACTCTTTCTTTTTGCACTCATCTTGTCTGGTTGTACCACTACAAGATATCACTACAAGATTCGACACTACATCTTATTTTCGGAGATTCGACACTACATCTTATTTTCGGAGATTCGACACTACATCTTATTTTCGGAGATTCGACATTACATCTTATTTTCGGAGATTCGACACTACATCTTATTTTCGGAGATTCGACACTACATCTTATTTTCGGAGATTCGACACTACATCGCTACGTCTTATTTTCGGAGGGGTGTCTTATATTTCTATCTTGCGTCGAAATCCCGCTACGGCTTATTTTCGGAGTACGTCTTATTTTCGGGGAAACACGGTACTACTTGTTGGGGCGCCAGTTTGAGTTAATAACAGGCCATGCTCCCCTGAAATGTATGGCCCAAAAGAAGGAGACTAACAGGTGAACCGGTGGGTTTTGGCCCTACAAGATTACTCCTTTACTGTAAAACACAGGCCAGGTGTTGAGATGGGGAATGTAGATGCCATGTCCCGTGTTCACTCCTGTTGGGCTACAGGTGTTCCAACCCTGGGGTTGAAACAAGGGGGAAGGATGTGTAGCAGAGAATCCCAGAGAGAGCCTGGGAAAGTCCTGTTCGGGGGTTTATACATCTCCCAGGCTCCTCTCTTAGGGTCCTTTCACACGGAGCGGACCGTTTTTGTGTCCGCTCCGTGTGTGTCCGTCGGCTCAGCGGGGATCATCCGTAATCCCCGCTGAGCTGTTGGCGGACAGGGCGCTCCCCGCACACTGTGCAGAGACCACCCTGTCTTTCCTCCGCTCTCCCCTATGGGGAATCGGATGAATACGGACCGTGTGTCCGTATTCATCCGATCCGATCTGCGGAGCTTTACGGACGCGGATCTTTGCGGACGTTAGCGTAAACGGACTTGTAAAAAACGGACGAACGGTGCGTGTGAAAGGGCCCTAACACATTCAGGGATCTCTGATCCAGGATCCAGTTCAGGTGTTTGTCCTCTCTACTAGGTTAATTAAAGCTCATCTGAGCAGACAGCCTTGGCTCTGCCTATTAAACACAGATAGTGTTGGTCTGTGAGAGCAAGGAGGTTGGTAAATACTTTTGGAGCAGTTAATGTGGAAGCTAACAAGCTGTAGGCTTGTTGAACCTGGTAGTGAGGGCTTGTTTATATAGTATAGCTAGGTTTTTGTTCTGTTTGTTTTTTCTGCACACTGTACAGCACCTGTAAATAGACTTTGGGCCAGATTCACGAACACTTGCGCTGGAGTATTTGGATATGCGCCGCGTAACTGTGATGATGCGCCGTCGTTTCTATGTGCCCGTACCCAGCAAACTAGATGCGCCCAATAACGGGTCATTTGCGACTGGCGGAACGTTCCGACGCCAGAGTATCGTCAGCGCTTATTTTCGCTGGGCGCATCAGTCGCGCCCATTGATTTCCCCTGCAAATATGCAAATGAGGTATTTTTCCCAATTCACGAACGGATTAGCACCATACGCTGGCTACATGCGCCGCGCGTATCTGGTCCGTCCGGCGCAAAGTTATTTCTACAAAAGGCTGCTTTATCTTTACTCCAGACGGTCACAGGTCAGCAGGAGAGCAGCTACAGCAGCGTTACCGACGATAGGAGCTTGCTGAGCACCCCCACTTGCAAGGACAACACCTCTGTGTGCCAACATGCCAGGGGCAATTGTGGTCCTAGAACTACTGATGGGTCCCCCGGAACCAAGAAGGCGGCCACGTGAGAGGATATACCGCACTCGTATGAACCTCTTTGGCATGGGGGAGGAGGAGGTGTATCGCCTCTTCAGATTCAGCCCTGATGTAATACTTGAACTAACCACAACCCTGCAGGGTGACATCACCAGCAAGACATACCGCTCACAAGCAGTGCAGCCACTGGTGAAGGTCCTGGCAACACTTAATTTCCTTGCCAGTGGATCATTCCAGCGTACAAGTGGAGTGGTGGCTGGGATGTCACAATCCTCCATAAGCAGATGTGTGCACCAGGTTGTCCCTGCAATCCTCAGACGCATGTCCAACCAGTTCATCAGACCCACCACTGAGGAGCTGCGGCAGAAGGCAATGACAGATTTCTACAACATTGCCAGATTCCCACGCACTGTGGGGGCCATTGATTGCACACATGTGGCCCTACAGCCCCCCAGTGCCACAGAGCACATATACCGCAATCGGAAGCATTGGCATTCCATCAACGTACAGGTGATAGCCGATGCCCAACGCCTCATATGGCACGTCCGTGCCAAACACCCCGGGTCCAGCCATGACAGCTACATATACAATCAGAGCCCCATCCCAGCAGAATTTAACCAGAACATGTATGGGGACAGCTGGCTGATTGGTGAGTGACAAGGGAGTCAGGCATGACTATCCCCTCCCGTGATGCACAACAGAAATCGCACATGCATGACTAACATTCTCCTGTCTTTTACCTTACAGGTGACTCTGCATATGCACTGGGACCCCATCTAATGACTCCTTTCCGGAACCCCCAAACCAGAGGAGAGAGAAAATACAATGAAGCACACATCAAAACCCGTGCAGTGGTGGAGCAAACATTTGGGCTCCTGAAGTCCCGTTTCCGCTGCCTGGATAAGTCCGGGGGGACCCTATTGTATTCCCCTACCTTTGTGTGTCAGATCATCGCTGCATGTTGCATACTACATAACTTTGCTATGAAAAAAGGCCTGCATATTGACATACGTGATGACCTGACCCCCGACCCACACAGCCCCCCCCTGCCAGAGGACACCCAGTCTGCTGATGGAAGAGCAGTCAGGAGGGTCCTCGCCGTAGGCATCTTTGGACACTAAACCAAAACATTAATTACACAGACAGTGCACGCGTGTACACCACTGATGTCCCTAGATCACACACACCACATGCACATCGCATTGGATTAGCCCAAGTCCAGCATGTAGGAGTTGGGAGCAGTAACGCCAGCGTCAAGGCCCCAATGATGTCACTGTCCATTCACACACCTTTCACACGTGATTCATTCAGCCGTGGGGTTAACTTCACCACCACGGCCGAGGGTGACACCCCTTACTTTCAGGAGTGCCACCCTCTCACATTCACACACCATTCACACTGTCCCCTGCACTCCTGACCGTGTGCAGTACAAAAATAAATTAATAATATCATATCCTGATAATTAAAAGAAACAAAATCTCATAACCTGAGAAAAAGAAAAAATAAACTCATGACCTGAGTATGTCCAAATCAAAAATATAAAACAAAAAAAAAAAAAGGCCCCATCGGGGATGCCGGGGGCTTCTTCTGGGGGCCCCTCTCTGGCTCCGCAGCTGCCTGGATGGAGTGGGTGGGGGTGGGGGGGCATCTGGAGGTGGCTGATCCCCAGGTGGGCCACTCCTGGCAGGTGTGGCCTGCGTGCCCTCCAAGGCCCTGGCTATCCGTCCAAGGTAGGAGTTGGTCTGGGCCTGCATCCGGAGCTGACGGGTGACCTGGTAGTGCTGGGCCCGCCGACTCAGCCTCCCCTGGTCCCGGATGGCAGCACTGTTGGCCTGGACGGCTGCAATAAGGTGCCGAATATCCCCCTGCACCTCCCCCAAAGTGGTGACCACTGCAGCGCAATTACAGCTGACATCCTGCACTGCGTTGCTGAGGTTGGCAACGGAGCCCAGGCTGTCAGACACTTTCTCCAAGTGCACCGCTATGGCCCCCATCTGTTCCGTCTGCCTGGCGTGATCCCTCGCCAACTGGTCCTGTATACCATCAGACACCCCCCTGGTCTTCTGGGTCGCCTTCCTGGGGCCAGAAGATGGATGTCCTCGGGTGGAAGGAGTCGCCCTTGAGGGGCTTCCAAGGATGGGGGAGGGGACGACAGACGGCCCAGGAGAAGGGGAGGAGACAGACAACACTAATGAAAAGTCCTGCTCTGCCACAGCAGGATCCTCCACAACCACCTCGGCAGGTGTGGTGTGGCCACTCTCCTCCTCCACAACCTCTTCACCACCCAGTGGCTCAGGCACACGATGGCGTGGGGGGGATGGGGTGGAATGTACGCTGACCGATGATGGCCCAGCTCCGTCATCTGTGGATGACACAAAGCAGACACATGTTGGTGGTCCCACACACTTGGCACATGTACCCTCCCCCCCCCCAAATGCAAAACAACAAATAGGGGATTATAAAACACTTACCTGTCCTTGTGCCTTCCTCCACGGAGTCATAGCCTGCGACCCCCTCCACCTGCTCCCTCTCCAGGCAGCGAGCAACCACCTCCTCCTCTGCGGTTAGGGTGACAGGACATGGGGGACCACCACCTGTGCCCCTCTCATACCTCCTGATGGAGGCCACCTTGTCCCTCACCTTGCGCCGCAGGTCATTTATTTTTTTTTGTATGTCCCCAGCAGTCTGGGTGGAGTAGCCCAGGACATTGACCCTGGCAGCAATCGACTCCAGGATGCCCTGCTTCCTTTCCCGGCTGGTCTTCCGGCTTTTTTTGCCATGGAGAAATTCATTATCCCTCTCCATTGCCGAAATGATCACTGAGACCTCCTGGGCATTAAAATTCAGGTTCCTCCTCTCTCTGGGGGTAGCGGGAGCAGCCATCACAGCACAAAAGTATCTTCCCTGGGGTGGGGGGAAGCGGAACTACTTTTGCGCCGGAATGGCGTTTCCGCCAGCGCTTTTAAGCGCCCAGCGGAACGCATTGCGCTGACGTTTCCCAGGAAGTGGTGCCGACGGAAGTTGTGAGCATGCGCACAAGGGGGGCGAGTGGAGCCGCACTCACTGCGCATGCTCCGTGGATGATGCGCTGAACGTAAGCCTCTGCGCTGGGCTCCGCCCATCATTTACATATGATCACACCCACTTCCACTTGCGTCGGGTTACGCCAGCGCATTATCGTTACTCTGGCGCAAGTTTACGCGCAACTGCTATGTGAATTACAGGACTTGCGCTGAAAGGGTCTTCAGAGTAACGTAAATGAGAAGCGTTACTCCAGAGGAAAGATACTCTCATCTACCTGAATCTGGCCCTTTGTATATAGCACTAATAAACACTTTCACTTATCCTTTGGACTTGGTATCTGTGCCTGCTCATCCCAGGGAAGTTTTGTACCCACTACCTGTCCCCCAGGTTACAATATATATATATGCGTGCAAGTGTGGTGGTTTTTGTGTGGGGGGGGGGGGCGTACTAAGCACAGGCGTACCTTGCATAGCACACCCACCGGGAGCCGGGCTGAGACCACCTAACTCAATTCACATGTAGCCGAGACCGGGATCCAAACCCTTGGCTGCAGAGGTGAACGGCTTGTCAGCGCAGTGCCAATCACAGACTCCCAGTTTTCTTGTGTGTGGGGTTTCTGGGTATCGCACATCACTTCCTGTTTCTGTCCAGAGCAATGGCGGCAGCTGCTGCAGGTGTCCATTGTGCACTGAGCGCTGATTGGCTGAAGGAGCATCTTCCCCAGCGCGGCCTGTCTCCTCCCCTGTGACACATGTCGCCCAGTGGGTGCTGAGGGCTCCCCGTCAAAGCTTCTAAATTTCTCCTGCAAGTTAAGGTTCTCCTGATGGTTACGTTTCTCTTATGTTATGCGATTCATTTTAGGCGATTATGTTTTTCATGCTAGTTATGTCCTCATGCAATGTGTTCTTATGCTAGTAATGTCCTTATGCGATGTGTTTCTTATGCTAGTAATGTCCTCATGCGATGTGTTTCTTATGCTAGTGATGTCCACATGCGATTACGTTTTCACGTGCGGTCACGTTCTAATGCGATCACGTTCGCGTGCGATCACGGTCATCGTGTTACATTTCTCATGCAATCACGGTTTTCATGGTGGCTCTAATGCGATTACGTTTCGCATGGTAGTTCTCATGTGATTTCGTTTCTCATGCGATTATGTTCACGTGCGATCACGGTACTTGTGTGTTACGGTTCTCATGCGATCACGTTCTCATGTGGTTACGTTTCTCATGGTGTCTTCTCATGCGACTACGGTTCCCATGCGACTACTATTCCTATGTGACTACGGTTCCCATGGTATTATGTTTCTGATGCGATTACATTTTTTCATGCGACTACTTTTTCCATGCGACTACTTTTTCCGTGCGACTATGTTTCCCATGGTATTATGTTCTCATGCGATTACGTTTCTGGTGCGATTACGGTTTTCATGCGGGTTTGTCTCTCATGCGATTATGTTTCTCTCATGGTTTTGTGTTCTCATGTGAGTTTGTTTCGAATGCCTTTACGTTTTTTCATGCGACTATGTTTTTCATGCGATCACGTTTCTCATGTGGTTATGTTTCTCGTGCTATTACGGCTCATGTGTTTTTTGTTTGAGGCAATTACATTTCTCATGGTATCACGTTCTCATGTGGGTTTTTTTGTTTCTCATGCGATTACGTTTCTCATGTGGTTACGTTCTCATGTGATAACGCTTTTTATGCGATGACGTTTCTCAGGATGTCATGTTCTTATGCGATTACCTTTCTCATGGTTTACTCATGTGTTTTCGTTTCTCATGTGCACATTTCTCGAGCTAGTTACAGTTCCCAGGCGATCACGTTTCTCATGCGGGTCATGTCCCCCTGCGATTACGTTTCCCACGCTAGTCATGTTCTTGTGCATTGCACTTTCATGTGTCGCGTTTCTCAGACTAGTTATGTTCTCATGCTATTTTACATTGTTTCATGCAGTTATGTCTCATGTTTTACGTTACGTTTCCCATGCTATTCATGTTTTCTGGTATTTACGTTTGTCTTGGAGGTTTCAGTTGTGAAGCAATTATTGGTTATTAATGTATGTATGTACCATTACGCTTCTCATACGTTTACGCTTCTCATATGGTTACGCTGCTCTGGGTATTATGTTCTCAAGTGTATTACGCTTCTCATGCTATTCGTGTTTCTCATGTTCTTTTGTTTCTCGTACTATTCACGTTTCTCGTTCTATTTACTTCTCATGCTATTCATGTGCTCGGGTGCTTATGTCTCTCATGCTACTTCACGTCGCTCATGCAACTTCAGGTCTATCATACAGGTTTCAGTCGTGATGGTTTCTAGTTGGTAGTTTTGATATCATCATTGTAGATTCATGGCGTTTCACGGCTGGGGGGGTCACCCATCACGTCTATGGGTGCTTATGGATTGAGATTAGCATTTTTAATCTGCTTGTACGGTGGCAAGTCTCCTCATCCGTTTCTCATATGTTTCATGCATCTTGACATACTATCACCTGACACGTCTTTAGGTTCATCTGGTCTGACTGTACGTTTTTAATTTGCCTGCTACGCCTTAGGTTGCTCGGCCTTTGCAATTCATGGGTTTGTCACATTCTCAGTCCAGCTGCATTAGTCCTACACTTACCTACATTTTTTTTTCATAGTCTGTGCATTCATGTTTGTTAATGGCCACTCTCTACTGCTGGTTACCTGTTACGTCTACGGGTACTGTTGGATTGAGATGTTCGTTTCTAATTGGCTTGTGCGGTGGCAAGTCCCCTCATCCGCTTCTCATGGCTTTCATTACGTTCATATCACGTTATCTCACTATTCACATCATTTGCCTGACACGTCTTCGGGTTCATAGGCTTGAGTGTTACGTTTTTAATTGGCCTGATTTGCCCCCGGTTGCTCAGCCTTACTAGTTTCTTGAGACTTGCACGTTTCAGTCTTCTGCTATGTTTTCGTTCCTGCTCTACGTTACTGCGTGTGTTAATCACGAACACCTACGTAGGTAGGGGTGAGGGAGGTAGGGATTTTTCCTTTTCCTAAGGTGAGTTGGGGCTCGTTGGTTATGTTGTTTTTAACGATGTTGTTCTTCTTTGCAGATTTCATGTCACGGGCAGCAGATATCACAGAGTTTGCCGCCAGCTGTCTTTCTCCGGTTACAAATTCTATGCGTGGTAGCACGCTCTCCTTGAAACTCTCGATACGGCCTTTTTTTATTTATTTTTTACAGACGGAGCTTGATCTTCAAGTCCTGGGTTCTTTTTTCACTGACATTCAGTTCCTACTTGCCTTTTGCTTTCTTTTGCCACTTTCAGCTCAAATGGGTTTTCAAGCTGGGCCCAGGACAGTCTGGGCACTAGACTTTGCGGATGTACTCAGGGATAGGCCACTTTCCTTTCCCTAGTACTCCCTTCTCTGCTAGCACAGGGCATGACTCATATCCATTCCCTGCTGCTAAACGAGGGTAGAACTTCAATATCCTCTCCGGGCCATGCTTGCAGTACAGATGCAGTTTCTGCTCCCATTCATCAAGGGGTCTGTATTCTCGTTGTTGAGGAGTTAGATTGGCGGTAGTCAGCTTTATGTTCCACATGTCTGTCACAGGCAGGGCCGGCCTTAGGTGTTCAGGCGCCCTGTGCGAGAACACCTAAGGCCTCCTATAGTAAAATGCTGGGCCTTGTAGTCCACCAATGCCTCTACAGTAAAATGCTGGGCCCTTGTACTCCACCAATGCCTCCTATAGTAAAATGTTGGGCCTTGTAGTCCACCAATGCCCGTATAGTAAAATGCTGGGCCTTGTAGTCCACCAATGCCTCCTATAGTAAAAGCTCCAGCATTTTACTATGGAGGCATAACACGTTAGACACTGACTTTCTGGCTGCTCCCTCCCACTCCCCAGACCAATACCTACTCCCCTGGGCCAGCAGCAAAAACTCACGAGGGAGACAAGTCTCTCACCTTTTTTTTTCTTCCTACTGCCGACGCCTGTCACACTGAATGCCCGGGCCACTCCCCGACGGACATGACCACTTGACCCAATCACAGGGTGCCAGGGGCAGGTGGGAGAGAGGAGGAGGTGAGGGGGGTGAGAGAGAGGGGGTGAAGTGAGTTGGTGAGGATGAGAGAGAGAGAGAGAGGGGGGTTAGAGAAAGAGTGGTGGGTGGGAGAGAGGAGGTGAGCGAGGGGCTAAGTATGAGAGAGAGGATGGGGGTAAGCTGACACAGAGGGGAGGAGGCGGTGTAAGCTGACACAGAGGAGGGGGTGTAAGCTGACACAGAGGAGGGGAGGTAAGCTGACACAGAGGAGGGGGAGGTAAGCTGACACAGAGGAGGGGGAGGTAAGCTGACACAGAGGAGGGGGAGGTAAGCTGACACAGAGGAGGGGGAGGTAAGCTGACACAGAGGAGGGGGAGGTAAGCTGACACAGAGGAGGGGGAGGTAAGCTGACACAGAGGAGGGGGAGGTAAGCTGACACAGAGGAGGGGGAGGTAAGCTGACACAGAGGAGGGGGAGGTAAGCTGACACAGAGGAGGGGGAGGTAAGCTGACACAGAGGAGGGGGAGGTAAGCTGACACAGAGGAGGGGGGTGAGCTGACACAGAGGAGGGGGGTAAGATGACACAGAGGAGGGGCTGTAAGCTGACACAGAGGAGGGGCTGTAAGCTGACACAGAGGAGGGGCTGTAAGCTGACACAGAGGAGGGGGAGGTAAGCTGACACAGAGGAGGGGGAGGTAAGCTGACAGAGGAGGGGGGTGAGCTGACACAGAGGAGGGGGGTGAGCTGACACAGAGGAGGGGGGTGAGCTGACACAGAGGAGGGGGGTAGGATGACACAGAGGAGGGGGGGTAAGATGACAGAGGGGGGGTGACACAGAGGAGGGGGGTGGGGTGACACAGAAGAGGGGGTGACACAGAAGAGGGGGGGTGACACAGAAGAGGGGGGGTGACACAGAAGAGGGGGGGTGACACAGAAGAGGGGGGTGACACAAAGGAGGGGGGGTGACACAGAGGAGGGGGGGTGACACAGAGGAGGGGGGGTGACACAGAGGAGGGGGGGTGACACAAAAGAGGGGGGTGACACAAAAGAGGGGGGTGACACAAAAGAGGGGGGTGACACAAAAGAGGGGGGGTGACACAGAGGAGGGGGATGACACAGAGGAGGGGGGGTGCCACAAAAGAGGGGGGTGCCACAAAGGAGGGGGGTGACACAAAAGAGGGGGGTGACACAAAAGAGGGGGGGTGACACAGAGGAGGGGGGTGACACAGAGGAGGGGGGGTGACACAGAGGAGGGGGGGTGACACAGAGGAGGGGGGGTGACACAGAGGAGGGGGGGTGACACAGAGGAGGGGGGGTGACACAGAGGAGGGGGGCGGGTGACACAGAGGAGGGGGGCGGGTGACACAGAGGAGGGGGGCGGGTGACACAGAGGAGGGGGGGGGTGACACAGAGGAGGGGGGGGGTGACACAGAGGAGGGGGGGTGACACAGAGGAGGGGGGTGACACAGAGGAGGGGGGTGACACAACATCATTTTTTTTGTACGTTTTTTTTTTTTTTATAAATTCAGTTTCAGGTCTGGTGTCCACCCTCCTCATTGGAGTACAGGCGAGGGGGAGGAGGGAATGACACCTGTCAGCATGCTAGGTTAGGGGAGGGGACCGGACGGGCAGCCTTACCATTACTTTTCTTCAGCGTGTACGGCAGCAGTCTGTTCCTCCCGTCCCGGTCCCGGTTTCAGTCAGACTCAGTGTCCTCTGCTACTGGTGGCTGGCGCCGTTAGAATTTGAAGCTGCATGCATTACGCATGCACGCTTTACGCAACGGCGCCGCGCTACACCAGGACAGTAGCGGGGGAGAGGATGGAAGAAGGGGGGGCCAAGGGGACCAGTGTGAGTCAGACACTGTGGGCGCGACGGCGCCCCCCCCTTTGCAGCGCAGAGGTGCCATGCTAGCTGCCTGCTGAGCAGTGACCCGGGCGGCGGCCACCCATGTCCCATTCAACACATCATTCAGGGTAAACTGCCTGCGAGCTGTGATGGCCGCACGGCGCCCCTGTCGTTCATGGCGCCTTGTGCGGTCGCACAGCCCGCACACCCCAAAGGCCGGCCCTGGTCACAGGCATTCTTATGTTGGGGGCTTGTGGTTGCATACAGTTACTTTCATTTCAAATCTCTTGGCTAGCTCATCCTACTGTTTTATTTTTGCCCCCTTTTAGGCATACTGACCACATGACCCCGGCACACCTCAGGTCACTTTCCCATCTCAGATCAATTTCCCTGTTTTCCCCTCAGACTTTTCCCTAGCACGATTACCTGAGACTCTGAGTACAAATTATATATATATATATATATATATATATATATATATATATTATTTTTTTCTTGTTGCATATCTGAGTATGGATCCTCCATGCATCAGGGTCCCCAGAGAGCCCCCCATACATCAGGGTCCCCAGAGAGCCCCCCATACATCAGGGTCCCCAGAGAGCCCCTCATACATCAGGGTCCCAGAGAGCTCCTCCTTATATCAGGGTCTCCAGAGACTGAACCTGGGGTCCGTGTCCCATACATCAGGGTCCCCAGAGAGCCCCCCCTACATCAGGGTCCCCAGAGAGCCCCCCCTACATCAGGGTCCCCAGAGAGCCCCCCCTACATCAGGGTCCCCAGAGAGCCCCCCCTACATCAGGGTTCCCAGAGAGCCCCCCCCCCCCCTACATCAGGGTTCCCAGAGAGACCCCCTCTTACATCAGGGTTCCCAGAGAGCCCCCTCTTACATCAGGGTTCCCAGAGAGCCCCCCTCTTACATCAGGGTTCCCAGAGAGCCCCCCTCTTACATCAGGGTTCCCAGAGAGCCCCCTCTTACATCAGGGTTCCCAGAGAGCCCCCCTCTTACATCAGGGTTCTCAGAGAGCCCCCCTCTTACATCAGGGTCCCCAGTGAGGCCCCCATATATCAGGGTCCCCAGTGAGGCCCCCATACATCAGGGTCCCCAGAGAGGCCCACCCATACATCAGGGTCCCCAGAGATCCCCGCCCATACATCAGGGTCCCCAGAGAACCCCCCATGCATCAGGGTCCCCAAAGAGCCCCCCATGCATCAGGGTCCCCAAAGAGCCCCCCATGCATCAGGGTCCCCAGAGAGCCCCCCATGCATCAGGGTCCCCAGAGAGCCCCCCATGCATCAGGGTCCCCAGAGAGCCCCCCATACATCAGGGTTCCAAAGAGCTCCTCCTTACATCAGGGTTCCCAGAGAGCCCCCCCCTTACATCAGGGTTCCCAGAGAGCCCCCCCTTACATCAGGGTTCCCAGAGAGCCCCCCCCTACATCAGGGTTCCCAGAGAGCCCCCCCCTACATCAGGGTTCCCAGAGAGCCCCCCCCTACATCAGGGTTCCCAGAGAGCCCCCCCCCCTACATCAGGGTTCCCAGAGAGCCCCCTCTTACATCAGGGTTCCCAGAGAGCCCCCTCTTACATCAGGGTTCCCAGAGAGCCCCCCTCTTACATCAGGGTTCCCAGAGAGCCCCCCTCTTACATCAGGGTTCCCAGAGAGCCCCCCTCTTACATCAGGGTTCCCAGAGAGCCCCCCTCTTACATCAGGGTTCCCAGAGAGCCCCCTCTTACATCAGGGTTCCCAGAGAGCCCCCCTCTTACATCAGGGTTCCCAGAGAGCCCCCCTCTTACATCAGGGTCCCCAGTGAGGCCCCCATATATCAGGGTCCCCAGTGAGGCCCCCATACATCAGGGTCCCCAGAGAACCCCGCCCATACATCAGGGTCCCCAGAGAACCCCGCCCATACATCAGGGTCCCCAGAGAACCCCGCCCATACATCAGGGTCCCCGGAGAGTCCCCCATGCATCAGGGTCCCCAGAGAGCCCCCCCATACATCAGGGTTCCAAAGAGCTCCTCCTTACATCAGGGTTCCCAGAGAGCCCCCCCCCCTTACATCAGGGTTCCCAGAGAGCCCCCCATACATCAGGGTTCCCAGAGAGCCCCCCATACATCAGGGTCCCCAGTGAGGCCCCCATACATCAGGGTCCCCAGTGAGGCCCCCATACATCAGGGTCCCCAGAGAGGCCCCCATACATCAGGGTCCCCAGAGAACCCTGCCCATACATCAGGGTCCCCAGAGAGCCGCGCCATACATCAGGGTCCCTTATTTTTTATTTTCCTTGCATGTCACCCTCAGATCTACAGAAACAAGTGCACTTGTAGTGCAAAGTGGATTTGCCTTTATAGGTAAAGTTGATCCAGGGAAAATCCAGGGGGATCAGGAGGGATTATTTTAACGTTCCTCTGGATTGACTGTGGGTATTGGATATGCACTGTATATGGAGACTTTCTATGTAAAGGTATTTAAAACAAAAAAAATTGGTTTGACTTGTTTGGGCATTTGTTGTTCAACGTGACTATGAAGTTAATGATGCTGTTTCAATATTCATTGAATATTAGATGGGGGTGTGACATAACATTCCACTTTCCTGAACCAAAAAAAGTGTATGTCACGGTCAGTGTGGCAGAGATCACTAGAATGGCTAAAATACATGTCTTTCCACAAATAAAACCGTAAACATACATGTATCTTATTTTTGTATTTATTTGTGTTCTCTGAGTTTTAGTTGAATTAGAAATATGAAATATCTAATGCAATATGTCACAGTGTTTCTTCTTTGTCATGGGCAGTACAACATCAAACATGTTTGTTCATTTCTTAGTTTGCAGAATGTTATTCCCTTGAGTGACTCTGAGCTGGAGATGCCACCAGATCCCGAGTCTCAGCTTCAAGAGCAAGAGAAACGCATAGAACTATCCTGTGCATTGGCAACTGAGGCTTCACGTCGTGGTCGTCTTCTTTCTGGTAATGCCTGTTTCTGCATGTAGAAGCAGCTTTGTGTTATCAAATATGTCCAAGCACATTAGAACATTTGGAGGCATATTTTAACGTCATACTAATGTCTTGTTTTATTTTTTCATTTAAAAATCACAAGCATGTTATTGATCTTATTGCAACTCTAAGGGTCCATGCACACTTTTTTTTTTTTTGAGCACCACTGTTTAGGTGCTTTGTGCAGTGGTTTTGCACAGAGAAGCCCTTGATCCTCCTCTTCTCAGGTTTCTCGTCTGCACTCCTGGCCCCTCCCTTCCTTCTGCCGGGTGCCACAGCAAACAGCTTGCTATGGGGGCACCTGAGCTGAGCCACAGCTTTGTGTGTCTCTTCAGACACGGAGCTGCGGTTCGGCCCAGCCCCATTTCTCTTTTATTGGCTCACTGACTTTGACAACAGTGTGAGCCAATGGTGTCCACTGTGTGTCTCAGCCAATGAGGAGGGAGAGTCCCAGACAGCCGAGCCTCCTATGCAACATCGATGGATCGACATGAATTTAGGTAAGTATTAAAGGGCTGAGGGGGGCTGCTGCACACAAAAGGGTTTTTATCCTAATTCATAGAATGCATTAAGATAAAACAAACTTCTGCATTTAGAACCACTTTAAGAGGCAGAATCTAGAGTTTAGATGCAGAAAAAATAACACTCCTAAGTTGCATTTTTGAGAGGAGTTTTATGGCAGGAAAAAAAGCATATTTTTTCTGTTAAAAAACTGGAGTTTTTTTTAAACCCAGTGTGCATGGACCCTTAGCAGTGTTAGCTTTTAGTCACTGATTTAAAGAGTAGGGCCCGGATTCACGTACCCGGGCGTATCTTTTGAGCGGCGTAGCGTATCTTCTTTACGCTACGCCGCCGCAACTTAGAGAGGCAAGTGCTGTATTCACAAAGCACTTGCTCCCTAAGTTACGGTGGCGTAGTGTAAATGTGCCGGCGTAAGTCCGCGTAATTCAAACTAGCTAGGCAGTGGGCGTGTTTTATTAAAATTAACCGTGCCGAATGCAAATTATGTGCCGAACAAACGGTGCATGCACCGGCCGTGAACGTATCCCAGTGCGCATGTTCAGAAGCACGTCGGATAGAATGCCTAAGGGTCCTTTCACACGTGCGGACCGTTGGTCCGTTTTTTCATACATCCGTTTACGGACTGCAATGCTTTCCAATGGGATAGCATAGGTTAGCGGATGAGCATCCGCTAACGTCCGTTAACATCCGTCTCTGTTCAGCTCCGTTTTTTTGAACGGAAGAAAACCCTATTTTTCTTCCGTCAAAAACGAAAGAACGGACGAAAAACGGATGTTAGCGGACGATCTGTTAACACCCGATCCGCTAACATCCGTTTTTCATCAAAATATGTAATAAAAATAAAGTTCTAACAAAAAAAAACGGATGAAAAACGGATGACAACGGATGAAAAACGGATGAAAAACGGATCAACTGATGATAAAAAACTGATCTAAAAAATGGTCCGCACGTGTGAAAGAGCCCTAAGTGACGTAGGCGCGCAATGCCTACGAAAAGTGAATGTAACCTACGCCCAGCCCTATTCACGTACTACGTAAACGACGTAAAATTTGACGGCGTCGTTCCCTGGCCCATACGTTTGCATTAGCTGCGCCTCATATAGCAGGGGTAACTTTACGCTGGACGTAAGCCTTACGCAAAGCGCATATATGAAGCGGCCGGACGCATCTACGTTTGTGAATCGGCGTATCTTGCTCATTTGCATATTTAACATGGGAACGCCGAATGCGGCCAGCGTAACTACAGTATGCGCCCACGATACGCCGGCATAGGCAAGTTACGCCGGATGACTGAAGCCATGTTTTTTGGCGTATCTCTCTTTTTCGAAGCGCCGCAACACGGGCGTTTTTAACTCCTTTGGTTGCTAGCAGGGGTTAAAATCGCCCTGCTAGCGGCCGAAAAGCACTACTTAAACAGCAGTAAAGCGCCACTAACATACGGGTGTGAAAGGTGTAAAAGGGGTCCTAACCTTTTTTTAGGACAGTGTTCAAATCTAGTTTGAAGCTCATGATGAGATCTGTCAGCAAAATACAGACATTGGGGCTGATTTACTAATGAAGCTGGGCTGCGCCGGTACATGCCTTAATAGGTGCGCTGGATGAAGCCTTAATTAGGCGCATGAACCAGCCGCAGCAGCAGCGCGATGTAATTGATTAGTAAAGCCGCCGCCGAACTCCCTGTTAAAGTCTATGGGGGAAATCTTAATTGTGAATTTTAAAGGCTAATCTGCAAGTTTTGTCCTAAAAAGTGTTTGGGGACCTCAGTCCTGCCCCAGGGGACATGTACCAATGCTTTTTTTTTTTTTTTTAAACGGCCGTTTTTTCGGGAGCAGTGATTTTAATAATGCTAAAAGTGCAACAATAAAAGTGTAATTTTTCTTTAAATTTCGTACCATGGGGGGGCTCTAATGTCAGCATGTGAAAAAGCGCATGTTTCCCGTGGTTAGAACTGTCTCTGCACAAAATGACATTTTTCAAAGCAAAAAAGCCATTTAAAACTGACTCGCGGCAATAATGAATTGTCGGCTTCCGTCAATTGCAGGAGAATTCATTCATTAAAAAAACAAAAAAAAAAAGCGTGGGGGTCCCCCCAAATTCAATAACCAGACCCTTTAGGTCTGGTATGGATATTAAGGGGAACCCCGCCGTCAATTTAAAAAAAAATGACGTGGGGTTCCCCCCAAATATCCATAACCAGACCCCTTATCCGAGCACGTTGACCTGGCCGGCCGCAGAAAAGAGGGGGGGACAGAGCGCGACCCCCCCCCTCTCCTGAACCGCACCAGGCCACATGCCCTCAACATTGGGAGGGTGTTTTGGGGTGCCCCCCAAAACACCTTGTCCCCATGTTGATGAGGACAAGGGTCTCTTCCCCACAACCCTTGCCCGGTGGTTGTGGGGGTCTGCGGGCAGGAGGCTTATCGAAATCTGGAAGACCCCTTTAACAAAGGGGCCCCCAGATCCCGCCCCCCCCCCTGTGTGAAATGGTAATGGGGTACATTGTACCTCTACCATTTCACGAAAAAAAAATGTAAAGGGTTAAAAACGACAAGAGCCGGTTTTTGACAAGTCCTTTATTATCTTCTTTCTTCTTTCCTTCGGGTTTCTTCCTTCTTCTTCTTCCTCTGCTTCTGTCTTGGGTCTTCTATTCCCGCATCTTGCCCGGCGTGTTCTTCCATCTTCTGCTCCTCCCGCTGTCCTTCTCGTCCGCATCTTCTCCTTCTTGTTCTTCGCCGGAGGCGCCGCTTCCAATTGAAATCCCTGCTGTCTGCCGGACCACGCCCCCCTCTGACGCCACGGACAAGCTCTTAGGAAAGTCCCCGTGTGGTGCCTGTGCGTCAGAGGGGGGCGTGGTCACATGTTCCAGAAAGCAGGCAATTCAATTGGAAGCGGCGACTCTGGCAAAGAAAAAGCCGCGCAGAAGCTTCAAATTGAATTGCCCGCCCTCTGACATGTGACCACGCCCCCCTCTGACGCACTTGCAGCACACTCCTAAGAGCTTGCCCGTGGCGTCAGAGGGGGGCGTGGTCCGGCAGACAGCGGGGATTTCAATTGGAAGCGGCGCCTCCGGCGAAGAAGAACAAGAAGGAGAAGATGCGGACGAGAAGGACAGCGGGAGGAGCAGAAGATGGAAGAACATTCCGGGCAAGATGCGGGAATAGAAGACCCAAGACAGAAGCAGAGGAAGAAGAAGAAGGAAGAAACCCAAAGGAAAGAAGAAAGAAGATAATAAAGGACTTGTCAAAAACCGGCTCTTGTCGTTTTTAACCCTTTACATTTTTTTTCTCGTGAAATGGTAGGGGTACAAGGTACCCCATTACCATTTCACACAGGGGGGGGGCCGGGATCTGGGGGGCCCCTTTGTTAAAGGGGTCTTCCAGATTTCGATAAGCCTCCTGCCCGCAGACCCCCACAACCACCGGGCAAGGGTTGTGGGGAAGAGACCCTTGTCCTCATCAACATGGGGACAAGGTGTTTTGGGGGGCCCCCCAAAACACCCTCCCAATGTTGAGGGCATGTGGCCTGGTGCAGTTCAGGAGAGGGGGGGCCGCGCTCTGTCCCCCCCTCTTTTCTGCGGCCGGCCAGGTTAACGTGCTCGGATAAGGGGTCTGGATTTTAGGGGGGACTCCACGCCATTTTTTTGTAATTTGGGGTGGAGTTCCCCTTAAATTCCACAACAGACCTGAAGGGTCTGGTTATGGATATTTGGGGGGAACCCCACTTAATTTTTTTTTTTAAATTGACATCGGGGTTCCGCTTATTATCCATACCAGACCTAAAGGGTCTGGTTATTGAATTTGGGTGGACCCCCACGCTTTTTTTTTGGTGTTTTTTATGAATGAATCCTCCTGCAATTGCCGGGAGCTGACAATTCATTATTGCCGCGAGTCAGTTTTAAACGGCTTTTTTCCTTCAGAATGTCATTTTTCACATGCTGACATTACACCCAGGGCCGCCATCAGGGGGGTACAGGCAGTACACCTGTAAGGGGCCCGGGGGTCCGGAGGTGCCCAGATGCCTGGAGGCCCCCCAGCGCCCCAGATGGTAACCCCCCTCTTTTTTTTTTTTTGTATATATATTTTTTAGTTTATTTTTTTAGGATTTTTTATTAAAGGGCCAATTTTTGGAATTTAATTTTTTTTAGCAGTCCGGAGGTCCCCAGGGGACCCCCCATATTTTTTGTTATTAAAGGGCCAATGTTTTTTTTTAGGGGTCTGGAGGTCCCCAGTGGCCCGGAGATCCCCAGGGCTCCAGATGACAACCCCCCCCCCCTTTTAAAAAAAAAATACAAAAAATTATATATTTTTATATATTTTTTAGTTATTTTTTTAACATATATATATATATATATATATATATAATATAATTATGAAAGGGCCCAGAGGGCCCCAGATGACAACCTTTTTGCTTATAAAAATGTTATAAACATTTTCCCCAGGTTTTTTTTTTTTAACTTTAATTAATTTTTTAAAGTGTATTTTGTGCGTGAAGTCGAGAGAGAGGAGCTGGACTTGCAATCGCCATCCTTCTCCATGCCCCCGGTGGCAATGGCGGGTGTGAGGGGGGGGCCTCCCACTCACCCCACCCTACCTGCTACACTTGGGAGCCCAATGGGACAGAGGGACTCCCCCTATGAGGGAGTCTAGCCCACCCAGCCAGCCCTGTAGGTCCTTCGCCTCTCTTTATTTTAGGAGACCTCATGGCCAAAGTGCGTTCGTGTGCGTGCAAGTGTGGTGTTTTTTTTTTGGGGGGGGGGGGGGCATACTAAGCACAGGCGTACCTCGCATAGCACACCCACCGGGAGCCGGGCTGAGACCACCAAACTCAATTCACATGTAGCCGAGACCGGGATCCGAACCCTTGGCTGCAGAGGTGAACGGCTTGTCAGCGCAGTGCCATTCACGTTGAGCCACCACAGCTCCCACCCCATGTTATTTTTTTTTAGATTTTTGGTAGTTATTTTTCATTAAAGGGCCCAGAGCTCCCAAGGCAACCCCCTTTTTTATTATTTTATATATATATATATATATATACAGAGCTTTTTTTCTCAGAAAATAGGTGCAGGAACTCAACCACGACCCGTTCAGATTTCACAAACAGTAGAAGAGTCTTAAAGGGGCATTAAATACCAGAATTGCATTACATACAGTGTGCAGAGTTCAGGGGGTTACAAAGCAGTCACTTGTAAACACAGAAACCAGACTTCTGTGTTCACAAGTGATTGTGGCGAGCGGGCACCAAAGGGTCTGAGCCAAAGGTGGTGGAACTGAGTTCCACCAAGTTCCCCCAGAAAAAAAGCCCTGTATATATATATAGATATTTTAATTTATTTTTCATTAACGGTCCCAGAGGTTTATTTTTATTAAAGGGCCCAGAGGTGCCCAGGGCCCCCGGATGGCTACCACCCTTTTTTTAATATATATTTTTCTATATTTATTTTTTTGTAAAGGAACCCCCCGCTTATCAAATTGCGGCAGCCCCCCCCCCCCTTCTCAATTTCAGGCGGCAGCACCCCCCCCCTGTCCTCTGCTCCAGGGGGCCCATGCCTGAAGCTGTGTAAGGGGCCCCAAATTTCCTGATGGCGGCCCTGATTGCCCCCCCCCCCCCATGGTACGAAATTTGAAGGAATTTTTAACTTTTATTGTTGCACTTTAACCACTTCCATACCGCGCCTATTCTGGCACTTCTCTCCTTCATGTAACAATTATATTTTCTTCCTTGAAAATTACTCAGGACCCCCAAACATTATATATATTTTATTAACAAACACCCTAGGGAATAAAGTGGCGGCCATTTTTTCTTACACATTTCCAACGGTATTTGCGCCAAAAATTTTCAAACGTTTTTGTTTTTTTTTGCCTTTCAAAAAAAAACCTGTTTCATGAATGACAATATAAGAAAGCAGTAAAGCTAGCCCAATTTTTAGGGATAAGGTGAAAGATGATGTTACACCGAGTAAATAGATACCTAACTAGTCACGCTTTCATATTGCGCACACTCATGGAATGGCGCTAAACTTCGTTATTAAAAATCTCCATAGGCGACGCTTGACTTTTTTTCTCAGGTTACCACTTTTGAGTTACAGAGGAGGTCTAGTGCTAAAATTATTGCTCTCACTCTAACGCACGCTATGATACCTCACATATGGGGTTTGAAGGATGTTTACATATGTGGGTGGGACTTGCATGCGTGTTCGCTTCTGAGTGCGAGCTACTAGGGACAGGAGCATTTAAATTCCTTTTTTTTTTTAACTTAATATTTTCATTTTTGCACTTGTTTGTCCCTTTTTTTGTATTATTTTTCACTTTTCTTCCTATTACAAGGAATGTAAACATCCCTTGTAATAGGACTAGTGTGTGACAGGTCCTCTTTATAGAGAAAGGCGGGGTCAATTAGACCCCACATCTGTCCTCCAGGCTGGAAAGCATGGAATTGGTAAAAAAAAAAAATATATATTACATCTCATGCTTTCAGCTGCGATCATGTTCGTTCAGCACAGTAGTGTAGTGTGTAGCATGTTCACCTAGCAGCAAAAGGGTTGCTGGTTCGAATCCTGCCCGTGACACTATCTGCCTGGAGTTTGCATGTTCTCCCTGTGCGGGTTTCCTCCCACAATCTAAAAACATGCTGTAAATTGGATCCTGGCTAAATAAGCCTTAATATGCAGTAGGATATTTAGGTTGTGTGCTGCCCTAGGCCTGACCAAATTTTGGCACCCCCTAATAGAAAAATGACCCACCCTTCCTGTCAAGGCCACACCCTGTTTTTTTATGACCCACCCAGGAATTTTCAGGGGACACACACAAGTTCTGTAGGGGGGGGGCACAGGAGTCCCTTAATTTGCCTAGTTTTTCGATCACTTCCTGTTTGGCTATGGGGCAGGAAGTGAAGGCCAATCTCCCCAAACGGACAGGGATAATACAAAATAAACTGACAGAGCTTCTACCCCCCCCCCCTCCCAACTCTATCCAAAATGAAAGAAAACAAAAAAATAAAAGTGATGATTATAGTTCCAGTTTAACCCCAAATTTCAGATCATTTTATTGAGAGGCTTAAGAAAATATAACCATGCCAATAGGCCAGGATCCAGCGTTGCTAATATGTATGAATGTGTGTTAGGGACCCCCACAAACACCACCCAATGTTAAATCAACAATTTTCTTGTTTGTTTTGGGGATGCCTGCACCCCTGATAGGGTAAAGACACCTCACAAATGTTGTCACTTTCTACTTAATTCATTCACTTCCTGCCACATAGCCAAACAGGAAGTGAGGAAAAAACCTGAGTAATGTTTTGTTGGGGACACACAGATCAATATAAATAGTTTCCCATTTTGGAAATTGCATTTTGCTGTGTACACCCCAAATTAATAGGGATCTTGGACTTTGGGGTCCATTTACTAAAGGCAAATCCACTTTGCACTACAAGTGGACAAGCAAGGAAGAAAAATAAAAACTTGGCGGGATTGGAAGTAAAAACCATCAGTGCTTCCCTTCTGATTTTCATTGCCTACGCTTCTATTGCAGAGTGGCTTTGCCTTTACTAAACCCCAAAATAACTAATCATTTGGGGTGTACACTGCAGTGCAATTTGCTTAATGGGGACACTAGTTAGATTGACCTGTGTCCCGAAGAATAGACCATTGGTAGGGTTTTAACCTCACTTCCTGTTCAGCTGTGTGACAGGAAGTGAAGCCAATTTTAGGAAAAGGAACACAAAGCCCAACCTTAAAACACTAGCAGGGGTACTAACACTCAATTGGCTTCCCTCAAACAACCCACAATTAGAATAGGATTGTCTTGTGCTAGTTTCAAGCACAGCGCTGTAAATCAGCACTTCAAGCCTGTCCACCAATGCCTTGAAGGAAGAGGTTGTGTCTTTGAAGCAGCTCCTGTGAAGAACCAGACCCTGGAGGAGAGGGGAGGCTATGGCCTCATCAAGCCCAGGCCAGGGGCTTGTTCCTGGGCAAGGGGAGTTCACCTCCCGCCCGGTACCTCCGAGGACCGTGGATCTCCCGAGTTTTGGGGATTTAAATAAAGAAGAGAAGCAATTTTTGTCGGTCCAGTCCAAGCTGGCAGATTGGACTTTTCCCCAGCAAGGGGAGGATGATCAGCGAATGCTGAGAAGACGCAGCAAAACCAAAGGTTTGATTCAGAAGGCGGCACAAGCTCTCCATTCTAGGATTACAGTGCTGGCCAGTTTAAGGAACAGAAGAGATCGGGCTAGTAGCTCAAAAAGATTCGAATTCAAGGAAGCAATAGACCTGTTGAAAGAGCAGAATGGCCAGTTATGGGGTCTTGTTATGTGTCTCTGTTCCAGAGGGACTGCAGAGAAGGCTTTCCTCCTTCCAATCAGGAGGGAGCTCCAACGTGCCTCTGAGGAGAGCAAGCAGGCAGCAAGGAGAGGCAAGTCAGCATTAGTAGCTGAGGGGGCTGGGGGTTCTCTGTTAGTGGAACCTCAGACCTCAGGGACTATTTCGGATTGTACCGCTGAGGGCGCCCAGGCACCTGCCGGACCCCAACCTGTGAAGATAGGGGGTACAACATCAAGTGGGAGGTTGTCCCACGAAGGAGGAGGTACTTGCGTGAGTGAGAGAGGTCTCAACCCCGTGGTGAGTCTTTCTCGTCTTCCGCCTGGTCTTTTGGTCACCGTGAAGAGTGTGTCTGGTTCCCAGCAAGATCAGGGTGATAAGCCTGCTCCTGGAAGCGGGGGTGCTTTGGCCTCTGTGAACCCAGCAAGTAGCCTACAGCAGGGTCAGCCGGCTGTTGTGGTGGCGACCGCTGCGGGTTTACAGGGTGAGGGGCAGGCATCTACTGCGGATCCAGTTGAGATGGACTGTATGACATCTAGTATGGAAGAAGCTATGGCTAGGATAGCAATGGCTGCCGAGGGAGAGGGCACGCCATGCCATGTGGAGCCTCCTGCTTCTGGACGACCAATCAGCAGTGACTTGGAGGGCATTTCCGCTGTGCGGGAATCTCCCGTGATTGGGACGGAGCCGCGACCGGAAGTGACGTCAGCACGTGACCCAGAACCGGAAGTGACGTCAGCATGTGACCCGGTACCAGAAGTGACGTCAGCACGTGACCCGGAACCGGAAGTGACGTCAGCGGGTGAACCGGAAGTGGCTGTGGTGACACCCGGAGCTCCATTTCCCGGCCAGGTCCGGTCCTCAGCTTTGGAACGGAATACCCAGGGACTTGTGAGTACTTCCCCATCTGCGGGTCTCCCCTCTGAACAGGCTCCAGTTTGGGGGGATCACCCTGCGGGACATTTAGATGATGAATGTTTGGCAATAGATTTTATTAGAAAGTTAGAAGGTTCCCAGTCTGCAGCTGTGACAGAAGTCCATGTAGGTTCCTATGGAGCCTGTGAAGAGATGGGGGACTCTGGTTTTAATATGGATGATACTCAATTGGCTCAGGTACAGGAAGTTGTGTTGGGGTCGGTCCCCCTTTCGGGTCCTTCAGTAGTGAGGGGGAGGGCAGCGAGTCATGAGGAGACTGCCCAGGTTGCGTCAATGGAGGTCCTGAGGGGGGTTGGTCCATTTGATGCACCCCAACCTGCGGGAGTTATCACAACCTCTCAGGAAGAGAGCTTGCTCAATGCTTTGAGGGAGGGCAGGTCTTATGCTCAAGTGGCTGGGTTAAGTGCTCCCTTGGATCATATTTACAGCAAGTTCGGTGCCCGCAATTTCAGGGTTCCCCCTGCGCAAGAGCAGCGGGGTGAGAGGGCATGGTCCAGGGGAGGTGGTGGTACAGAACGCAGGAGGAGGAATGTGGTGCAACTAAAGTTTATTGGTGAAGGTCAGTGCCCGTCCCGAGGAGAGGTCATCGATATGGTCCTCTCTCTGGGAGTAAGGGCGTCTGACCTCTTTGCGGTTATCCATCCGGGAGGTTCAGTAGAGTTTGATTTTAGTTTTATGTCAGTCATCGTTATGGAAATGTTTTTGTTGAATTATGAACTAGTCAAAAGACAGGACCCATGGTCCAAGTTCTGTTTGACCCCCCTGTCTAGGCAGGAGGAGGTCAAAAATGTAACCATCCTGGTACGCAATGAATCCCTTCCTCCGGAAGACATTGCGACCTGGTTGACCCATCATGGCCAGCTCCAGTGCCCCCTTCGGAAGAAGGTGGATGAAAGGGGGATCTGGACAGGGGCCTGGGGGGTTAAGATTAAGTTGAAGAGGCAGGGAAATAGCATGGCTCATATCCCTGGGATATCCCTCCCGCTTTCTTCCCGTTTTGCCCCGCTCTCCCCCCCCGGGTGGATTCTCATGCGTTGGGTGGTGCAGTAACCCAGGAGGATATGGAGGTGGCCCTTGGGTCACAGAAAAGACCTCAGGCCGGGTCAAGTGAAGAGCCCTCAGAGGGTATGACTGGGGTGGGCCCAGCAGCCGGTGATACTGGTTGGGTAGTGCTTAGGAAAAATAAGAAGAAAAAGAAAAAAAGTAAAAAAAGGTGTTAAATGAGTGATGCGGGAGTGGGTTCTGTGCCCTGTTCTAAGCAGGATGAGGGTGCGGGTGCCGCAGAGTAATTTGTTATTTTACTAGTCGGTTAATATAGCGGGATTTTGTTCGATGTTTATGATGTATAGATATGTGGTCTGTTGATGGATTTGGCTAGCTATGACCTGGTGCAGTGGCCAGATGGGGCAGAGGCTGTAGGTTTCTGCAGTTGATGCCAATAGGCTTGCGCAGGTAGTTGGCTAATCCGCGTAAAATATGCCATATATATAGTATTTTGTTATTCTTTCTTTTGTTTCTTATGGACCTTAATTATGGGTATGCACCAATAGTGACCCAAAGTGCAATGAGCCGGATAATGGAGGGTGATAAAAGTTTGCCCAACCTGATAGAGGTTAGCACTGGTGAATTGGTTGCGTGTTAGTAGTCTGTGTTTTCAAGGTTTGTAAATTCAATGTTGGTCTTATAGGAGTGTTATAGTTGTTTAAATGATTATCTTGTATATGTAAATGTTTGTAAGCAGTGTGAGATTTTCTTGATGTTTCCCCGTTATTTGTAAATTTGGTACCTAATGTCGTGTCTGAATAAACAAAAAATTTCCACCAATACCCCCCCCCCCCCCCCCCCCCTCCAAACAGGCCCTGTTTGCAGCTTTTCCTACATCTTGCACATGTGCTTTAAAAAGTCAGTCTGGACATCAATTCTAGGAAACAATACTTACCGCTTTGTCCTTCCTTTTCTGGTGACTAAACATTTCATGCATACACACCAGGAAAGAGCTTAGAGACAAATCACACTTGATGGTTTAGGCCCAAACTATTTCAGCTGCAGCGGTTGAAATCCATAGCATGTAAAAAATATCACATAACAAACTTCAAAATTTGAAAGTTATTTTATTGGTCCACAAAACAAGGAAAGCAAAACAAAAAATTACAAATAAACACACCAAAAAAATATAAAAAAAACTAAAAACAAAAAAGACCAACGTTTATTTCACAGTCATTGGAAAATAAATCATGCTTTTGAAATAACAGGATAGACCCACAGGATTAAAACATTAGTCATTAACATCTTAGAGAAACATTTAGCAAAATTATGCAGCAGACAAAACATCCAAAAAAACAAAACTTGCTCCAAAACATCTCTGTTTCGCTCCGCCATTACTTCCAGCCAGCAAATCTGCCCCCTCTGAGGGCAGCTGACACGTGCACTATCCACGCTTTTTATAACATGTGTGCTAATGAACCAATTGGAAACACATGAAGAAATGTCAGCCTCTAGTTTGTGTGCACTTGTAACTGCTTACACCTGTTAAGGATGTCCTTAAATTACTAAGCCAAAAAAACAGCTTTCTGAGCATGCTCAGAAAGATGCATGTCATTTTCAGGCTCAGACAACCAGCTTCTTTTTCTAAGTGTTCGAGCATGCCCAGTTCACTCGAAATGCAGTACCAGAATCAAATCTGCAATGGCGGATGAAAGCATTAGAGGTGGTTTTTTTTGGTCCCCCTGAACTGATGCTTTTCAACCTGAAGGGGAGGTCTTATAGAATTTGTACGTAACAAACATAAATAATAATAATTTAAACGCCCCTGTCCCTAGTAGCTCACAGTCAGAAGCGAACACGCAGCATTTTTTTTGTTTCCGGTTACCAGTTTAGATTTACAGATGAGGTCTAGTGCTAAAAGTATTCCTCTCGCTCTTACGCATGCTATGATAGGATGTTGGTTTGAAGGATGTTTCCATATGTGGGCGGGCCTTAAATGTGTAAGTCCCGCCCACATATTGAACCCCCGTTCAAACCCCACATGTGAGGTATCATAGCGTACGTTAGAGCGAGAGCAATACTTTTAGCACTAGACCTCCTCTGTAAATCTAAACTGGTAACCTGAAAAAAATAAATTAAAAAAGTGTTGCCTATGGGTATTTTCAAGTACTGAAGTTTGGCGCCATTCCATGAGTGTGTGCAATATTAAAGTGTAACATGTTGGGTATCTATTTACTCGGTGTAACATCATCTTTCACATTATGTCCATAAATTGGGCTAACTTTAGTGTATTCTTAATTTGTAACCATTTGAGCCCCAGAGCATATTACTGGTCACTGATGGGGCCAGTTTCTGCATTTCAACACTGCGTCATTTTGACTGACAATTGCGGGGTTGTGTGACGTGGCCCCCAAACAAATTTGGCGTCCTCATTTTTCCCCCCCAAAAAAAATTTAATTTGTTTTTTTTTGGTGGTATTTGATCACCTCTGCGTTTTTTCTTATTTTTGCTTGAACCAAAAATATAGCGACAATTTGGTAAATAAAAAGACATCTTTTTTACTGTTTGCTATAATAAATCTCCCCCAAAATATATTCAAAAAATGTTTGCCCTCAGTTTAGGCCGATAAGTATTCTTCGACATATTTTTGGTTCCAAAAAATCACAATAAGCGTTTGATTGGTTTGGGCAAAAGTTATAAGTAGGGGTTGGTCTTATGGGTTTTTTAGGAATAATTTTTTGTTTTACTAGTAATGGTGGCTATCATTGATTTTTCTGGCTACTGCGACATTGTGGCGGACACATTTTTGTGAGATTTGGCATTTTTCTAGCGAGCAATGGTATAGAAATGCATTGCTTACTATAAAAATGACACTGGCAGGGAAGGGGTTAACAGTAGGGGCGCGGAAGGGGTTGATTATGTTACCTGGGTGTGTTCTAACTGTAAAGGGGGTGGGACTGTCTAGGGGAAATGACAGATCGCTGTTCATACATTGTAGGGACAGACGAGCAGGCATTCCCCCCCCCCCCCTGACAGGACCGGGATAAAGGGGAACTCCACACCAAATAAAAAAAAAAAACGGCGTGGGGTTTCCCCTTCAGGTGCACAACAGGCTCTTAGATTTGATCTGAAACATAAGGGGTTAAACCCACGCCAAAAACGGCGTGGGGTTCCCCCTTAGATCCAGACCCTTCTCCCAGGCACGCAGTCTGGCCGGACAGGAATGGGGGTGGGGACGAGCGAGCGCCCCCCCCCCCTCCTGAGCCGTACCAGACCACATGCCCTCGACATGGGGGAGTGTGTGCTTTGGGGGAGGGGGGGCACTGCCCCCCCACCCCAAAGCACTCTTGTCCCCATGTCGATAGGGACAAGAGCCTCTTCCCGACAACCCTGGCCGTTGGTTGTCGGGGTATACGGGCGGGGGGCTTATCAGAATCTGAGAGCCCCCTATAATAAGGGGGCCCCCAGATTCTGGCCCCCCACCCTATGTGAATGAGTATGGGGTATATCGTACACCTACCCATTCACCGGGTGGAAAAGTGTAAGCACAAATAAACCACACAGAAAAAAATAATTTATTAGTCAGCTCTGGGGGTCTTCTGCCGGGACCCCCCACCACCAGCCCATTGGGCCCCGGGCTTCGCCGTTTTCTGCCGGGGGACACACCCACCGATGCTCTCTGCCATGTCCAGCCAGGCCCCCACCCCAAAATAAGCTCTTTTACATCCGGGGGGGGCCGGCCGAAAACAGCAGAGAACAACGGGGGGCTGAGCCCCTCAGTCTTCCAGACGTTTTCTGCCGGGGGGGCTCCAGCCCCGCACCGGTCTTCGCCGCCGCCTTCCACCGGGGGGGGACACCCACCGATGCTCTCGGCCATATTCGGCCAGGCCCCCACCCCAAATTAAGCTCTTTCACATCCGGGGGGGGCGGCGGAAATGGCGGAGAACAACGGGGGCGAAACCCCTCCTCGGTCTTCGCCGCCGCCTTCCGCCGGGGGGTACACCTACCCCCCCGGTCTTCGCCACTGCCTTCCGCCGGGGAGAGAGACACCCACCGATGCTCTCCGCCATGTTCGGCCAGGCCCCACCCCAAATTAAGCTCTTTCACATCCGGGGGGGGGGCGTCGGAAATGGCGGAGAACAACGGGGGCGTCGCCACTCCTCGGTCTTCTAGCCGTTTTCTGCCGGGGGGGGGGAAACACCCACTCATGCTCTCCGCCATGCTCGACCGGGCCCCCACCTTGGGCTCCTCCGCTTCTGCCTGGCTCCTCCCGAGGCCAGGGCTTCTTTCACCGTCTTCCGCCGGAGGGAGCCACTCTCCGGGCTTCTCGTCGCTGTCTTCCGCCGCGGGGCACCACCTGCGGGGGCCAGGCCTTCTTCTGCCGCCGCCTTCACCACGAAGCTCCGTGCTTGTGGGGGTAGGGCAGCGGGCTTCGAAGTCTTCGGCCGGAGTGAGGGTCGCAGATCCCACTCCGGACTTCTAGTCGTTTTCGCCGCCGCCCCCTTCACCATGAAGCTTCCTGCTTATGGGGGAGGGCGGCGGGCTTCTCGTCGCTCTCTTCCGCCGCGGGGTGACACTCGCGGGCTTCTTCTTCCATTCGATGTTGACACGGCGAGGTCCGGCGCTGAAATGCCTTCTGAGCGGCGGGCACGGACTTATATTGGCATAGGGCGTGGGCGTGGTTATGCCACCATGTGACCTTAACCCATGTGACAGTGATGTCACTCCGGCCGAAGACTTCGAAGCCCGCTGCCCTACCCCCACAAGCACGGAGCTTTGTGGTGAAGGCGGCGGCAGAAGACGGCGACACAGCGACGAGAAGCCCTGGCCCCCGCGGAAGAACCAGGCAGAAGAGGCTATGGAGAGCCCCCCCTGGCAGAAAACTACGAAGCCCGCGGCCCTCCCCCATAGGCAGGAAGCTTCATGGTGAAGGGGGCCGCGGCGGAAGACGACTAGAAAACCGGGGTGAGATGTGCGACCCTCCCCCCGGCGAAAACTTCGAAGCCCGCTGCCCTCATCAAACAAGCACGGAGCTTCATGGTGAAGGGGGCCGCGGTGGAAGACAGTGGCGGCGAAGACCGGGGTGGGTTGGCGGAAGACCCCCGGAGCTGGCTAATAAATTATTTTATTCTTGTGTGGTTTATTTGTGTTTACACTTTTCCCACCAGGTGAATGGGTAGGGGTACCATGTACCCCATACTCATTCACATAGGGTGGGGGGCCAGAATCTGGGGGCCGCCTTATTAAAGTGGCTCTCAGATTCTGATTGGCTCCCGCCCGCATACCCCGACAACCAATGGCCAGGGTTGTCGGGAAGAGGCTCTTGTCCCTATCGACATGGGGACAAGAGTGCTTTGGGGTGGGGGGGCAGTGCCCCCCTCCCTCAAAGCACACACTCCCCCATGTTGAGGGCTTGTGGTCTGGTACGGCTCAGGAGGGGGGGGGGGGGGGGCGCTCGCTCGCTCGCTCGTCCCCACCCCCATTCCTGTCCGGCCAGACTGCATGCTTGGGATGAGGGCATGGTACGGATCTGGGGGGGAACCCCACGCCATTTTTGGCGTGGGTTAACCCCTCACGTTCCGGACCAAGCCGAAGAGCCTATTGAACCCCTGGGGGGAAGCCGCGCCGGTTTCAAATTTGAAATTTGGCGCGGAGTTCCCCTTCAGTGTCAGCGCAGCCCGAGAACAGCTCGGAACTTCCCGTGCGTCGCTTCACGCAGTGCAAACACTGCTACCCCCCTTGGTATTTACCAAGAATTTCCCGGCGTACTAAAGAGGTGCGCGGAAAGCCCCGATTTCTCCCTCTGCGCATGCCCAGTATGCAAATTAACCTTCCGATGTTCTGGCGTACTTGGCAAGCGCACGGGGATCGGGTCCCAAAAGTCACTTTCGCTTTCAATTCGGCCCGCCACACGCGTTCAAACACATGTCACCTCACTTCCCCTGCATCACCCCCTCCCTCCCCTCATAAACTCCCGCCCGAATCCCCGATGTTTACATTACTAAATGCCGCACGCCAGCTCTGTACTGGCGTGCTGTGCGCCCTCTCCTGGGCGCATTAGGCAGTTTAGTAAATGAGAAAACACGCTGCACTGGCAACATGTTTCTATTGTAAATGTCAAAAACAGTTTTACTCCTGCTTGTGCACCATGAGTCATGGCGCACAGGCTTGGTAAATCAGCCCCATTGTTACGTGTGGTTAACATTACCCCCACAGCCCCCTACTGACTTTTATTGAGCTTTTATGAATTCAAGAAAGAGGTGAACAGAAATCCAAGCAGTACATACAGTCATACAAATATTGGCACCCATGAATTTCTGTCAGATAGTATCCCACTTTGCCCCAAAAATGTTTGCGATTACAAATGTTTAGGCATTCTAACGTTCATTTTTCTGTTTGTATTGGTATGAAACACCAAAAGTGGAGAAACAAATATCCAAATCTAACACATTCCACGCAAAACTCCAAAAAAGGACTGCACAAACTTTTTGGCACCCTCAATTTATTATTTAGTATTACACCCCTTGGAAAAATAAATTGCTTCGGAGAGTCACAGAGCCGGAGTTCGCGGCCCCCGGAAGAAGAGGGGTGAAGATGGACACTCACTGCCATGGAGGAAGACGGCGACATTGCGGGCTTCTACTGCAGGTAAGTGTCACATAATGGGCTACTATGCGATGCATAGCAGCCCATTATGCTTTACTTTTGCAGGGAGACATAGAGGAAGTAAACCCCATCAGGGTTTAAGTATAACAGTGACTAGAGAAAATGGCGCTGCCTATATATATAATGGAGGGCAAGTAAGATCCCAAGGGATCAGCCACTGGGGCTTGTCGGGTATCTTGAAAAAGGTAAGTACCAAGGTCAAGGGATTTCCTAGATGACAAATGGCATAAATAGTAATTGCCTTAATGTAGGATATCCTTTTGATTGGACGTGTACTTAAGTGATATTACTGTGCATATACCAAATTCACCACTCCAGGTGGGGTATAAAAACTAGTGTTAGTGAAAGATACGTGATCCTCTTTTAATCCTATGCAGTATAACTTTAGAACAGCCTATATGATATTAGGGTGCATGTACCTTGACCCCCAAAACAGTGTGGTTATAAATAAATGAACCTCTGTAGTTCTATGTGAAACACCTATTTGTTTAACCAGGTCAGGATCCTGTGCAGGCTAGGACGCCCGCACGCCACCCCGTCAGCACGGGACTAAGCACTTAAGTACACGTCCCATCAAAAGGATATCCTACATTAAGGCAATTACTATTTATGCTATTTGTCAGCTAGGAAGTCCCTTGACCTTTGTACTTACCTATTTCAGGATACCCGACAAGCCCCAGTGGCTGATCCCTTAGGATCTTACTTGCCCTCCATTATATATATAGGCAGCGCCATTTTCTATAGTCACTGTTATACTTAAATTATCTAGGCCTCTTGAGTAAGGCACTACAGAGAGGCAGCAGCCCCTTTTTACCCACCTTAGCGCAGATTATTTCTAATACCTATCAGGGTTTACTTCCTCTTTAAAAGTAGCATTTTTTTGCATTCAAAGAGGCTCGGAGCAAAGAATGAAATGCCATAGTCGTAGGGCAGACATGCTTTTAGTTAGCCTGCGGGAGTGAGGGGATTGGAGGAAAGCTGTGTGGGAGGGGAGAGGAGGTGATAAAAAGGTTTGGCCCCTCCCCTCCTGTAACACAGTGTGGGAGAACGTTAATCAGTGAGGGAGAAGTGCAGCATGGCTAACGTAGAGAGGCTTCTGGACCAGCTTCGGCGGAAGTGGCGACCCGGGGCGAAGACTGGCTCCAGGAGACACTGGGGTGCTATCGGTGCCGGCGACGGAGTCTATTGCCGCAGGGAGAGAGACCGTGCGAGCTAGGAAGTCGCAGCCTCCTGAGCGATCTTCTCCAGGCCCCTCCCCTTGAGCTCAGCGGCATTTGTGGAATCCCCCACGTGATCGGAGCTCGGCGGGCGGCCGTTCTAGCAGCTCCAGGGCGGCCAAAATGCCCGCCCATCGTTTGGAGTCTGGATCTTCGGGCTCCGCCCCGGGCGTGCCGCCAGTACGGTCGGAGCATCGGCGTGGGAAGTCCGTGGATTCATCGCTGGATGAAGGCGCTGGAGCTCACCCCAGGGGGGAGAAGAAGTCAGAGCGGGTCAGCCGCATGGAGGACCAGGGAAGGTGGTGCAGAAGTCCACGCATGGTTCCAGGGCACGGAGTGAGGAGTCGGAGGCCGGGCCGCGGCAGCCAGGGATTGATCGCCTGGTGGGCTTTCGTCCGGAGCGGAGGAGAAGGCCGGAGGTGGGCTGCAAAGTTTCCTGGCAGGGCTTAAATTGTTGGTCAGTCAGTTTAAGGGGGGGGGGGCGGCGTGGGTTCCGCCGGCGGTGGGGCCAGAGGTGGCCCCCACGCTGTGGAGTGAGTCGGCTGCTCCTGCAGCGACGAAGACCATGGTGGCGGCAGCGAGTCCAGGGCAGCAAGGGGCGGCGAAGGCAGGGGACCCCGCGGGTAAACAGGACATCATCAGGTTGGCGGATTTAGCGAAGTGTGAGGTGTATGTCTGCTACGAGGGACCGCTAGGGGCTCACCTGAAAACAGAGGTACGGGAGTAGATTTGGAAGGGTGAGTTTTTCTCGCTGTTACCGCTGGAAAAATTTAACCTGGATAGGGTTAAGCCTGACGACTCCAAGAAGGAAGATGAGGAAAAGCATAGGTATCGGCTTATTCCACGCACTTTTACTAACTGGCTGCAGGTGTTTGCCATCTTGGCAAGGGTGATAGGGGAAAAGCACCAGGAGTGTTGTTCAGAGCTATTTTTGTATCAGGATGCGATAGGGGAGGCGTACATGGTTTACAGGGGCACCGGGTGGCTGCGGTACGATGAGCAGTTCAGGCAGAGGAGGGCGGTTCGGCCAGACCTGCGGTGGCATCACAAGGACATCTGTCTGTGGATGAGGCTTATGACGTCTGCGAGGGCCCCAAATCAGTTTTTTCAGGGAGGGGCCGGTGGAACTACATCCCCGGGACAATCGGCCGGAAAAAAGGAAGGGGTCTGTTGGCAGTACAACGAGGGCGCTTGCAAATTCGGAGGGTCGTGTCGCTACAAACACGAGTGTTCTGGTTGTGGGGGCAGTCATACCCAGGCCAGATGGTTTAAGCAAGGGAAGGGGCGTGCCGGACATTCTGCGCAGAAGAGGGAGGATGCTGGTGATGGTGGAAAGGATGCAGGCTTTTCTCGATAGGTATCCGGATAGGGGGCGGCTCAGCTGTTAGAAAGGGGTTTTTTGGAGGGTTTTCAAATTCCGTGTGTGTTGGAAGTGGTTCCGCCCGTTTTGCGAAATTTACGTTCGGCCATGCAACACGCAGAGGTGGTTTCAGAGAAGTTGAGGAAGAAGGTTGCGTTGGGCCACATGAGCGGTCCTTTTCAATCCCCCCCCCCCCCTGGCAGATTAGGTGGTCTCCCCGTTGGGCGTCGTGCCCAAAAAGAGCCCAACAAGTTTAGGCTGTCCTTTCACTGGAATGACGCCATTGATCCGGAGGTGTGTGCGGTAAGTTACACTTTTTTCGATGCGGCGATGGGCTGGGTGCGTAGGTACGGACGGGGGGAGGGGGGGTGAGAACGGGGGACGCTGATGGCAAAGGCCGATATATCAAAAATATAAAGCACAGTAACAGGTTAAACTTACAGGGTAATAATGAGAGGCTGTGTGTCAACTGATGAAGGAGGCGTGACTTGCCTCTGAAACACATTATGATTGGTCAGTTCTACTCAGGGTCTGACAGCTGTCATTCGGCTCCCTGCAGCTTGTGGATCCAGCGTCCGCCCTCTAATCTTCACGGAGCAGCTGCTGAGGCTAGGACTGAATCTTTCCCACTAATTATTAATGCTATTTTAATTCAATCTTATGTATTCATATATAGAATGTAGCCTTTTTGATTTCACCCTCTTTGCTGCACCTTTCAGCTCTTAAGCCCCGTACACACGGCCGAGGTTCTCGGCAGAAACCAGCGAGAACCTCGCTGGGAGCCGCATTCTGCCGAGAACCTCGACCGTGTGTACGCTCTCGGCGATCCCCGCCTGTCGGGAAACCTGTCGAGCAAATAGAGAACAGGTTCTCTATTTGCTCGACGGCCCGTCGGGATAAATGGCTGGTGCCTTTCCCGACGGGCAGGTCGCCGATTCTGACGGCCGGCAGAGAACCTCGACGGGAGGAACGATGTGTTCTGCCCGTCGAGTTTCTCTGCCGTGTGTACGCGGCATCAGTCTCTGGGTCTCTCTTTCCCAGGAACTCTAAGTGCGCTGGGACCCTTCGGGGTAAGACCGTGCTATATTAAGATACCTCTCAACTCAGAACAAGATAGACAGAAAAAATTGTAAACATTACACACATTCGTAAGGTACACCCACAATAAGTATCATGTCCCTAATGCAGTCCACTTCAGTAGCCCAATCCCCCAGGGAAGGCATGATTGTTGATCTCTAGTGAAAGGGAATAACTACTCTGGTCGCTGCAAGAAAGTGTCGCAATACATATTTCTCTTATCGTCCATGGACAGACACAGCTCCTTAAATCTTGACAAGTGGGTTATGTTCCCTGTTTACAGGAGAGGACTAGGCAGAAACATGTTAGATAATTAAATACATGTTACATTAACAGAGTTGAACAGCCCCGCCCAGGAGGCAGTCCCTTCAGACATAACCCTCCTCACTGCAGCATGCAGCCTCAGTTTCGTTCTGCCTAGCGAGGAGAAGGACGTATGGCTCCCTTTGGGCCCAGGGGGCGGCTTGAATTTAAATTAAGCGCGCCCCGAGCCGATCGAACTGCGCATGCCGCCGGCCGTACAAATAGCCCAGTGTGCATGCTCCAGCTCATGACAGAAAACGTCAATGAAGCCGACGTGAGCGTCATTAACGTAAAGCCCTATTCGCGAACGACTTAGTAAAACGACGTAAACAACGAAAAAAGACGACGCTGTCCCGACGCCATAATTAACATGGCATACGACGGTCCTTCGTAAACTTACCCCTCATATAGCAGGTACAAAAAAATTGGATCCTTAAAACATAATATAACATAGACAAATTGACAGACATGACTCACATGATACAAGACACAACACAGTGCCAGTCCGGACGTTGGTAGTTCACCCACAGGTTATATGTGCCCCATCTAATATGATTCATGAATTTATCAGTAATATATTAAAATAAGGAATAAGGTTATACAGGATTTGATAACACCTTCTTGAGTAAAGCCAATGGGTACATTTACTTAGAGGCTGAACCCTGCATGTGATAAGAGGGAAGGGGAGGGGTGGAGAAACTGTCTGGAGGGAACCTATATTTGGTGGTGGTTTTGAATATGCACAAAGTCAAAATATGGAGAAAGCCGATATAATGCTCTGATTGGTGTGGTTAGTAGATGAATCTACAGGTGCTCGGTTGAGCTGTAGTTCAGGCAATACAGAGAATTATTATGTATAGGCAGTCCTGGTTATGCATAACAATTATGATCCAACATTCCAAGTAATCTTGTATTTTGCAAAAGCTTGATCAGCATTAATCATCAATTAATCAATAGTCCTAACATCTTTAATGAAGTAAACGATGCTGACAGGTAAGCAAATTTGATCATTGGTCTTGGAAATACCTGGTTCCGGTGTCCAGAAGAGTTCAGCAGCAGGGAGAGGATTAATACATTACCACTATATCAGCATTGCCAGGCATTATCGACAGTGGTTGGCCACGGGGATGTAGTAAGTGGTCCCAGAATGCTTTGGCCAATCAGCTGGACATGGAAGGTCAGGAAAAGATTGCAATTCACGGACCGTCACTGTTGAACCAGCAATTCAGTCATTTACCTGTAAGCCAGTAGATAAGTTGCTTCTGGTAATGCAAAGTCCTCACCCGAATGCCCCGTGTGCTCAGGGGGCGTCACGGTCACTGCACACCCCTTCCAACTTTCGGCTTGTTACACTAGCAGGGAAAGTCATGAAGCTGGCGCAGGGTGATGTTGTCTCTGAAGCCACTGCATGGGGTGTCGGGAAAGGGAATTGGAAAGGGTATCTGTCCTTAAATTGGGGTCTCCTAAGATCTTCTTTTCCCCATGGTCCGAATCCTGTTGCGTACATATCTGGTGGGAAGGTCGGGGTCCCAAAGAAGGGAGTCAGGCCCTGTGATTTGATAGGCTCCTTCGGCATGCAATCCCAGATCTGAATCCTTTGATGGGTAAGGTCGTTGAGGGGGCCCGAGTCCCCTCAGAGAGTGGGCAAGGTCCATGGTAGAGCAGAGAGTTCAATTGAAATCTAATATACGAGTGAGCACTGCTTCTTTATAGTGTAAGGAGTCCGGGGCTCCAGCCCCCCCTACATTTTGGCAGAGATAATGTTTCATATCGTATTCTGGGATTGGCAGCATACCAAATAAATTTGGAGAACAGCTGGCGTAGTTTCCGTAAGAACGAGTTACAGTAGGTATGTGTACAGGAATGGTTTGGAACAAATACAGGAACCAGGGGAGAACATCCATTTTCAGGGCATTCGCTCTACCCAGTCATGAGAGCAGTTTGGATGCATATGTAGAAAAACTTTGGTTCTGCTTTGGTTCTAAAGAGTAAGGGAGTAAAGTTCTGGTAAAAAGCTGGAATGTGTCCGCCAGTACTTGAATTCCGAAGTACCTGATGGAAGTGGAGCTGGTTTTGAAGGAGAAAGTAATCTAGAGTCTTTTTAGGTCCAACTTAGGCAGGGATATGTTAAGGATTTACGGTTTATTGTAATTCACTTTGATGTTACTAACTGTTTAAAATTTCCGGAACTCCTGTAATACTAAGGGCAAGGATGTGTGTGGGTGCGTCACAAACAGGAGCAGATCGTCTGCGAAGAGGGCGAGTTTAGTATGGGTGGGCCGAAATGTTATACCTTGGATAGAGGAATTGTTACATAAAGCGATAGCCAAATGTTCCATAGTAAGAACATAGAGGAGGGGGGACAGGGGACACCCCTGTTGCTCCCCATTAGAGATGGAAAAGGCTGGAGACAAAGAACCATTCCGTCTAATCCTAGCAGGTGGAGAGGAGTAAAGGGACATTATCCTCACCATCATATTAGTTCACAGACCTATTTGTTGCAGGGGTGAACTGCCAGTCCACTCGGTCGAATGCCTTCTCTGCATCGACTGTTAAGTGGCACAACAGAATATCATGGGTCCAGGCATAGTTAGAAGAAGGGCCCTCAGGGTATTGTCCTTAGCATCACGGCCACTCACAAAGCCAACCTGTTCTAAGTGGATTAACCCGGGTAACAATGATTGTAACCTATTGGCCAGGATTATAGCGAAGACTTTCAAGTCAACACCAATTAAAGATATTGGCCTATAGTTTGTGCATAGAGTTAGGTCTTTGTCCGGGTTTGGGATGAGGGATCTATGAGCCTCGAGTGTTTGTAGAGGGAACAATGAGCCCTCTGACAAATAGTTGAACATCTTAGTGAGGAAAAAAGAAAAGGATTTGCCCCAGGACATTAAATGAAGTGGGTAACGTTTCCACCAGTAAAAAATAACAATAATTGTATAGTATATAATTTATTCAAGTAAATTTGTTTACATGCATAAGTAAAATTGTTACATGCATAACACCAACAATTGCCAATTGAAACAATACATAGGGCCAGATTCAGGAAGAGTTAGGCTGGAGTATCCAGTGATCCGCCAGCCTAACTGTCGCTTTAAGCCGGCGTTTTTGTTTTCTGTAACCAGAAAACAAGAAACGCCGGGTTGGAGTTCCGATGCGATCGGCGTAATTGAATTTCGCCATCGCATCGTTACTTCAACTTAAAAATGGCGCCGGGGGCGTTCCCGCTGATTAACGCTGAAAAAATATGTTAATCAGCGGGAGTCGGAAATTCACGATCGTTTTTGGGCGCGACGCAGTGACTTTACGACGTTTGCGGAAGCGATACGCGACGTAAAGATAAAGCAGCCCCCTAGTGGAGTATCCTATGTTAAGTATAGCCGTCGTCATTGCGTCGGAAAAAAAAAAAAATTGCGTCGCTTGCGTAAAACATTCATGAATGGGGACGTGACGTCATTGACGTTCACTGACAGAACTTGGAGCATGCGCACTGGGATGCATTGACACTCGACGCATGCGCAGTACGTTTGCCGCGGGATCGCGCTTAGTTTAAATAATACACGCTCCGTACCCGCCCAATTTGAATTCCGACGACTCATTTGCAATGCGCTGCCGCAACTTTAGGAGCAAGTGCTTCATGAATAACAGCACTTGCTCCTAAAATTTCGGCAGAGTAACGTAAATGAGAAGCGTTACTCCAGAGCAAAGATGCTCTCATCTACCTGAATCTGGCCCATAGACTGTAAATATTAATACACAAGTATAGTAGTGGACAGAGTACACGGGCATCGTACTACCCGACTAGCCTAGTTTTGCAAGATCCAGCTTGCTCTTCAGGGGTGTGTAACACTGTACCTGGGATGAGAAAATATATTTGTAGTCAGAGTCTTCGAGTATGGAAAGTGAACACCCTATCAACCAAGGCCTGAGGTGTGCCTGGGCCTAGCTGGTCGGTATGCCTAAAAGAGGGCTTACCCTGTATATGAAAATGAGAAAAAGAACAAAGAGAAATGGAGTGTGTGAAGCAGGGGTAACGGGTGGGTGGGAAACCAGAAATGGCGCCAACACCGCACCTGACGTGGGAGGAGCCATCAGACTCCTCCCACAAATACAGGCTAACCTGCGGCAAGCCTTAACACTTGTAGTCAGAGTCTTCGAGTATGGAAAGTGAACACCCTATCAACCAAGGCCTGAGGTGTGCCTGGGCCTAGCTGGTCGGTATGCCTAAAAGAGGGCAAAAGACACATGTTAAGGTGAAGAAGGGTAGAGAACACTCCGTCCAGTGGAGTAGCGTGCGCAAGGAAGGCAACCATACACGTGACCGTTATGACAGGAGAACCCACTGACCCATGACTTGTGACAGAAGGAACACTCTATGGAACCAGCAAAACCGCTCAGAACCCATGAAACCATGAAAGATGGCCCGAGCCTGATGCCCAAGACCAGGGCTTTTTTTCTCAGAGAAAAGGTGGTGGAACTCACCCTCCCTCCCCTGGCCACGCCCCTACCCACGACTAGGACCGCCCCCTAGAACCGCCCCTTTATTCAGCCTTAATGCAGCCTCACCAGCGCCCATCAAATACAGTGTCATCAGCGCCCATCAAATACAGTGTCGCCAGCACCCATCAAATGCAGCCTCACCAGCGCCCATCAAATGCAGTGTCATCAGCACCCAACAAATACAGTGTCGCCAGCACCCATCAAATGCAGCCTCACCAGCGCCCATCAAATACAGTGTCATCAGCGCCCAACAAATACAGTGTCGCCAGCACCCATCAAATGCAGCCTCACCAGCGCCCATCAAATACAGTGTCATCAGCGCCCATCAAATGCAGCCTCACCATCACCCATCAAATACAGTGTCGCCAGCACCCATCAAATCCAGCCTCGCCAGCGCCCATCAAATACAGTGTCGCCAGCACCCATCAAATCCAGCCTCGCCAGCGCCCATCAAATACAGTGTCGCCAGCACCAATCAAATGCAGCCTCACCATCACCCATCAAATACAGCGTCGCTAACGCCCATCAAATCCAGCCTCACCAGCGCCCATCAAATGCAGCCTCACCACCGTCCCTCAAATGCAGCCTCACCACCGTCCCTCAAATGCAGCCTCACCACCGTCCCTCAAATGCAGCCTCATCACCGTCCCTCAAATGCAGCCTCATCACCGTCCCTCAAATGCAGCCTCCCCAACACCCATCAAATGCAGCCTCACCAACACCCATCAAATGCAGCCTCACCAACACCCATCAAATGCAGCCTCACCAACACCCATCAAATGCAGCCTCCCCAGCACCCATCAAATGCAGCCTCCCCAGCACCCATCAAATGCAGCCTCCCCAGCACCCATCAAATGCAGCCTCCCCAGCACCCATCAAATGCAGCCTCACCAGCACCCATCAATGCAGCCTCCTCAGCACCCATCAAATGCAGCCTCACCAACGCCCATCAGTGCCAATCAATGCAAATCAAACTCTGGGGTGGAGGGGGCAGATATTTTAATATACACATACATTTAAAAAAAAATTGTCATTACATACACAAAAGTTTTACTTTACTCACCACACCAACTTGAACGGTGAACCCTGTGGTGGCTGCCTGCCCTCCCTCGCTCACACCACCTCTGCTGCCTGTTGTACAGTGGCACTATCACGGTGCCTCTTTAATGTTATGCTCCACCTGTCCCCCCCCTCCAAGCCCGGGAGCCGCCAGTATTCCATGATGCATCGTGCGGCATCCTCCACACACTGTGCCAGGACTCAGGAGAGGGGGGGGGGTGCCGGGGGGTGCTGTGCTGCGGTACACTTCTGGCTCCTGTCACACTCAGTCAGTCAGTGTGGACAGAGAGCTGAGAAGGGAGGGGCTGCTGCTGCCTCATGTGAGTCGGCTCTTATTGCTGGACACGGACGGACACAGCAGGAGATGAGATGATGACACACACTCACTGGGGGGGCGGGGCGGGTTATTGCAGCCGGGACAGTACCTATCCTTTGAGCTTTGACACAGACACACCAGACTCACTCGGACTCACTCGGAGCAGGGAACTTGAGCCGCGCTGGGGGGGGGGGGGGGGGGGGGGGCGGCGCTGCTTGACATGTCAGGACAGTGCGGGACTCGGGACACTGACACTGACTCAAAATAGGTGGCGGAACGCCGTTCCGGTGCGTTCCGCCAGAAAAAAAGCCCTGCCCAAGACAACCCCACCATAAGGAATGAACTACTTGTGACAAGAGGATGCATGGGGGAAGTCGAGCAAGGGCCAAGCGGATTGGAATCCTTCAACCGGGTACTACCCACGCTGATGAAGGGAAGTGAGAGGGTAAGTGGCAAAAAAGACAACAGGTAGGAGACTTGAGTGTCAGCTACCTGGAAGGCGGATAAGACCAAAGCACTGGCAATGCATTCGTGGCACATAGGAACCAAGCCAGACTCGGATTCGGGAACATAAACTAGCAAACAAGACAACAGATCACCAGAAATGCAGCGATCACAACCCCCTCGGCACCTACCTAAGGAGGAGAACATGAGCAGGAACATCGAGACCACTGCGCGTGAATGAACCAAGACTGCCCCCCACCCCTATGTGATAGTTAAATGCGCCCGAGTAACCTGCAGCGCAGACACAGGCGACAACTGAACACTCAGGGCTGGTGAACCCATGGAGCGTGGTGGGTAGTCGTATAGGTGTAAGAATGAACGTGCATCGTATGACGTATGGTATACGGGCGAGAAGATTGTGGGCAACAATCATTAAAAACAAAACCTCAGCCTGTATGGATCTGTAGACGTGACAGATCCCGAGATTCGAATGCTAGCTAACAAACCCAGTTGCAACATGACAAAGAACAATGAGACACGATAACCAACAAACAACAACCACGCCATGACAGACTATACGACCGACATGCTGGGGCAGAAATTACAGAAATTACAGAAATGTGCGACTGGGGCAGAAATGACAAACAACCAATCACCAGACATGCAACAACCCCCCCCCCCCCCCCCCGGCACCTTACCTAAGTACGGGAACATGAGCTCGAGACCACTGCGTGAGAATTAACTAAAAGACGGCACCCCACCCTTATGTGATTGGTAAATGAGCCCGAGTAACCTGCAGCACAGACACAGGCGATAACTGAACACTCAGGACTGGTGAACCCACGGAGCGTGGTGGGTAGTCGTATAGGTGTAAGGATGAAAGTGCATCGTATGACGTATGGTATACGGGCGAGAAGACTGTGGGCAACAACCATTAAAAACTAAACCTCAGCCCGTATGGAGATGCGAATACTAGCTAACTAACCCAGTTGCAACATGACAGAAAACAATGAGACATGATAACCAACAAACAACAACCACGCCGTGACAGACAGACGACATGACCGACATGCTGGGGCAGAATGACAGAGACGTGCGACTGGGGCAGAATGACAGAAACGTGAGACTGGACCGCTGGGCCAGAAACGCAGAGACTGGAGGGCTGGGCCAGAAACGCAGAGACTGGAGGGCTGGGCCAGAAACACAGAGACTGGAGGGCTGGGCCAGAAACACAGAGACTGGAGGGCTGGGCCAGAAACACAGAGACTGGAGGGCTGGGCCAGAAACGCAGAGACTGGAGGGCTGGGCCAGAAACGCAGAGACTGGAGGGCTGGGCCAGAAACGCAGAGACTGGAACGCTATGAGGGTAACCCCCTGGGGACAGGAACCCCCCAGAAACGCTATGACCGAAATCGTGGGCCAGAACGCTGTGACAGAAATCGTGGGCCAGAAACGCTGTGATAGAAATCGTGGGACAGTACTCGTGGGCCAGAAACGCTATGACTGAAATCGTGGGCCAGAAACGCTATGACTGAAAACGTGGGCCAGAAACGCTATGACTGAAAGCGTGGGCCAGAAACGCTATGACTAAAAGCGTGGGCCAGAAACGCTATGATTGAAAACGTGGGCCAGAAACGCTATGACTGAAAACGTGGGCCAGAAACGCTATGACTGAAAGCGTGGGCCAGAAACGCTATGACTAAAAATGTGGGCCAAAAACGCTATGACTAAAAACGTGGGCCAGAAACGCTATGACTGAAATCGTGGGCCAGAAACGCTATGACTGAAATCGTGGGCCAGAAACGCTATGACTGAAATCGTGGGCCAGAAACGCTATGACTGAAATCGTGGGCCAGAAACGCTATGACTGAAATCGTGGGCCAGAAACGCTATGACTGAAATCGTGGGCCAGAAACGCTATGACTGAAATCGAGGGCCAGAAACGCTATGACTGAAATCGAGGGCCAGAAACGCTATGACTGAAATCGTGGGCTAGAAACGCTATGACAGAAATCATGGCCAGAAATGATATGAGAGAAATGCTGAGCCTGACACATGAGGCCGAACTGCCATTCCAGGAAACCTGGGCAGAAAGTGTATGAGAGAAATGGTGAGTCTGAAAAGCGGAGCCTGTGCTGCTGAAGCGGAAATGCGATAACAGAACCCTGGGGCCGAACGCTGAGGGAGAAATGCTGCGCCTGAACGCTGAGGGAAAAACGCTGCGCCTGAACGCTGAGGGAGAAATGCAAAGACAGAATCCTGGCAGACGGAAATGCTGAAACAGAACCGCTGAGGCAGAAAAAGTACTCACAGAAATGCTGAGACTGCAACGCAATGACAAAATCCTGGGGCAGTCCACGCTGAGACTGGACCATTGAGGCAGAAATGCACAGACAGCAAACCTGGGGCAGAACGCTGTGACAGAATGCTGCTACTGAAAAAGAATGACAGAAATGCGAATGAGAAAAGCTGAGACTGAAACTGCAAAGACAGAAGACGTGGGGCAGAAACGGCATGACAGAATGCCGAGACTGAAAACGCCAAGACTTAAAGCTGGGGCAGCAACGCTACGCCAGAATACTGAGATGGAAACCAGAACCCCTCCCCCCGCCAGACCCAAGGACTGAAACACCCGGGGGGGGACACTATGACGGAAAACCCCCGGGGCAGGAGGCTGTGATGGAAACCCCTGGGGCAGGACGCTGTGATGGAAACCCCTGGCGCAGAACTCTGTGACGGAAACCCCCCGGGGCAGAACGCTGTGACGGAAACCCCTGTGGCAGAATGCTGTGACGGAAACCCCTGGGGCAGAACGCTACGTACTTATGCTGTGATGCAAACGCATGACAGAAATGCTGGGCCAGAGAGCCTGACAGAAAAGCTGGGCAGAACGCATGACAAGCTCTGGGGCATAAACGCATGACAGAAACTCTTGGGGCAAAAACGCATGACAGAAACTCTTGGGGCAGAAACGCATGACAGAAACTCTTGGGGCAGAAACGCATGACAGAAACTCTTGGGGCAGAAATGCATGACAGAAACTCTCGGGGCAGAAACGCATGACAGAAACTCTTGGGGCAAAAACGCATGACAGAAACTCTTGGGGCAAAAACGCATGACAGAAACTCTTGGGGCAGAAACGCATGACAGAAACTCTTGGGGCAGAAATGCATGACAGAAACTCTCGGGGCAGAAACGCATGACAGAAACTCTTGGGGCAGAAACGCATGACCGACACTCTTGGGGCAGAAACGCATGACCGACACTCTTGGGGCAGAAACGCATGACAGAAACTCTTGGGGCAGAAACGCATGACAGAAACTCTGGGGCAAAACGCATGACAGAAACTCTGGGAAACCAACCCCCCAGAAAACGCAGTGCATGGTGCTAAGACAAATTGCAGAAATGCAAGGAAGACTGGCAGCGTGACGGAAACCCCCCGGGGCAGAACGCTGTGACGGAAACCCCCCAGGGCAGAACGCTGTGACGGAAACCCCCCCGGGGCAGAACGCTGTGACGGAAACCCCTGTGGCAGAATGCTGTGACGGAAACCCCTGGGGCAGAACGCTACGTACTGATGCTGTGATGCAAACGCATGACAGAAATGCTGGGCAGAACGCATGACAAGCTCTGGGGCAGAAACGCATGACAGAAACTCTTGGGGCAGAAACGCATGACAGAAACTCTTGGGGCAGAAACGCATGACAGAAACTCTTGGGGCAGAAACGCATGACAGAAACTCTTGGGGCAGAAATGCATGACAGAAACTCTCGGGGCAGAAACGCATGACAGAAACTCTTGGGGCAGGAACGCATGACCGACACTCTTGGGGCAGGAACGCATGACCGACACTCTTGGGGCAGAAACGCATGACCGACACTTTTGGGGCAGAAACGCATGACCGACACTCTTAGGGGAGAAACGCATGACAGAAACTCTTGGGGCAGAAACGCATGACAGAAACTCCTGGGGCAGAAACGCATGACAGAAACTCTGGGGCAAAACGCATGACAGAAACTCTGGGAAACCAACCCCCCAGAACACGCAGTGCATGGTGCTAAGACAAATTGCAGAAATGCAAGGAAGACTGGCAGCGTGACACCCCCCCCCCATGCTGCCAGCTTGAACCCCGGGGGAACAGGTGGAACAACCCTCCTATGCTACCCAGCGAGGCATGAAGGGTGGACAACCCCCCATGCCACCAACAAGACCCTGTAAGAGTGGGTGCACATCATCCCCTTGCCACCCCCCCATGCCGCCTGGCGTTCGTAGACCAGGAGAAGCTGGGGGTGCACCCCCCTGCCGGATTGACATGGAGAAAAACACACGTGGGCGGCCCCCTCTCGGCTGCCCGCAAGATATCGTCAGAAAGGTGGATAGCTGGATGAGCGGACCCCCCCTCCTCCCTCAAAACCGGCATGCCCACAGGAAAAGATGGATGGATGGCTGGTTGAATGAATGAATGAAAGCCCGACGTGAACCACGAGGCGGGGGCTGCTGCTCTGCTAAACCAGAAATGGCGCCAACACCGGACCTGACGTGGGAGGTGCCTTAAGTACTCATCAGACTCCTCCCACAAATACAGGCTAACCTGCGGCAAGCCTTAACACATTTTTGGCAATCTGGCATAGTATTTGTTGTAAGGGCACAGGGCAGGAGGGGTTGTAGGTCCCCATACTCACCACTGAGCTTGACCATGGCTGCAAGTGTGTGGCCCCAAGACGGCAGCAGCAGGTGCCTCACCTGGGAGCTGAGGGGGCGGAGTCAAAAAGGGGGCCCCTCCAGGGGCCAAACGGAGAGCAGGCATGTAATGGGTATAGTGATGTATCCATAGAGACCTCATAGTCTATAAAAAGTATAGGCTGTAAACATAAGTATGTTTTATCAGATATCCAAAGTAGTAAGGTAGTAACAATCAATATTAACATAAAATGATGTCTGAATGAGAGGCCTAAACCAAAAATGGTAGCGAGATGGTTAGAGACATGAGATATCAGAGGGATACTAGCAGATGTCAGGATAGAAGAGAGAGATGAACTGAGAGTGTTTTGTGTAGTGATGTGTTGCTAGAAACCGTTGTTAATCCATACAAGAATATATGCTATAAATGTTTTGTCAGGTATCTGAAATAGTAAAGTAAAGTTAATGAGTATTAGCATAAAAATGTATTTTATGCTATACTTCATGTGACCTGTTTGCATCTTCTATACCTGCATGGAAGAATCGTTCTTTTACCTGTTGTAACTTGCATTCTACGGATCATACGACGCATAAACATCGCCAGATCTTCTCTCATGTGAGTTGTGACTGAGTAAGCTATCTGAAAGGTGATTTGGTATGAACAATCTCTTCAGAGCATTTAAGAACCATGTGCTACTGAAAACCACATTCATAGCCTTTGCAGCCAATTCAGAATAGTAAAAGAACGTATCCAGCAGCCTGCACAGAGATAACTGTGTCACAGGACAGATCATAGTGAAGTGTGAGGCGGCGTACACACGAGGGGATATGTCCGCTGAAAACGGTCCGATGGACCGTTTCAGCAGACATCTCCGCTCGTGTGTATGGGCTAGCGGACAGATTTCTCCACCCGACAGATTTCAAAGCAAGCTTTGAAATCTATCCGGTGGGAATCTGTCCGCCCGACATGTCTGCTGGTTAGTACACTTACCAGCAGACATGTCGGCCCCCACCGCCGCCGCGCCGCTGCCGAATGGATTCGGCGCATGCGCGGAAGTGTTTTACTTCCTGGTGCGGTGACGTGGCGGTGACGCGGCGGCGTCAACGTCACCGCCGCGTCACCGCCACGTCACTGCGCCGTCCGGCGGCGGGGAATTTGATCCGATGGTGTGTACACGCCATCGGATCAAACTCCCGATCGGACATATCCGATGGAAATGGTCCGCGGACCGTTTTCATCGGATATGTCCGATCGTCTGTACGCCGCCTAACTGTGTGTATTGCATGAGAATTCTGCATACAACCCCAGCACAGCTTGTTACAGCTCCTCACAGTATACAGACACTCTTCACTGCTACAGCCAAGCCTGTGTACTGCAGGCCATCATGAGTGGAAAGGGCTCAGTGTGTGATGAAACACCACAGCATGCTTCACACAGAGAAAGCCAGGATGAGGACCCAGAGTCCACTGCATTGACCAAACGCTCTGTAAAACCCACTTGGAAGGTTAAAGAGAACTATGAATCCATGAGAACTGAACTAGAAACCAGTTTGAAGCAGATTTGGGATAAAATCCTCACCCACATTGATGTGATTTCATGTCCCAGCCATGAGGTACTGCAACTAGAGGGTGCCATAAAGCATCTCTCTGCTTCATATGAACTGTACCAGACTACAAGCAATAAATATAAAACTATTCTGCAAAGCATCAACACTGAGGAGTCCTTAGAGCAACTTTACAATGTCCAGCTTCTTAATGAGGATAGAAAAGCTTTATCCAGCGAACTAAAGCAAAGGCAGAGGCAAAATTAATGCTGCCACAGGACACCGTATCTCACAAATCTGTATCCACCAGACGTTCTAAAGGTTCCTCTAGATTCCGAAGTTCAAGGCACTCAACGCTTAGTGAACAGTTAAAAAAAGCGCACGCCGAAGCAGAGGCAAAGTACAGGCCACATATGCAAAAAAGAGAGCAGACGTGGAGGCTGAGGTTGCAATAATGGAAGCCGAGGCAGCGCATCAGAGGCAGCAAAAGAAGCTCAAAGGGCAGCAATAGAAGCTTTAAAGGAACAGAGCAACTACGAGGCAGCTGCAGCAAAACTAAAGGTTTTGGAACAAGCTATCGGTGCAGATGAAAATGCTAGCAAAAGGGTCAGCGTCAAGGCAGATGTGGAAGATCCTTTCGAACGCACTAGGAACTATGTTCTAAACCACGGCAGTGAACACGCAATTACCTCCACGTTTCACGGCGACGCAAGGACTTCACCACACCATCAGGTAAAAGCTGTTCCAGCCACTTCCTACATGCAAAATCACCCCAGTGCATCTCCCGACTGTCATGCTGATCCTACATATGTCGCAGAACGGCACACTAATCTGCAAGCAAGTCACCAACCTCCTGCTAACAGTACTGTTCCAGACCTTAACCCAACAATTCAGCTGAATGCCCTTGCTGCACCATATCTTCCCACAACTCTTTACAACAATACCATAAACAACGCAATCCACAACATTCAACCAGCAACCTCCTATGTAAAGTCAGAAGCAACCGATACAACAGAGTTCGTAAAGTACTTACTTCGACGTGAGCTCACCAAGTCAGGCCTAGTAAGCTTCGACGACCATCCTAAAAACTACAGAAGCTGGAAAACCGCTTTCAAAACTACAATAGGCGGTATCGGTAATACTGCCGATCATGAGCTGGATCTGCTGATTGGGTGGCTTGGCCCACAGTCTACAGAACGTGTCAAGAGCCTTGAGTCAGTCTACATTGACAATCCAACTGCAGGTCTCACCGCAGCATGGGAGCGTCTAGAACAGACTTACGGTAGTCCTGAAGCCATAGAGAATGCATTGCTCAAATGATTGGAACATTTCCCAAGGATATCTGGTAAGGACAATAAAGAGTTCCAGAGACTCAGTGACCTTCTTCTCAAAGTCCAGCTTGCCAAAACCGACCCTAAACTACCTGGACGCTGCTCGAGGCGTTAACCCTATAATTTGCAAGCTTCCGCATGGCCTACAAGAAAGGTGGATCCAAATTGGGTCATCATACAAACGGGAAAACAAGGTTTTCTTTCCCCCGTTCTCCTACTTCTGCGATTTTGTCAGGAACATTGCTGACACCAAGAACGATCCTAGTTTTGCATTCAGTGAGTTCAATACTCCCTCACCTAAAGGTGACAACCTACATACTAGTTACAGGAACCGCAGAGGTCTCGTGTCTGTTAGGAAGACAGACATTATTCCCACTCCCGCCTTAGCTCCCACCTCAAACAAGAGCGGCAAGATCGAAAACCCAAACCGATTATGTCCCATCCACAAGAAGCCTCATCCCCTCAAAAAATGTATCGGTTTCAGGAAGAAGCCCCTACAAGAACGAAAGGAACTCCTAAAGACTTTTGGGGTATGTTATAGATGCTATGCTTCCACCGATCACTTTGCCAAGGAATGTAAAACCCCTATGAAGTGCATAGAGTGCGGTTCCCGAGGACGACGTGCAAGCACTCCATCCCCTTGAGTCCAATCCTTCACAACCTGAGACCTTCCTCCTGGGCAGAATCACAGCAGGAAGAGTACAGATCAGGTACCTAATTCCACCATGGTATTTTCTTTGTGCACTGAAGTCTGTGGGGAAGATCACTGTGACAAGTCTTGCGCTAAAATATGCCTAGTGAATATTCATCACAAGGATCAGCCAGAAAAGATTTAAGGGTGTATTCTATCTTAGATGATGGAAGCAATTGATCACTTGCCCGATCCGAACTGTTCGATCTATTTTGCATAAAAGGAGAGGTTCACCCTTATACCTTGGGCACTTGTAGTGGAACTACAGAGGTTTTTGGAAGAAGGACCCATGGATTTATTGTGTCCTTCCTAGGAAATAACCTACAATTACCCTTACCTACACTTGTAGAGTGCAACCAGATACTAGCCAACAAAGAAGAAATACCTACACCAGAAGTTGCCTTCTACCACCCTCACCTAAAGTCAATAGCAAGTGAAATCCCACCACTTGACATAGATGCTAAAATCCTTCTTCTGCTGGGAAGAGATATTCTAAGGATCCACAAGGTACACAGGCAGGTCAGCAGACCTCCAGAGGCCCCATTCACCCAGTACGTGGACTTAGGCTGGGTCATCATAGGCAACGTCTGTATAGGCAAAATGAAAAGGCCTACTAACATTTCTTCATTCAAGACAAATGTATTGCCAAATGGTTTGTAATACTCACTCTGAGCCATGCCCACATCACTACTGGGTAAAGGAGAAGGTAACTAGCTGCAAGTTGCAACATTGCAACACAAACCTTTCCCGCACCTACGATGACAGCTTTGGTTCTACAGTTTTCAATGTAAGCAGTGAAGACGACATGATAGCTCCTTTGGCAGAAGACAAAGAATTCCTTAAAGTAATGGACATTGAGTTCTTTCAGGAAGATTCCAATAGCTGGGTAGCACCCCTACCTTTTCGCCTCCCGTGAGAGAAGCTACCAAACAATCTACATCAAGCAGTTAAAATATTCTCCTCAAAGTGTACCTTAAGCAGGAAGCCAGAGATGGAAAGACATTTTGTGGACTTTATACAGAATATCTGATCTGATAGGGGTCATGTCGAACCCGCACCCCCATTGAAAGAAGAAGAATGCTGGTACCTCCCTTCCTTCGGTGTGTATCACCCACGAAAGCCAGACCAAATCAGAGTTGTCTTTGACTCCAGTGCCCAACACGAAGGCTTCTTACTTAACAACATGCTCCTCACAGGGCCCAACTTGAACAACCGCCTCATTGGAGTCCTAATTCGCTTTCATCAAGAACCTGTAGTGGTGATGGCCGACATTCAACAAATGTTCCACTGCTTCATCGTCAAGGAAGATAACAGGAATTACCTCAGGTTTCTATGGCACAAGGACAACGACATCAACAAAGAGGTAATTGATTACTGAATGAGGGTGCATGTCTTTGGGAACAGCCCTTCCCCAGCTGTAGCAATCTATGGACTAAAAAAGACAGCTTAGCTTGGAGAAGCTGAGTATGGATCCGGCGCTCGTCAATTTGTTGAAAGGAACTTAGACGACGGACTCAAATCCTTTCCTACTGCTAAAGAAGCAATTGATCTTCTTACCAGGACAAAGGAGATGCTATCTGTAGCAAACTTGAGACTTCACAAAATTATATCTAACTGCCAAGAGCTAATGAATGCATTTCACCCTGAGGACTATGATGCCAGTGTAAAAAACCTTGACCTTGGGTCAGACACGCCCCCTATGCAGAGAAGTCTAGGTCTGCTGTGGAACATCAAAGAAGACACATTCACCTTTCAAGTGTCAACCTATGACAAACCCTTTACCAAGAGAGGAGACTTGTCCATAGTAAACAGCATCTACGACCCACTGGGATTTATAGCCCCAGTCACCACCCAAGGTAAGATGCTATTAAGACAGCTTACTACTGATAACATAGATTGGGACACTCCATTACCTATTGAGAAACAACAAAGATGGGAAAAATGGAGAGGTTCTCTGAAGACACTAGAACAGCTCCAAATTCCATGTTGCTATGCCCCAGTCTCCATCTCGGCCGCTGTCCAGAGGGAAATCCATATTTTCTCAGATGCATCAGTTGAAGCTATAGCTGCAGTGGCCTATTTGAAGACCTCAGGAGATAATGGAGACATACACTGCAACTTTGTTCTAGTCAAGACAAAGCTAACACCAAAACCTGCACATACCATACCCAGACTTGAACTTTGTGCAGCTGTGCTAGCAGTGGAAATAGCTGAAGTCATAAAGAGTGAAATGGACATTAAAATTGATTCCATGTTACAGGACCACAAGTCTTCACTATTGACTCATGAGACTTTGAGAACCTTTCTCTCAGAAGTATCCGCCATCATTAATGCAAGGCCTTTAGTACCAGTAGCTTCTGATTCTGATGCTCCAGTGACACTCCTTACTCAGAAGGTTGGAACTACCGTGATATCTTCTGCTGAAATTGATCCGAAGGATATCTATAGGGGTCAATGGAAACAGGTGCAACACCTAGCCAATGTGTTTTGGCATCGCTGGAGAAAGAAGTACCTGCATACCCTTTAAAGCCGTTCCAAATGGCAAACACCCAAGCCTAACCTTAAAGTAGGCGACCTTGTTCTTCTGAAAGATAGAGAAGTCTGTCGCAATGAGTGGCCTATGGGTCTTGTAACAAGCGTAATGCCCAGCGATGACGGAAAGGTTCGAAAGGTTGAGATTAAGATAACTAAAGGAGGTTCTGCTCGGACTTTCTCACGACCAATCACGGAATTGGTGCTTCTTCTCCCAAGTGAGTGACTTATGCACGAGTACCGGCTGTACGTGCTATGGTGGGGAGAATATCACTATAACTATTGACTGTGCTGCTGTTGAAGTTTCCACGACTATAAACGATAGACTACAGGACTCAAGCCATCTGTTTTTTGGACTTCATGTTTCGTTGTTCATTTACTGCATACCTAATTGTGTTTGCGGGTATCTCGTATCTATGATTTACACACCAGTTTTACTTTCAATATTTTCTTCCCCCACAGGTTCAAGTTGGACTTCTTGACATTTGAACTTGTCTTTATATATGTAATAGGCTTTGAAATCTAAAGATTTCAGGCGGGGAGTGTCATGTTACATGATATTGTTTTTATTATTATGTACTGTCTCTTTAATGTCCATCTAGTTTGTCTCTTGTGGCATTCCGTAGTTAGCATGCTGCTGAGTTTTCTCCTCCCCCTCTCTTCTGTATCCGTCATTTTTATGCTGTACTTCATGTGACCTGTTTGCATCTTCTATACCTGCATGGAAGAATCGTTCTTTTACCTGTTGTAACTTGCATTCTACGGATCATACGACGAATAAACATCGCCAGATCTTCTCTCATGTGAGTTGTGACTGAGTAAGCTATCTGAAAGGTGATTTGGTATGAACAATCTCTTGAGAGAGAGAGAGAGAGAGAGAGAGAAAGAGAGAGACACCAAAATATCAAAAAGTAAAAATAACCAAAAGATCTCAAGGAATGAGCTGTGTATAATGAATCCGGGTGGAAGACACCCATAGCCCAAACCACACAAGCAATGTGTATAAAGGGAGGCTTTTCTGGGTTTCCTGCTCTCCCCATCTGCTTTGGCACCATGTTTAGGCACCAAAAGTGTGGCGTAGCTGGTCGGACTTTACTATCTGATGGCATGGGGGTGCATTCATGCATGTGTGTCTCCTCATGATAGTGGGTGCCTCCTGCACTCACATATCACTCACATATCAGCCATCCACACATGGTGTTGGGGACGGAGCCCTCTGGGTCCTTCCGGGAGTTAAAATTGGAGGTCAGGCATGGCTTGGATTTCATTTCATTTCACTCTTCACTGAGGACACACACAGCTGTGGAGATTGCCTGCTGTGTCTTACTTTTATACTTGGGATATTCACCATATTCAGGCAGGGTCGTCTTTACCATAGGACAAACAGGGGCAGCTGCCCATGGCCCTGTCACTGTTGGGGGCCCAAAGCAACCCCCTGGTGCCCCCAGGGGCCTGGAGGCCCCCAGATGGCAACCCCCCCTTTTTTTTATTAAAAAAAAACTTGTTTTATAAAAAAAAACTTTTTTTATATATTTATTTTAATATATATATATATATATATATATATATATATATATATATATATATATATATATATATATATATATATAATATTATTATTAAAGAACCCAGAGGTCCCCAGGGCCCTGGATGGCAACCTCCCTCTTTTATAATTTTTTTTTATATTTTATTTTTTTTTTATTTTTATTTCTTTTTTATATATATATATATATATATATATAGTCGTGGCCCTCTGACCGAGAGTGATATGGATCACATAAACACGCGACAAGACTTACAACATAAATAGACCTGAAGTGTGCCTTGGTGGTTTGGTCAGTATGCCAAGAAAAGGGGGCATATCCAAAGTAAGTAACAGTTGTTGAAGAAGGATATGCTGAGAAGTGCCCTGAAAAAGGGAAGGGCGGGAGGGTGTCGAATGCGATTGAATGCGCAGACTCACGGACATGAGGTGAGCTGGGAAGTCGGCCCAGTGACGTGTAGTACTGCACACTGAACCGACAAAGAGCATGTGTGAGTGGGCTGCTTAAATACCCTCCGGGCTCCTCCCATAAACTCAGGCCACCATACTGGCCTTCTTATTTATGGTCATGGCCCTCTGACCGAGAGTGATATGGATCACATAAACACGCGACAAGACTTACAACATAAATAGACCTGAAGTGTGCCTTGGTGGTCTGGTCAGTATGCCAAGAAAAGGGGGCAAAAGACTCAGATAGGGAAATAGCTTATATTGATTTCTTGTATTTATTGAGCCAGCTTGGTAAAGGCTTGTGCCATTCCTTCCTGAGGATTTGGGATGTATGTGGCAAAACAAGGAGACTTCCCAGCAGCCTGGTATCTCGATTACGTGATCTGGTACTCCCTGTTGGGAGGCAGTTGAGGCTGCTCTAATTCGGAAAGAATGTCCAGAGAACCGACTGGGATTTGAAGCCCAAGTTGCTTAGGATTCTGACATACTTGACAACTGTCTGCCACTCAGGGAGCTGGTGTAGAAAGGGTAGCAACAAGCTACCATCAGATTGGCTGGGTAGATGGAGCAGTAGTCGGTCGAGCACCGTCACTGGGCGTCAGGCATTGTTAGTCTGAAACAGGTTGATGTCAACCCCCAGGCTGGTTTGTTGCGTTTGCAGACTGAGAGTGTAGGGGTTCGAAAGCGAGTCGGGTGGCGTCGGAGCAGTGTCTGACTGCTGGAGCCACTGACTGTAAATTCACTAGGTTGTAGGGAACCGTAGAAGGCCTGGTAGATGGCTGCTTGGATGACTATGCTGGGCAAGGCCCTAAATGGGGAACGAGTAAGGATTTCAGACATGTCCCTAAAGAGGGCACTCTTGAAAGGTAGGCGCTCGCCACTGACTACAGGTTGGTGCTTCTGTATGCTCTGTAGAAGGGACTTGACTGCATGGGCTCGAGAATACTGACAGTTTACTGGGGTCCTGCAGGGACAGGAAATGCTGGACGCCATCTAGATATGGCATGATAGTATTGTGAGAAAGGGTCAGCTGCGTGTGGCAATACGATATGAAGGCTAGGACGTGTCTAACGTTGCCTATTGCTGCTCCGAGGCAAGTGGCCAAAAATTAGCAGTTAGTGTTCCAAGCAGTGCGATAGGCCTTCAGTGTGTTGCGTGCCAAGGAGTGGTTAATAAGCTGGGTTGAGTTGGTGAGATGCTACTTCAGTCCATCGTCGGCAATGACCAGGGTGGGACAGGGATGGTTATTGGGTCAGGTCCAGGCTCTTGCTGGAAAAACAAAGTAAGGTTGGAATGGGACAGAGCATCAGCTGCGATTTTGCATTTGCCTGGAACACCTCTACAGAAGATATTAAACTGGTGACAAAGTGACAGCTGCGCGAGCCTGCACAGGAAGGACGTGATGGGGAGAGGCTTGATCTACCTTAATTGATGAAGTCGGCTGTGGCTTGATTGTCTGTGGTGAAGAACACTGTCTGTATAGTTCAAGTGTGGCCCCAGACCTGGGCAGCTGCCACAATGGGGTACAGCACGAGGCCTGATGAAGACTGGGTGAAGCAGAAATTTAAGAATTTCTGGGGGCCAAGGTTTGGAGAACCAGCGGCGGACGAAAAATGCAGGCAAAAGCCTGTGGTGGCTCGGCTGACACTGCCGGGATGAAGATTGAAATGCTGTTCTATCAGGTGGGGAAGTTGTCCCACATAGCTAAGTCTGCTACTGATGCTTGGTCTAGTTTGAGAACTTGGACTGGATCTTGCATTGGTGTGAGAAAATCAAGACAATACACAGGTGCTCAACAAGACGATATACGTGCACTCGCTGACCAACGTGCACTCGCTGACCAACGTGCACTCGCTGACCAACGTGCACTCGCAGACCAACGTGCACTCGCAGACCAACGTGCACTCGCTGGTGCTGGTTGGAAACCTGAACTGCAGGGAAAAAGACAGGGAAAAGATGAGTGGCCCGCGTGCCACTAAAGATGAATGGCCAACTGGATGCCACTGTGTGTTTGTTTGGCTGATTGTCATTGAGGTGTGTTTGCAAGTTTAGTTTGTATTCGGGTTTGCACGTAGGTGCGTGCTGCAAAGTGTTTTATACTGCTGCAGACAATATTGTGTGGTTGCAAGGGTCTCAGTCTGGTTTGCTGAGACGATATTGCCTGGTTGCAAAGGTCTCGATGATTATGAGGTTTGTTTTGAGATGGCCTTGTGTGGTTGCACGGGTCTCAACAAGTGAGGGGTTGCTGAGACGATGTTGCGTTTGCAATGGTCTCAAGTGAGTGTCGGGCTGCTGAGATGACTATGTATGGCTGCAAAGGTCTGAACGGGTGTCAGGTTGCTGAGGCGATATTGCATTTGCAATGGTGTCAAATGAGTGTCAGTTTGCTAAGACGACTTTGTATAGCTGCAAAGGTCTGAACGGGCGTTAGGTTGCTGAGACGAGATTGTGTGGTTGCAAAGGTGTAGACGAGTTTGAGGTAGCTGAGATGACATTTTGCAAGGGTCTCAAATGAGTGTCAAGTTGCTGAGACAATATTCCCCCCTTTTTTCCTTTTTTTTTTTTAATGAAAACGACTGTGAATGAAACGCTGGTAAACATGAGTTACCACATCTGGCTGTGTTTACAAGCTGTTACAGGCATTGGCGTTTCGAATGCCTTTGAACATCCGTCTGAACCCATTTTTTTTTCGAGAAGGTTTCTGAACTCAACTGCCTAGAAATGACTATAAATGATCCTGTGTACATGTACTGATAAGATAACACAGAGGAGTGATTGGGGATCCTGTGTAGACATACTGATAAGAAACATAGAGGAGAGATCAGGGGCGGCTGAAAAACACCCATTTTTCTGGCTGCAAGGGTCTCAATGAATGCCATGTTGCTGGGGCGAGACTGCGTGGTCACAAAGGTCTTTGATGAGTGGGAGGTTGCTCGAGACGGTATTGCGTGGTTGCAAGGCTCTCGATGAGTGTGGGGCTGCTGAGACGGTATTGCGTTTGCAAGGGTCTCAACAATGGTGTGAGGCTGCCGAGACGATATTGCGTGGTTGCAAGGGCCTTGATAAATGTGGGGCTGCTGAGATGGTATTGCGTTTGCAAGGGTCTCAACAATGGTGTGAGGCTGCCGAGACGGTATTGCCTGGTTGCAAGGGCCTTGATGAATGTGGGGCTGCTGAGACGGTATTGCGTTTGCAAGGGTCTCAACAATGGTGTGAGGCTGCCGAGACGGTATTGCGTGGTTGCAAGGGCCTTGATGAATGTGGGGCTGCTGAGATGGTATTGCGTTTGCAAGGGTCTCAACAAAGGTGCCAAGCTGCTGAGACGGTTTTGCGTGGTTGCAAGGGCCTTGATGAATGTAGGGCTGCTGAGACGATTTTGCGTGGTTGTAATGGTCTCAACAGGTGTCAGGCTGCTGGGCCGAGATTGCATGGTGGCAAAGTTTTTTTTTTTTTTTTGCGTTTTTTTATATATATATATATATATATATATATATATATATATATATATATATTTTTTTTTTTTTGCGTTTTTGTAAGGACCTGAGATGATTTTGTGTGGTTTCAAGGGTCTCAATGAGTGTGGGGCTGCTGAGACGGTATTGCGTTTGCAAGGGTCTCAACAAGGGTGTCAGGCTGCTGAGACGATTTTGCGTAGTTGCAGCGGTCTCAACAGGTTTTAAGGTTGCCGGGGGGCTGAGATAGCGCGATGGCAACGTTTTTTTTTTGCGTTTTTATATATATTTTTTATTTTGCGTTTTGTAAAGGTCATGTGTTGCAAGAGTCTTAACAAGGGTGTCAGGCTGCTGAGACGATTTTGCGTAGTTGCAGCGGTCTCAACAGGTGTCAGGTTGCCGAGGGGCTGAGATTGCGTGGTGGCAACGTTTTTTTTTTTATATATATTTGCGTTTTGTTTTGTTTTTTGCGTTTTTATATATATTTTTTATTTTATTTTGCGTTTTGTAAAGGTCATGTGTTGCAAGGGTCTTAACAAGGGTGTCAGGCTGCTGGGATGATTTTGCGTGGTTGCAAGGATCTCAATGAGTGTAGGGCTGCTGAGACGATATTGCATTTGCAAGGGTCTCAACAAGGGTGTCAAGCTGCTGAGACGATTTTGCATGGTTGCAATGGTCTCAACAGGTGTCAGGTTGCCGAGGGGCTGAGATTGCGTGGTGGAAACATTTTTTTTTTGCAGGTCTTTTTTGCGTTTTTTTTTCTGCGTTTTTATATATATTTTATTTTGCGTTTTGTAAAGGTCATGTGTTGCAAGGGTCTTAACAAGGGTGTCAGGCTGCAGAGATGATTTGCATGGTTGCAAGGTCTCAATCAATAAGAATTGGGTTACTGAGAAAGGATAGAAACACCTGGTTTGTTTGTACCTTAAGCAAGCAGTATAAGGTAGAGGACAACGCCTGTTTGAATCGTAGGTTCCATAGAGGCCACTAATGAACGATATGGGAGACAACGAATGGTAGCAAATTGATAGGACATAAAGAATGTAGTAACAAATTTTACTTGCGACAGTGGGCCATGCGAGTGAGTTTGCGACGGACTGTGGCTGGAGTGAAACATGTAGGAAAGGTGTAGCGTGATGCCATGCATGGGGCAAAACAACAAGGTTTGGTGTAGAAAATAGAACACGAGAAGTGCGTACGAATATTTTATAAGCTCCACTGTGGGAACCGAATATATGATGCGGGTGACATCATGAGTGGCCACGAATTTTGACATGACAAACAAGCTAACGAATCCTACCTGGGACAGTGAACATGCAACTGGGTTTGCTTGGACTGGAGTGGATGTGCAACGCATCCGAAGAGTGTGGCGTGGTTTGGTGTGGCGCCATGCATGACGCACAGGCAATAACTTTGGTAAATAAATGAGAGAGAAGAACCGTGTACAAACAATTCGTAAGTTCCGCTGCGGAAACTAAAACGCACGGCATGGGGGAAACATAGAATGGCAATCGTGGAAAGTATGCAATGTATCTGATACAAAACGGTTATAAAGAGAAATGACTGATACAAAACGGTTATAAAGAGAAATGACTGATACAAAACGGTTGTAAAATGCATGAAACAAATCCGATACGAATCGAAATCTGCTGTGAATTGGTTGTATAGTGTATGCTACTCCTTGCTGTGAAACCGAACACCTACCAGCCACCCATCCCCCCAGGCTAATCAAGTGCAGACAAGGCAGCAGGTGAGTTCAATTACCACCTCAATCTGCCAAAGAACCCATACAAAGAATATATGCTAATGTCCAAATGAATGAGACAGCAAGCACTGAATATACAAATACATAGTTTGTTTGACAGGAGGAAGTTACAAATGTACCAAGCTTGTAACTAAGATGTTAGAACATGAGCAACAATAAGTCAGAGGCAGATTTTTACAAAAGAAATGCAGGATAAGAAGCATAACGAATTGCAAGATTGCACAAGATACAAAAGGTTTGAATACAACCTGCAACAGTAAGAAGAAGCCGCAATGCACTTGCGATGTCGAATGCGATTGAATGCGCAGACTCGCGGACATGAGGTGAGCTGGGAAGAGTCGGCCCAGTGACGTGTAGTACTGCACACTGAACCGACAAAGAGCATGTGTGAGTGGGCTGCTTAAATACCCTCCGGGCTCCTCCCATAAACTCAGGCCACCATACTGGCCTTCTTATTAGTAAAGGGTTGGGGGTAATTATGCACGCACATCAGTTTGAGGGATGGGGCTAAGCGTATCCCCAAGTATTGTAGAGTGCCCGAGCTCCAAGTAAATTCAAATTAATCTTTGAGGTTGTTCAATAAGGGTTGAAGGAGATTAACCACTTAAGACCCGGACCATTATGCAGGTAAAGTACCTGGCACTGAGTCACTTTAACTGACAGTTGCGCGGTTGTGCGATGTGGCTCTCAAACGTAATTGGCGTCCTTTTTTCCCCACAAATAGAGCCTTCTTTTGGTGGTATTTGATCACCTTTGCGGTTTTTATTTTTTGCGCTATTAAACAAAAATAGCGACAATCTTGAAAAAAAAACAATATTTTTTACTTTTTGCTATACTAAATATCCCCAAAAAATATATATTTTTTTTTCTCAGTTTAGGCCGATAAGTATTCTTCAACATATTTTTGGTAAAAAAATCGCAATAAGCGTTTAACGATTGGTTTGCGCAAAATTCATAGCGTTTACAAAATAGGGGGTTGGTTTATGGCATTTTTATTAATATTTTTTTTTTTTACTCCTAATGGCGGTGATCAGCGGTTTTTCCGTGACTGCGACATTATGGCGGACACATCGGACAATTTTGACACATTTTTGGGACCATTGTCATTTTCACAGCAAAAAATGCTATAAAAATGCATTGTTTACTGTAGCGCTACGTGTCAGCCCAATGGCAATAACTGTGTGCACCTAGTGAGGTGTGACCATATAATGTGACACAAAAGATGTAATGGCAAAAATTGCACAACAACAAAATGTGAAATACGAATCAATATATTGAACAATATAAACAAAAATGTAATATAGTGTCCATAACAAAATATAGAAACGTTGAAGGTGTCATGAGATAGTGAGGAACTTCCCAACAGAAATCTTCAAATATGAGGTGGAATACATATGCGCGGACCCAAATGTCGTACGACAATGGATCAATCAATTGTTAATTCCCACAAAGATGTCACCGGAAGTCCAGAAGAAAAAAGAGTCTGCCTCATAGGCAGTCAGATGTCGTCAACCCAGGAAGGGGCAGGAAGACCAGATCGGCCACCGACTACTCCAATACTGAAGATCCTCGTAAACCGTGGGTATGGCAGCCATAAAGTTCCTCCAAGCATCCAAACACGATCTGATTCAGGTAAGTGAGAAGCCTGGCATGGGTACTAGAAAATAACTGGAGAGAGCTCAAAAAAACATATCTTCCACAAATGCATGTAAAGAGAAGAAAAAAATGGGTGCTCTAATGGTGTAGGTCATAAAAAGGTTTTAATAATAAAAACCAATATACATAATAAAATATAAAAAAGTGATCACAATTCATGAGTATTAAAAGCAATATGGGGAGCAAATGCATGGCTGGACTTCCGGTTACATCTTTGTGGGACATCCCAAGCTCAATCGATCCACTGTCGTACGACATTTGGGTCCAACCGTTGCGGTAAGCGCATATGTATTCCACCTCATATTTGAAGATTTCTGTTGGGAAGTTCTTCACCACCTCATGACATCTTCATCGTTTCTATATTTTGTTATGGACTCTATATTCGTATTTCACATTTTGTTGTAGTGCAATTTTTGCAAATACATCTTTTGTGTCACATTATATGGTCACACCTTATGCCGCGTACACACGGTCGTTTTTTTGCGATGAAAAAAAATGTTGTTTTTTAAAACGTCATTTAAATTGATCGTGTGTGGGCAAAACGTCGTTTTTTGTCTTAAAAAAAACGACCAAAAAAAAATTCCAACATGCTTGAATTTTTTGTGTCGTTTTTCAAAACGTCGTTTTTTGTTTCACAAAAAGTCACCGTGTAGCAAAAACGTTGTTTAAAACGAAGTTTTTCAACCCGCGCATGCCCAAAAGCTAGTTATGAAGCGAGCTTCGATGGAAAAGAGTGGTGAACGTAACCTCGCTTTTTGTGAAAAAAACGATGGTGTGTATGCAACATCGTCTTTGAAAGTGACGTTTCAAAAACGTCGTTTTTTACTTCACAGAAAACGTCGTTTTTTTCATCACAAAAAATGATCGTGTGTTAGAGTTATTGCCATTAGGCTCACACGTAGCGCTACATTAACATCCACATCGCTCTAAAGACCTGACTGGGGTGGACTGACGTTGGTTGAGACCGTCATGTAGTGGAAAAACATCTTGAGGTTGGAGTTGATGTTTGCAGAGTGGGGATATGTCCGCCGATGAAGGGCCCTCTGTGCATTAGCATAGACGATCGTCGAATAGGGGATATGTTTGCTCTGCAAGGACATTAGTGGTCATAGGCGGATGTGCGCTCTTGTCTCTGCCATGTCTGATCAGCATGGTCGGGATTCGTAGCGCAAGCCTACAGATGGCCTCCCTTCCACAAGCAATAATAGTATAATCCGAATATGCGCTGTTCTCTGGAATAAGGATTCCTATCAGCGGTAATATGAGTCAGGGAGAGTGTCAGGGAGAGTGTCCATGTTTAAAAGCAATACAACTTCCTCTGTTAAAAGCATACACGCTTTCCCTGCCCGGACACGCACATAAGACTTTAACCATCATTGTATTCATGTGTTGTATTGTATTGGCTTGTTTTGGATTGTATTGGAAATCCTGTTAGAAGGATGCCCTTGTATGTTCATTTTCCTGTAAGGGTCATCTTCCTGGGTGGAGCGGACACTGCTTTTACATCACTTCATGTTAACTTCTTCTTGTGATGGCGACATCACTTCCTGGGGGGATTTTAATAAAAAGGATCAAGGCTAAGTGGGCTAGACCCTCATGCTGGGATGCTGCCAGAATGAAGATGAACATAGCAGTGCGGTGATGTTTCTTTACTTGAATGAATGGTAAATTGAACGAATGGTGAGTGAATTTTTTATACTTAATTTTTTTTTTTCTTTAATGTGTATGGTAAATACGTATAGAACTTACCCCCCACCCTGCCATATCAATGAGATGTTGCAAATCGCCTACGTTACGTTTCCGTGGTTAGGGAGGGAGCTAAGAAATAGCCTATACACTTAGAACAATTTCCACCCCATCCACCCTATACCCCATCCCCCCTCGTGGCTCCCGGGACTCCCCAACTTTTGAAACTCAACTAATATCTTGCAGATAGAAAATCGGATATCTATTTAAGAGTGGTAAATGGCTAGGATGATCGACCTTTTCTGGCACCCCCTAGTTCTAAAATCAGTTTGGGCTCAGTTTTCAAATTAACTAATAGATCCTCAGTCTCTCTGCATAACTCCAAGTTTTTTTATACTCTTACCACTTTTTCCATTTTTCCAGAAAATCCCCCTTTGTTTCTAAATATGTCTCCTTTAGCTTTTCTATCCTATACGTTTCCTCCACTGCATTCATCCAATCCCACACAAGGGGGCTTTCCACTTCCTGCCACTTTATAGGAATAAGTCTTTTCGCTGCATTCAGCAAATGAGGAAGAAGAGATTGCTTATACCTTTTGGGACCTTCGTGACCACAGTGGAAGAGTACCCCCCAGGGGTCGGTCTTGACCTCCTTACCCATAATTTATTTTATTAAGCGGAGTATGGTATTCCAATATTTTTGAATTTTCGGGCAGGTCCACCACAAATGGTGCAAAGTATGAGTTTTCTTTTAGTTTCATAAGTGGGGAATTAAATTTGCTATCTAATAGTGTCTGTACCCTATCCCACATTCTTAGAGTGTCCCGAGTCAAATCGAAAGTATTGTGATCAAGTGCTCTATCTTGGGGAGGGATCCAAATAATATTGCACAGTTGTGTATGGGCTTGGGCTTTTTTTCGATTTGCACCCATCTTTTGTACTTTCTGTCCCTAGCCCATTCCACCACCCGGGAGAGAACAGCCGCCTTGTAATATTTTTTTAATATTGGGAACCGCTAGGCCCCCCTGTTGCTTATCTTGTTTTAGAATGGAAAGTTCAAGATTCTTAGAAATTGTTGGGGGACCGTTATTGGTAATAATAGAAATGTATAGAGTATTTTTGGAACCACTGTCATCTTTAGCATGTTTATGCGTCCATTATTTATTGTTTTTTTTTATTCCGATTTAGTCTCATTTAACAGAGGGACGTAGTTAATTTTATAGATCTTCTGGACCGTATTAGCTAATTTAATTCCAAGATATTTTAATTCCCGGGACCAGGGAGACACAGATCTTTTACTTGTTCTTCTTCAGTCTTGTTCAGGTTTATATTTAAAATTTCAGATTTTGTTATATTAATTTTGAAATTTGAAATAGATCCGTAATGTTGTAATGTCTTGGAGAGCTTAGGAATAGAGACCACCGGGTTGGTCAGATAAAACAAAATATCGTCCGCAAAAGCTGACAACTTGTGTTCTTCATCTTCCACCTTTACGCCGTTAATATCAGGGTCCTTTCGGATAGTGGCCAGCAGTGGTTCTAGTGATAGGATGAAGAGCAGGGGAGACAGGGGGCACCCCTGTCTAGTCCCATTTCTCATCTCAAAAGAGTCTGAGAGCGACCCATTTACTTTTATTTTAGCAGAAGGATGATGGTAAAGTGATTTAACCCAATTAAACAGTCTATTTCCTATCCCCATTTCTATAAGGGTCTGCATCATGAGTCCCCAGTCTACCCTGTCAAATGCCTTTTCTGCATCTATCGACAGGAATAGACCCGGGGACTCAGTCTGCTTTAACTTCTGGAGTAGAAGGAGAGCTCTGATGCTGTTGTCCTTCCCCTTCCTATTGGGAACAACTCCCGCCTGAGCCGAGTGAACCAAGAGGTGCAGAACACTTTTCAAACGTTCAGCTAGTATTTTAGCGAACAGCTTTATGTCCGTATTCAGAAGGGATATTGGCCTGTATCCTGTGCAGAGTGAGCTGTCCTTCCCTTCTTTTAGAATGATAGCCACTGAGGCAGCTAGCGCTTCTTTGCTAGTTTCATACTCAGACCCTAAGCCATTGAAGTATTTACACAATTTAGGTACTAGGATGTTGCTGAATTTCTTGTAGTAAAAGACCGAGAACCCATCTGGGCCAGGACTTTTACCACCTGCTGTATTGTCTAGGGCTTTTTTCATTTCTGCTTCGGTAATGGCCTTGTCCAAATTCGATCTTTCTATCTCATCAATTTTGGGAAGTCCTGCTGCCTCCAAGAACTCTTGGATTTTAGCCTCCTTTTCTCCTACATGCGACCTTGACTGGTTGATTGTGTATAATTCTTCATAGTAATTTTTAAAAGTTTCTGCGATGTCTACGGTTGAATAGACCAGATCACCATTTTTTTTTTTTTCTCAATGTAATTCCCAGTTTTCTTTTTGTGTGCCATTTTGGCAAGGTGTTTACTGGGTTTGTTCCCCCAAAGGTATCTCTCTCTAGCGATGTTATTGAAGTTTTTGCTAGCTTCTTGTTCCATGATCTCCTTGAGCTCCTCTCTTTTTAGAATTAACTTGAGGTACGTTTTTTTTAGTCTTAGCTCTTTGTGTTTGCATTCCAAATTCATAATTTCCATGGACAAAATATCAATCTTCTTATTTTTCTCTTTTTTTTCCCTTGCCCCCTCAGAAATGAATATCCCTCTGATGTACGCTTTGTACGACTCCCAGAGAGTTGCGCTTGAAATCCCTTCTGTGTCGTTGAGTAAAATTTTTTTTTTAAGTTCCTCTTCCACCCTTCCCGCCCCTTCTTCATCTTGAATTAAGTTATTGTTTAGATGCCAGATCATCTGTTGGTTCTTTTGAGTAGCTAGTTTAATTTTCATGGTTATTGGAGCGCGGTCTGACAGAGTCATGATTCCAATGTCAGTCTCGGTGACCCGCTTCAATAACCTATGATCCAGCAATATATGATCTATCCTGGTATATGTTCCGTGTGGGGGAGAAAAAAACATATAATTTCTCTTATTAGGGTGAAAAGCCCTCCACACATCCACTAGTTGGCATTCATGCATCTTATGCTTCACTTTTTGTATCTGTGCATTAGTTGTCACCCTCACACGGGACGTACTATCTTCCCTTGGGTTCATCACAAAGTTTAAATCTCCCATCAGGACTATGTACCCCTCCGTAAAATGTTTCAATTTGCATAGGATTCGGCTTAGATATTGAGTTGAATGGACGTTAGGGGCATATATATTGGCCAAAGTAAATACAGTGTTGCCTAACTTTCCCTTCAAAAATAAAAATCGCCCTTCTGTGTCTGTTACCCTTGCCATTAGGGTGAACTCGGTTCCTCTCGCAAAACCAATTGCCACACCCCTGGCGCGGTTGGAAATAGAGTCTCCATAATACAAAATTGGGTAAGTGGATGAATAGAGCTTAATATTGGAATCCAAGGACAGGTGGGATTCCTGTAGGAAAACCACATCTGCTCTGTAATGTTTGATCTCCTCCAAGACCTTAAATCTTTTCCTGGGTAAATTCATGCCTTTAACATTATATGATAACAATTTTACATCTGCCATATCATCCTGCCACTACATTTTCCTACCTTCTCTTGGAGTCCCCGGATGCCACGATCCCCACCCCTTCCCCTTTTAGAAAAAGGGGGGACCCTTCACTCGGCCTAGTCGGGCCCCCTCAGCACCTCCTCACCTCCCTCCACCCCCCCCCAATAGGCCTATTCGTCGCCTTAGAACCGTGGAAATCCTCACACTCCATTCCCCACCCCGGTTCTCATAGCGTGAGGTGTTGCCTCCCAGCGCCCCCCCTCTCCTAAGCCCCCAAGATGGATAATAAAGAGGGACTGATCTAAGGGGAGGGGGGTTTTTGGCCAACCCCAAGATCCCCCCCTCTCGCTCCCCCCCCTCCCCATTCAGAACCATTCTGGTATATCAAGAACCTGCATATCCAAATTGCGGCAGAATCCTGCCAGTTCCTCTGGGAATGTCAGTTTAGCTGAAATACCATCTTTTTGGCCAATGAGGCACGCCGGGAACCCCCACTGGTACTTGATATTCTGCTGACGCATCTGTTCCAATAGGGGTCTTAGAAGCCTCCTTCTGGCCAGGGTTTCCCAAGCCAAATCTGGAAAGATCTGGAGCTCCTCCCCCCCATAGCTCAAGGGTGGTTTCTTTCTCAAATTTAGCCAGATTTCGGCCTTGTCCTCGTAATATCGAAACCTGACGATTATATCTCTTGAGAAAAAATTGAAGTTGCGCTAAAAATAAAAAATAAATAATGAAAAAATTATAAATAATGAAAAAAAATATAATAAACAAGTGGTTTTCAGAACCATATATGAAATAGTGTCTTTGAATGAATTTAAAGTCCAGTATACTCAAATGGAAATAAAAACCAATATAGTAGGGGGGCGTGGCCTGGAGCGGCATGGGATAGGACGCTGGTGATCTGAGCTCCGCCGGCCGCATAACCTTTCCTGATATCCTGTGACCCTAATCGCAGCTTTTACCGAGGTACTGCTATCCCCCGGATCGGGCACCCGCCGTGCATATGTCCCCATCTAAGAAAACCGCGTCTGCGGCTGCTAAACTGGCGCAATATCGCCATGATGACACGGACTCCCCTGACCAAGATGGCGCCGCAGCATCAGGGGAGGAGGTGTCCCGGGGTTAGAACACAGCTAAACTTCTTGAAGCCATCGCTGCATGTCGGGAGGCTGTCACTTCATGCCAAACCAGCCTCACAGCCCGCATAGAGGAGGTAAAGATTGATATCTCCCTAGTCAGGCAGGACTTTCAGAAGCTCAGGGAGTGGGTCACAGAAGCAGAGACACGCCTGGGCATGGTGGAGGACTCCATCCCCCCCTCCAGAACTCCTCTGATGCCATGCAGCTTCAGGTTAATCAACTCCTACAGACGCAAGATGACATTGAAAACAGATTACGCAGGTGTAACTTGAGGTTCATAGGCCTGTCAGAGGGGGTGGAGGGAAGGGACCCCCCGACATTTCTTGAAGAGCTGCTGGTGGATACTTATGGCAGGGAGTCCTTCTCTCCTATGTTTGCTGTGGAACGAGCGCATCGCATGTCAGGCAAGCCACCACCCGTCGGGGCACCCCCCGCACCTTCATAGCTAAGTTCCTTAACTTTAGGGACAGGGATGCCATCCTTCGCCTCAGCAGAGTGAAGGGAAATATCCCATTCGACAACAAAATGATCGCCGTCTTCCCGGATTTCTCCGCAGAGGTACAGAGGAAACGCAAGACCTTCACAGAAGTGAAGCGCCGCCTGCGAGTCAAGAACCTGAAGTGCGCCATGCTGTTCCCCACCCGCCTGCATGTGGAGGGAGACGATAGAGCTCATTTCTTTGAGGACCCAGAGGCAGCCTCAGCGTGGCTTGACCAACGTGAAGCACGCAGATAAGTACTCCTACTTGCAACTGCCATTGACACTGGCTCCTATGTGCTTCCCACCATCCCTCCCTGTCCCTTTCTGCTTTATCCTTCCCTCCCCCTCCATTTTCTCTCCCACGTTGCTCCCTGCTTTGGTACCCTCCTTGCAGTCCAGTTGGATGACACTCCCCTCCCTGGGCCCAGGACCCGCCCCGCCTCCTCTGGATCGCCCCCAGGCCATGTGTAATGTGGGGGGCACCTGTGACTGCATTATGACATTGCTCTCTGAAATTTGTAGCCCCCCTGGCCTGCAGGATCCCTGTACTTTTGCTGAGTTCTCTGGCCCACCTTGGTCTCTGCAGCAGGCTCGGATGTGACTCCTTTTCCCTGGGGGGGGGGGGGGTTTAGGTTTTACCACCTCGGTTATGAGGGAAAAGAAAAATTCCCCCTTTTTTCTTTCTTTTTTTTCTCCTTCTCTTTCTTTTCTTTTGGATCCCTCTTTTTATTTGATTTTTTCTTTTCTCCTTTTTATTAAGACTTTTATTTTTATTCTACCTTCTCTTGATCCTAATAGGGTCCTCCTTTGCTATGTTACCACGGTTTCCACTCAGGCTATAGTACGGTGCGACAGGCTCACTGCGCCGTGTACTATGGTATTAGTATTAATAGCAGTACCATGCATGTTGTATTCACCTGTTTTAGGGTCATTGTCTTCTTAGTCTTCTGACTAGGGTACGCATTGCCTCATAGGCCGGCGGAGTGGATAACCCCGCCTGTGAGCCCACGCCATACAGTGGGCAGTGTCCTGTAATGTGTTGCCAAGCACAGCGTAGTTTCGCCCCATGTGCTGGACTGTACAACCTGGGTTGGTGTATTAGGCGCACTACTGCGCCTCTGACCATTGTGACCTATATTTGTTTAATGCTAATCCTTGTTGTTTCCTTCCCAGGTTGGACATTATCTTTGCCCTGTTGGCAGTTAGGGATTAACGCCCGCACCAGTTGGGGTTCGTGCAGGGCAGGGAGGGGGGTGTTTAAGTTTATAATGTTTAGTGATAACCATTCTTGTTCAGTGCAAACTTATCATTATGTGTGCCAAGCTTATGTAACCGTGACTTTGATGATCGCCCCTGGCTGGGGGCGGTCGTATGCGATGGGGGCCTCCGGGGTCATCCCGGGTACTGGAGTTTTATTCTATCACTACCACCACTCATGGCCACACTAAAATTCCTCACGTGGAATGTACGGGGGGTGAGGGATCCCATTAAAAGGGCAGCTGTGTTTGGGCAGCTTAAGCGTCAGCGTGCAGATGTTGTGGCCCTAGTGGAAACACACGCTGAGGGTTCTGTGTTAAGGTCCCTGAAACGTCCTTGGATAGGTTGGGCCTACCACTCTGTTCATACCACTCACTCCCGTGGAGTATCCCTATTGATCGCTAAAAACACACACTTTGAACTCCAGGACTCGGTGATAGACCCGTTGGGTAGATATGTATTCCTGAGGGCCAAGTTACATGGGGATATGATGCTGATACTGGCTTTTTATGTACCTCCACCATTCCAATTTGACGCCCTGACTGAGGGTCTTAACTTCCTGGCACTGCACCCTAATGTGCCAGCCATTTGGTTGGGCGACTTCAATAACGTGCTGGATACAGCCTTAGACAGATTGACAGGACCCCTGCCGTCTTTAACATCCGCCCATCAGACTAGGTTTGCGCGCCTTCTCGGTGACATCAACCTGATAGACACATGGAGGCACAGACACCCGTTGGAGAGGGTGTACTCCTGTTTCTCCACATCCCACCACTCCCTGTCACGCATAGACCTTATATTGTTGTCCAAGTCGCTCCTACCCAGACTGACTAACGCTGGATTCTCCCCGAGGTCCCTGTCCGACCACTGCCCATACTGGGCTGAACTCTCTCTACCCCACACCCGCCCACCTACGACGTGGCGCCTGAACCCCTTCTGGTTAACTTTACTGCCGGAAGATGATGACCTGGGGGCGGATTGGGAACAATTCTTTGTAAATAATGAGGACTCTGCACAGCCACAGATAGTCTAGGAAGCCTTCAAGCTCAATGCTCGCATGACTCTTACAGCTCGCATTAACAGACTAAAACAGGCCTCTGGGGTAGCATTAGATGCAGCAACAGAAACTTTAGTGACTGCAGAGAGGGAATTCATTGACAACCCCACAGCAGAGAGGGCCAGCAACCTTAAACTATGCTCGAGGACTCAGTTAATATACGAAAAATCTAAGCGAAACTTATTTTTTCTTCGACAGAGATCATTTGAGCATGGTGAGAGGGCGGGAAAGCTGCTTGCCTACATGGTTCACAGCGAGGAGAGACCCCCAGTGGTGATATCTCTCCGCTCTCCGGATGACAGCCTCGTGACTGAACCAGCCCTTGTTGCGACGATGTTCCGAGATTTCTTTTCCTCCCTGTACACCTCTGCAGCATCAGATGATCCCTCTCTTATGGAAACCTTCTTTAGTGGACTCCAGATTCCTCAGTTGTCGGCTGAACAAATGCAGGAGTTGGAGGAACCATTGACACGGGAAGAGATATCCTCGGCTTTAGCTACATTTCCCACCTCTAAAGCTCCAGGCTCGGATGGTCTTCCTGTGGAGTTTTACTCCGCTTACTCTGACCTATTAGCTCCCAGACTACTCATGTTGTATAACTCTATCTTTGAACAATCTGCCCTCCCGACCTCTATGAGAGAGGCTACTATAGTGCTTTTCCCTAAGCCCGGAAAGTATCCCCACCTCCCAGAGTCTTATCGCCCCATCTCCTTGCTCCAGGTGGATGTCAAGATACTTGCAAAGGTGCTTGCCATTCGCCTGAATAAAGTCATCCTCTCCCTGATTCATGGGGATCAGGCGGGCTTCATGCCAGGCAGGAACACATCGTTTAATCTCCGCAGGCTGTTTATTAATCTCCAGACTGCCCATGATAATCTAGGATCCAGAACCATAGTCACCTTGGACACAGCCAAGGCGTTTGACTCTGTGGAGTGGCGCTACCTGTGGACATGTCTCGGTAAATTTGGACTGGGACCCAGATTCATAAAGTGGGTTCAACTTCTCTACCAGAATCCGGTGGCCAGAGTCCTGGCCAATGGATGGCCTTCAGAACGATTTTCCCTGTCCAGGGGTACTAGGCAGGGGTGCCCCCTGTCGCCTCTGCTGTATGCGCTGGCGGCAGAGCCCCTCGCTATAGCGATTCGAGCGCATAATGGGATTGTGGGATTACATAGAGCGGGGGTGGTAGAAAAAATAAGCACATACGCTGATGATACTATACTATATCTAGATGACTCGACTGACTCCCTACCTCAGGCCCTAGCCCTAATTGAATGTTTCGGCGCCTTCTCTGGATTGAAGATAAACTGGAATAAGTCCCAGATACTTCCTATAGACAGTTTCCCAACACCTGGCGATAGGGCATTACTTCCCCTGCAAAGGGTTAGTTGTATTAAGTACCTTGGAATTTTTGCCACTAGGGATCCAGCTGACTATATATCCCTAAATGTAACGCCACTATTTGACGTGCTTAAGCACAAGACACAGGTATGGGCACGTTTGCCTCTGGGTGTCATGGGCCGCATAAGCCTTATTAAAATGATTTTGTTGCCAAAAATTTTATACGTGCTCTGGCACTCTCCTGTGTATCTGGTGCTCAGGCTGTTCAAATCCATCGAGGCTCTTCTAAAACCATTTGTATGGGGCAATAATAGGCATAAACTCCCGTGGCATAGGCTTAAAAACCCAACTGACCTCACAGGGATGGCCCTCCCTGACTTTAACCTGTACTACCTCGCTGCCCAACTCTCACAACTCTTTCACATAGACAAGACTGACAGGGACAGATTCCTGGGCTTCCTATGCCCAGACTGGTCTCGCCCAACATTGGACTCCATGGTGGCGGTGGCTGCGGGGACGGGGAGAGCGGGTGGACAGACAGACCGTACGACTCTCTTGTATCAGTATAGGAGGGTGTGGACCCTAGCGTCAACTAAGCTACACATACCCCCCTTGAACAGCTTCACCCCTCTTTGGCACAATGTAGCCCTTCCTGAATTTAAGGTACTAGCGGGCTGTGGAGCTCGAGAGGCATATTCTATGTATCTCATATCACCCTACATGGAAGATTAAAAACCTTTGAACGCCTAAAGTCAGAATTCTCACTCCCCGACCACATGTACTTTAGATACCTACAGCTTTGTCACGCATTTCGTGCACAATTCCCCCAAGCCGACCCTTCCATAGAAAACAACCCCTTGATGGAGGCAGTGAAATACCCTGACCCTAAGAAACTGATTTCCAACTTCTACAGCATGTTGTCACTCCCTACAGCGACCGTGGCGGCGTATTCCCTTAAAACTAGGTGGGAGGGAGACATTGGCCCAATCGCAGATGATGAATGGAGTGACGCCTTAGATACATGTAAATTGGCCTCTCCTAAGTTGTCTGATCGACTGACCCAGATTTTTATAACGCACAGAGCTTATCTTACACCGTTACGGATCTCAAAATACCAAAATGACTCCTCGGCTGCCTGTCCAATGTGCAGTCACGGACTAGGCACCTTTTACCACCTTCTTTGGCAATGCCCTAAGATACAATCCTTCTGGTCCTCAATCGTAAGGTTCCTACACGATACAATGGGTTCTCCCATCACCCTTGAACCAAAAATGTGTCTCCTAGGAATCTTCCCTAACCCCGACATTAACAAGTTCTCTAAAATATTTATACGTGAAACACTCTTCTCTGCGCGAAAGGTGGTGGCCAGGAGGTGGATGAGACCTACTCCTCCGGATATCTCGCAATGGATTGCGGAGGTCAACGCAGTCTTACCATACAAAAAATTGATGTACTCTCACAGGGGTTGTCCCACTAAATTCGAAAAAGTGTGGGATAGGTGGCTCAAGGCCGCGGATACATGTATATAGTCAAAAGAGCAGTGATCTATTTCTCTTGCTCTGTCCCCTGGGTGGGGGGAGTTGTGTGTAGCAGATAGAGGTGGGACCCCAAGAGTCATGTATTGTCGCTACCTCATGGTTACCGAATGTTTTTGGCACTGAACAGGCTGTCTTAAACTCCTATTTGTTCTGTTAAGATCTGTTATTATATATTGTCGTCTGGAAAATACTGTAAGATGCACTCATTGACTGTCTCAATTTTCTCCTGTATGTACTATTTATTTTTTGATTAATAAACAGATCTCTTATAAAAAAAAAAAACAATATAGTATAAATAGTGAAAACAATGAGTGTTGGAAAGTCCTTATCGGGCAGTCCTGGGAATAAACAAATATATAACCACCACCAAATTGCCAGTGTGATAAGAAATGGAGGCTTACCAGAAGGCAAGCATAACTCGCTTGCGGCTGAACCCCAGCCAGGGCCTTTAAAAGTCCACAGCAGGATACCAAAGCAGGGTAGGGATTACGGGAAGCTCCAAATGTATCAGCAGTTGATTACCCCAAAAAAATGTTTGAAATTCACATAGTGAAGTACGCCAAACAGCACATAAAAAAACGATGCTTAGAATAAAGATGTATGTTGTCCTAAGTTGTGACTAAATTAACACCACCACCGGGTCACCAAATAAAATGAAGGCTTACCAGAAGCCAAATTAGTAACTGCATATAGTAGGAAAGCCTTTGCTCAGAGCTTTGTGAGGCAGCTGATGTCAAGGTGTTCTGTAGATCCTCCAGATGTCAGCAGTACACCGAAAAGGAGTAAATAGCCCACATAGTGAAGTACGTTTAAAATATCCTTACAGGTTTATTAAAAGTTGCACTTACATGTTACAGGAGAAATAAAGGCATAAAGAAATAAAAGCCGGCCGGCTTACGTTCCACTCGAATCGTCACGTCAAAAACGTCAGCACGTCACCTTCCCGACGTACGTTTCGTCATAAAATTGACGTCGTCTGGGGCACGGGCGACGCACTGACGCATCGCGTGAAATAGTATTCAGACAGAACCAAGCCTCGATCTGACTCTGAGTGCTGGATAGTAGTCTATGGTGGCCTAATAGAACCAGAGCCAAGCCTCGACTTGAAACAAGGAGGCTGGATGTCCACATACGGTGGTCTAACGGGCCCAATTATAAACAATAAAACAACACTGAGATTGATGGAAATAACAACAACAACAAAAAATGGGCAGGCTAACAGTACGATCGAATGGCGGCCTAGAGTGTGCGCCAGATGTAGAATCTACCAGTATTTTAGTAGCTGGAAAAATCGATTATATCTCTTGGCCTTTCGCTCGTACGGTCGTTACTTCTGCCGATACGGTGTACCCGCTCTATTTTGAGGGAATCTTCCGTGTAGTTTTCTAGGAGGGGGAGGAACAAATTATTCATAATTTTTCTCAGATCTTCACCACTCTCCTTTTTTTTTTTGTATAATCAGTTTTTATTATAAGGACAACAAAGAACATTACATGTCGAGTAAAACATAAAACGCAGAACAATAGACCATGCATGGTCAAAAAAATAGACAGCGATTGGCTATCATATCAAACATGTATAAGCATAGTCTAAGAACATGTGCAAACAAGGGGAAACATAGTTATGCATTTACGAAGTGCATATAGATAAAAACTAAAAAAAAAGGGGGAGGGGCAAATTGCCTCCATCTATCCACCCCACACCACGACACGCACCCAGGCCCACCAAATATGCAATACTACACCCAGGCGGGAACGCCAGCACCCCAAGAGACATGAGGCCGTCCCGTGAGTTGTGAGGCTGTACGGGTCCACCAGGTTAACATGTGGTTACAATAAGCACCTACAGGGAAACAAGAAACAGAGGAAGGGGGTGTTGAATGGGAAGGTACGAAGCTCTCAGCAGAGAGCAAGAAAAGAGTGAGAAAGGAAGGAAAGAAAAAAGGGGGGAGATCAAAAGAACCAGGTTACCTGCATAATGAGAGTGAGCATCCTTGAAGTCCGCACCGAGCGCTCCACCATGTAACTCTGGAGTCTCCAGAAACATAGCCAACACCAGTAGGTCAGGTCGCCGCCTCCCGTAGTCTGGCCAGCCTAAAGGGCCTTAAACGCAGGGTTCGCTAGTTCTAGTAGGGCGGCATCTAGGCTCGAGGGCACAAGAACCGGGTCCGAAACGTATTTAGACCAGGGTGCCCAAACAGCACGGAAACGTTCCTCCGTCCCCCCACAAGTAGCAACCCAGTCCTCAGCCTCACGAACCGCATTCACACGTGTGGGAATCCTGGGCGTCTTCCAGTGGATCGGGATTAAGCTTCGTGCAACATTCAGAAGATGAGGAAGCACACTGTTTTTGTATTGAGTGAGCGGTATCGGAGGGACATGAAGAAGGAAATGTTTCGGGGAGAGAGGAACGTCTATGCCAGTCGCTAACTCTATCTGGCCCTTCAGGTCCTCCCAAAAGGGTTTAACTAGGGGGCAATCCCACCAGATGTGGAACAATGTACCCCGGTGTCCGCATCCCCTCCAGCACTCCCCGGACGCTGAGGGGTATATACGGGCCAGATCTACGGGCACCCGGTACCACCTAGCCAGCACCTTAAAGTTCGTCTCTTGAGTCCTAGAATCTACCGAGGACGAGTGGGTAAGGTAGTATAAATGGGATAACTGTTGGTCAGTGAAAGTCAGCCCTAGGTCCGTTTCCCAGCGTCAAATATACGGTGGAATGGGCGAGGGGCCGGCCGCACCCAGGAGGCGATATAGTTCCGAAACGAGGTGTGGGGCCGGTTCGTCCGCAGCGAAAAGGCGTTTGAATGGGGTGAGAGAGGAGGGGTCCCGGATCGAGCGGCCATGAACCTGAAAAAAGTGATGCAGTTGTCTATACTTCCAGAAGTTCAAGCGTGCGCCGCGTGGGCCTATGGGTAAGGCGTCGTAGTTCAAGAGCTTGCCGTCCTTCATGAGTTTACCACAACTGGCGTATCCATCGTCAACCCAGGGCCTGAAAAAGCCTATATGTTTACCTGGGGGGAACCAGAGGAACCCACCCAGAGGAGCCAGAGGGGACACAGGGGGTGCCAACTTCAACAGCGAGTTGGCCCGGTCCCATTCTGTCAGCGCATGGGCCGTCAGAGGGGAGGTCATCTCAGACAGCCCCCTGTATACCCGGGGCAGCCAGGGTGCGTAAGATAGATTCCTGCCAGCCAAATAGTTTTCCAGTGAAGCCCATAGCTTCGATTGAGCATGAAATCGCCAGTTGAGTATCCTCTGAAGTGCTATAGCTCTATAATACTGCCGGACATCAGGGACTCCCAGTCCGCCCTCTCGCTTTGGTGGACGCAGCAGGCGCATGGCTATTCTGGGCTTACGGGCATTCCAAATGAAATCAGTCAGCATTTTAGATAGTTTGTTAAAAAAATGGCTAGGCAGGGGGAGTGGTAGCATCTGTAAGTAAAAGAGTATGCGGGGCAAAACATTCATTTTGACAATGCTCACACGACCCAGCCATGTGAAGGCTGTGTGCGTCCATTGCAAATGATCAGCTCGGACCGCTTCCAGCAATGGGGGGTAGTTAGCAGAGTATAAGGTGTCGAAGCGGTCTGTAAGTCTCACTCCCAAATATCGTATGGACGACGTGGCCCAGGCAAAGGGAAAGGCCTCGCGGAGGGATGAACGCATTGGAGGTGGTAAGCAGATAGGTAAAATTTCAGACTTTGAAAAGTTTATCTTAAAATTAGAGAGTGAGCCGAAAAGCTCCATCTCCTTCAGCAGGACAGGCAATGAGAGTAGGGGGTCTGAAAGATGAAACAAAATATCATCGGCGTAGGCCGAGAGTTTGTGTTTAGTGTTGCCGACTAAAAGGCCCCTAATGTCAGGGTTAGCTCGTACAGTCCGGAGGAACTGCTCCAACATTAGCGCAAACAGGAGGGGTGAGAGGGGTCACCCCTGCCGAGTTTCGTTACGAATGTGGAATCGGGATGAAAGGGTACCGTTCACCTTAACTTGGGCACAAGGCGAGGAGTATAAAGCCAAAATAGAGGCCAGCACCCGAGGACCTAGGCGCAACGACCGGAGGACCACGGTCAAATAAGACCAGTCCACCCGGTCTAAAGCCTTCTCGGCATCAGTTGATAAGACAATATAGGGGTATTGGGCAGGGCGGCTGCGGGCCCAGTGTATAAGGTGTACTGCCCTAAGGGAATTGTCCCTAGCCTCCCTTCCCGCAATGAAGCACATCTGGTCCAGGTGAACGATGCCGGGAATAATGTTTTTAAGCCGATTGGCCAGTAGCTTTGCTAAAAATTTTACGTCTAGGTTGAGAAGGGAAATTGGGCGGTAGCTCTGGGGGACAGCGGGATCTTTGCCGTCCTTCGGGAGCACAGTAATATGGGCCAGGAGAGCTTCGGGGGGAATATTCCCACCCTCAGCCAAGGAGTTAAAATAATTGCACATGGGAGTTGCTAGGTGGGGAAAAAAGGTTGTATAATAAGTTTTGGTGAACCCGTCAGGGCCCGGGCTCTTCCCATTGGGTAGGGACTTTACTGTGGCCCCAAGCTCGGCCACCGTGAATGGGAGCTCTAGGTTGGAGGATTGGTCTTCTGTGAGCGTCGGTAGGTTGGCTGCCTCTAGATAGTCACGAATCGCGCTACACCTAGCTTCCCGGGAGCCTTGAGAGAGGCTCGAGTCTAAATTATAAAGCGCTACATAGTAATCACAAAACCCCGCTGCGATCTTGGAGGAATGCATGACCTGGGCCCCGGAAGGAGAACGTAACTTGTGCACAAAGGAGTGCGCCTGTCTCTTCCTCAGGGCACGGGCCAGCATCCGCCCGCATTTTTTGCCTTGCTCATAATATTTATGAGACAAAAAGCGAAAACGTCTACGGGTTTGACGATCAAGCAATCGCAAAAAAAGCTCTCTCATTTCTAGCAATGCGTTCAGCGCCTCCGGACCCCCAGTAGCTTTGTGGCGGAGCTCAGCCTGTTGAAGAGAGGCATGTACCCTACCGAAGTCCGCCCTACGTTCCTTTTTGAGCCTAGCCACCTGAGAAATCAAAGCCCCTCTAACCACGGCCTTATGGGCCTCCCAGACCACTCCCTCAGACAGCTCGCCCACAGGGTTTTCGTCAAAGTAATGAGTTAGCGTGTCAGTCACTTCGGTCACCACAGTTAGGTCGTCTAGCAAATTGTCATTAAGGCGCCACGTCCAGGTCGTCCGCAGGCCTTGAGGCAGGGTAAGGGATATTGCAGTCGGGACGTGGTCCGAAATGGAGATGTTACCAATAAGGGCACTTTGAAGAAGTTCTAAAACATTATGATCTACATAGATGTGGTCAATACGCGTATAGACATCGTGGACTTTGGAATAGTACGTATAGTCACGTCCAACTGTCGACTAGAAGGTGGGACTGGACGGTCTTGCGAAAGTGTCAGAGGAAAGCATAGGAGTGAGGGGGCCTTGCGTGGGACGTGTCCAGGGAGGGATCTGGGCTGACGTTAAAGTCACCTCCCAAGATCAAGAAGCCTTCTCTAAAGTCAGCTAAGCGATTCAGGACGTCATCAATAAAAGTAAGCTGGCCAGCATTCAGAGCATAAACCGATGCAAACGTATAGGCCTGACCTGCGATCTTGCCCTTCACAAAAACGTATCTGCCCTGGGGGTCTGAGCTATGATCGATAGGCTGGAAGGATTTATGAAAAGCAACGGCTGTCCCTCTAGATTTGGCTACCGGGGAAGTACTAACAAACCATTGGTTGAAAAGGTGGGACGGGAGCTTAGGAAGGGATCGTGATGTAAAATGCGTCTCCTGGAGGAGGACCACCTGGGCTTTTAATCGTTTCAGCTCCCACCACAGCTTGTTGCGCTTGTGGGGAGAGCAGAGACCCCTGACATTATACGAGCTCACCTGTAGTGTCGCCATGAGAGAGTAGGGAGATCAATCGAGACAGCGGAGACGGCAGTCCGAAACAGCAGCGATGTCCTGGAAGAAGAAATAACAGAAAGGGAGGAAGAAAATACAGAAAAAAGCGTGAGACAAACATACATGAAAAACAAACAACATCAGAGCTAAAAAAGGAAAAAGAAAACTGCAGGAGCATGTCGGCCGAAGCCACAAAGGCTCGAAAAACAACTATGAGCCAGCTCAGAGATCCCGTCCCCAGAGGGGGAGGGGAACTAGAACACAGCTCCAGATCCCAATGGGGATCAATACCCAAAAAAGGGCGACCTACGGGGGGAAGGTGGACCAACATAGGAAGAAGGTGAGGCAGTCCCCGTCTCCATCGTCCGCATCTGACTAAATGCAGCAGGAGGGAGAGAAAAGGTAAACATTTCTGCAAAATTAAGCTACCAAGTCATCAGCTGAACAAGTCAAAAATGGGTAGAGGAGAAAACTTCCGATGATAAGGGAAGTCCCAGGCTCCCCAGCCTAAGAAGGCAGAGTACAACGGCAGCACATCTCATCAGCAAGGAGGGAGGTCATCCGTCTCTCGATGAGGAGGGACCGCCTCGACGGGCAGGATCGTCTCGGCCGCGTTTGGCAGATTGCCATGACTGTGGCGCAGGCAGCCTGGCAGATCCGAAGTCCGGGGAGCCCCCGCCAGTCCGGAAAGTCCACAGGCTCAAGGTCCAATGAGGCCAAAAAGCGAGGCAGTTTATCCTTATTGCAGAGCAAGATTGTCTTCCCATCCTTGGTGACCTGGAGGCAAAAAGGGAACCCCCATCTATAAGACAAGCCTGCATCCTGGATAGCCTCCAGGAGGGGGCGAAGTGCCCTCCGTTGCAGAAGGGTGCGTCTGGATAAATCCTGATAAAAAGCCAAGCGATGTAATAAAAATTGATCCTGTAGCGCAGCTGCCGTTATACCAGGCAGCTGCGCTCCGTGATTCCTCTTCACCGCGTCACTTCCGGTGCGCGCGTCGTGCGTTCCAGCATGGAACGCGGAAGTGCGACTGCACCATCCCTTCCCCGCGAATTGCGGGTATTTAAACGCCTAGGAATGACGGCAGGGTGTTCTGATATTTTGTTAGACACCCGCCGTCATGTTACAGGAACCTAGCAGCCCGAGGATCCTCTTGGAGCACTACAACGCCTGCAGCACGCCAACTTTGTAACCAGACTTCCCAGTGTCAGCAACGGATCCTAGGCTTCCTACTCTGGTCACCTAGAACCCTCAACGCCAGGACCACTCCACCTGCATGTTCAGCATTACTACCTCCACAGAACTCTTTGACAAAAGCCTGCAGAACCGCAAGTATTTCTGTTGTGAAGAGCACTTGCTTCAATGTTAAGCTTTATCGCAAACAGCTCATAGTACTACTGCTAGTTGCTGCATGTGTAGTCTGGGACAGTCTGCTTTCCTTCCTAGATAGATGTGACCTAACATTATCCATTTCTGTTCTTTCGCTTATTATTCCTGTTACTCCTCAGATTATGAGGTCTTATGCTTTGCTGTTTCCATTTGCTTGTACAGTACTGCCTTAATAGAACCAAGCTACGCTTATGCCACAATAAGGTAGCATTTAGTTTATGGCATGAATTACTTTGCGAGGTTGTGATGAATTAACCCTAACTTTCTGTGAAACCGAGAGTGAACTAGTGGTTATAACTGAGAAACCTCAGCAACGTTATAGAAGGTCTCATCCATCAGTACTGGCTTGGTGTGACGTGACATAATATCAGAACCTTACATATATTAAAAAAAAAAAAAGGGAGGTTTCTTTTTTATAAACAGTCTTTCAAATGGATCCAGGGGATTTCGCTAACCATTTAGTTGTTCTATCACAGAGAGTAGAGACCCTTACTGCCTCTATGAATGAACTTTGTTTAGAAAATGAAGTGATACGTAATCAAGCTCACGCCCAACACCGTGATAGGCCCGAGCCCAAGGTTTGCTCCCCAGAACCTTTTTCAGGGGACCGAAAACTTTACCGTCAGTTTGTCAGCTCCTGCCGCTCATGTATGAACTACGGCCCCGTACATACTACTCAGATAGGATTAAAATCCTTACTCTAGTTTCTTACCTCAAGGGTGAGCCTCGCGTTTGGGCCGACGCTTATGTTGAGGAGCATGGCGATCTTTTAGGATCATTTAATAGTTTTTTAGATGAGATGTCTCTCCTATACGAGGACCCGAATAAACAACTTACTGCCGAAAATACTATTAGACAGCTCAAGCAAGGGAAGAGGCCCGTTGAAGAATATATATCAGAATTCAAGTGTTGGAGCAGAGACACACAATGGACTGACATTGCCCTACGTAATCAATTTCGCATTGGCCTATCTGAGGCCATGAAGGATGAGATCGCACGCATTGAGCTTCCCTCTTCTTTAGAAGATCTTATGCAATTATCCCTCACTATTGATCGACGTATAAGAGAAAGAAAGGCTGAGCGTGCTACCTCCTTCTCTGTCTCACCCCCCAAGAGGTATAATACTCCACCTAAGGCTGTTCCTATGGAACTTGGAACTGTTAAATGCCCTCTCTCACCTGCAGAGAAGTAACGTCGCAGAGCACATAACCTCTGCCTCTACTGTTCAGCCCCAGACCACATGGTATCTACTTGTCCTCTACTCAAAAAGAATACTGAAGGTACAATCTCTAACATTTGTAAGACCAGCCCCCCTCTTACCACCTCTAATCAATTCACATTTATTACTCTTGTTTTACAGTGGGAACATAATACTACTACCATTGATGCCATGGTTGATACCGGAGCCTGTGGAAATTTCATTGACTTAGAGATCGTAAAGTCCAATAAAATTCCCTCTATACTTAGATCCACACCACTCTCTGTCACCTTCATTGACGGTTCTACCTCCATTTCCAGTCCTGTCTTATTCCAAACCATCCCTATTTTGGTGACTTGTGATAACCACCATGTGGAAACTATGGTTTTCGATATAATTCCATCTCCTCTATTCCCAATTATTCTTGGTCTGCCATGGCTGCTACTACATCAACCAATATTCATATGGTCTACTTCATCCCTTGAATTGGCATCCTCATACTGTAACCAAAACTGCTACACCACTTCCCCAGTGCTTAGCCTCCAGTTAGCTGCCAATGTTCTCCCGAATTACCTTCAAGACTTCAGTGATGTCTTCAGTAAAACCAATGCAGAGAAACTTCCCCCTCACAGGATTTACGACTGTCCGATTGATTTAATTCCAGATAGTCCTATCCCAACCGCTCATATATACCCACTGTCTCAACCTGAACTAGGACACCTAAAGGAGTACATAGATGAGAATTTAAAAAAGGGGTTTATTAGACATTCCACTTCCCCTGCCAGTTCCGCTATGTTTTTTGTCAAAAACAAGGATGGTTCTCTCCGCCCCATCATTGATTACCGGTCCTTAAATGCTATTACTGTAAAAAATCGTTATCCCTTGCCACTCATCCCAGAACTCATAGAGCGCCTCCAATCCTCAAAGATTTTTACAAAATTAGATCTCAGGGGTGCATATAATCTGATTAGGATACGCCCTGGAGATGAGTGGAAGACTGCCTTCAAGACCAGATACGGCCTATATGAATACACCATCATGCCATTTGGCCTTTGTAATGCACCGGCCACCTTCCAGTGGTTCATAAATGACATTTTCAGAGATTTGCTTGACATCTGCGTAGTTATATATCTGGATGATATTTTAATTTACTCAGACTCCCTCGAGCTCCATGTCAAACATGTTCGTTGGGTTTTAGCCAGGCTTAGAACACATTCCCTGTATGCAAAATTGGAGAAATGTCTTTTTAGCCAAACCAGTATCACCTTCCTAGGATACCACATCACCCCTCAGGGTATACAGATGGATCAATCCAAAGTGGATTCCATTATCTCCTGGCCAGTTCCGTATTCAAGGAAAGCTCTCCAACGGTTCCTGGGATTCTCCAATTACTATCGTAAATTTATTAAAAATTTCTCTGCAATAGTCAAACCATTGAATGCCCTCACTAGTTCTAAGACATCTTTCACCTGGTCATCAGAAGCACAAACTTCCTTTTCCACCTTAAAGCGCTGTTTCTCCTCAGCCCCTGTACTGCAAATCCCCAATCCTTTATTTCATTATACTTTGGAAGTTGATGCATCTCATTATGCTTTGGGAGCTGTACTCTCTCAACGTCCGACTCTCTCTGAACCCTTGCATCCAGTAGCCTTCTACTCCAGAACATTAACACAAGCTGAAAGAAATTACCCTATCGGGGAAAAGGAACTCTTAGCTATTAAAGTTGCCTTAGAAAATTGGAGACATTTACTTGAAGGTTCAACTCATCCAATAACTATACTCACTGACCACCGTAATCTACAACATTTGAAATCCTGTAAGACCCTCTCTGCTCGTCAGGTTAGATGGACTCTCTTCTTCGACAGGTTTGACTTTTTTATAACCTATCGACCTGCCTCGCAAAATATTAAAGCAGACTCTCTCTCCCGAATGTCTGAAGATCAATTCACGGAGAACCCACCAGTCTCTATCATCCCTCCACATCGTTTCATTGGCAATATCACTTTGTTTAGGCAGTTACTCTCCAAAACTCTATCTACAGAAACTCATAACCTTCCAACAGGCCTTATCAAACATCCTGACGGGCTATATACCTACCAAGATAAAATTTATGTACCCCCTAAACTACAGATTCCTTTGCTCCGACTTCTTCACGATTCTCCATTAGCCGGTCATCCTGGCATTACTAACACCATTCATCTAGTCAAGAGACATTACTGGTGGCCTTCTCTCTCTAAATCTGTTCACCAGTATGTAAACTCATGTGACATTTGTGCCCACAACAAATTGTCTAGAAAACCTCCATTCGGCTTATTGGCACCTCTTCCAGTACCTCAGAGACCCTGGGAGGTAGTGTCTATTGATTTTATTGTAGACCTCCCTAGATCAAATGATACTAATACTATTACGGTTACCGTTGACCTCCTAACTAAAATGGCACACTTCACTCCTTTAAAGAAACTACCAACTTCCCTAGAGACAGCAAAAGCCCTTATCGACACAGTCCTTAGATTACATGGCTTACCCTCACAAATTATCTCGGATCGTGGATCTCAATTAATTTCCAAATTCTGGAGAGCCCTTACTACCACCTTACAGATTGACCATCGATTATCGACTGCTTACCATCCTCAAACAAATGGACAGACCGAACGTGTAAATCAAATTCTGGAACAATATCTACGCTGCCACTGTACACATCTTCAAGATGATTGGAATCCATTACTGCCTTTGGCTGAGTATGCCTACAATAACTCCACTAGTTCTTCTACCCGCTTTTCTCCATTTTTCGCCAATTATGGGTTCCACCCCAACAACTTACCCTCCTTGTTCCTCCCAAATCCAGTACCTGCAGTTACAGACTATCTATCTTCTATAGAAAAGACACTCAATCTTCTACGTACCAACTTGGAAATTGCACACGCAACACAGAAGAAATATTACGATTCACACCGCTCTACACCACCAACATACAAGGTGGGGGATTTAGTTTGGCTATCCACACGTAATCTCCACCTTAATATTCCCTCCAGGAAACTTGGAAATCAATTCACCGGACCATTCCTAATTTCTCATATTATTAATCCCAATGCTGTCAAACTCTCCCTACCACCAGACTGGAAAGTGCATCCTTCATTCCACGTGTCACTCATCAAACCTTACATCTCTAACCCCTTCCCTAACAGGAAACCAGTTCCACCACCTCCTGTACAAGTTCTCGGTGAAACTGAATACATTGTTGAAAAAATTTCAGATTTCAGGAAAAAAGCTTCTAATCTCCAATACCTCATACGCTGGAAAGGCTATGATCAATCTGACGACTCTTGGGAAGATTCTTCCAATATACATGCTGCACGACTAATCAGACAATTTCATCAGAGACATCCTAACAAACCCGCTCATACTGGTAGCTCTATAAGAGCTCCCTTGAGGAGGGGAGTATGTAATAAAAATTGATCCTGTAGTGCAGCTGCCGTTATACCAGGCAGCTGCGCTCCGTGATTCCTCTTCACCGCGTCACTTCCGGTGCGCGCGTTGTGCGTTCCAGCATGGAACGCGGAAGTGCGACTGCACCATCCCTTCCCCGCGAATTGCGGGTATTTAAACGCCTAGGAATGACGGCAGGGTGTTCTGATATTTTGTTAGACACCCGCCGTCATGTTACAGGAACCTAGCAGCCCGAGGATCCTCTTGGAGCACTACAACGCCTGCAGCACGCCAACTTTGTAACCAGACTTCCCAGTGTCAGCAACGGATCCTAGGCTTCCTACTCTGGTCACCTAGAACCCTCAATGCCAGGACCACTCCACCTGCATGTACAGCATTACTACCTCCACAGAACTCTTTGACAAAAGCCTGCAGAACCGCAAGTATTTCTGTTGTGAAGAGCACTTGCTTCAATGTTAAGCTTTATCGCAAACAGCTCATAGTACTACTGCTAGTTGCTGCATGTGTAGTCTGGGACAGTCTGCTTTCCTTCCTAGATAGATGTGACCTAACATTATCCATTTCTGTTCTTTCGCTTATTATTCCTGTTACTCCTCAGATTATGAGGTCTTATGCTTTGCTGTTTCCATTTGCTTGTACAGTACCGCCTTAATAGTACCCAGCTACGCTTATGCCACAATAAGGTAGCATTTAGTTTATGGCATGAATTACTTTGCGAGGTTGTGATGAATTAACCCTAACTTTCTGTGAAACCGAGAGTGAACTAGTGGTTATAACTGAGAAACCTCAGCAACGTTATAGAAGGTCTCATCCATCAGTACTGGCTTGGTGTGACGTGACAAGCGAGCACCATCAAAATAAAAATAGGGTTTTCCTCTCATTTTTTGCATAATACGGTCTTTCAACGTATATTTGTGTAACTTGCAAATTATATCCCGCAGATTGTCCTCATCCTGAGAGGGAGGTCTCAAGGCCCGGTGAGCACAGTCGATTTCAATGGTAGCAGAGGTCGGGAGCCCCAATATCTCCTTGAAAACGCCTTCCAGAGTAGGGATAATGTCCTTAGGGCCAGTGGCTTCAGGGAGTCCGCGGATTCTAATTTTGGCCCTGCGACTGCGATTTTCGGTGTCATCTAGTTGGCAAAGTAGGACCTCTCTCTTCTTTAACCACTTAAAGACCCCCGCACGCACATATACGGCCACAACATGGCTCGTACAGGCACAAGGGCGTAAATTTACGTCCCCGCCTGAGTGCGGTTCGGGGGTCCCATCGGGACCCCCTCCGCGGCTTGCGGGGGTCTCCCTACCTCTGGGAGCGATCCGGGATCTGCGGGCGGATGTCCGTGTTTTCCGCCCCCCCCGCGATCGCTCCCAGCCAATGGGAGCGCGCTCCCAGCCTGTCACTTCCTCCTCCTGTGTTTACACAGGAAGGAGGAAATGATGTATTCTCTCATCGCAGCGCTGTTTCCCAGCGCTGCTGATGAGAGAAGACATGACAAGTAAGTGTGCACCAACACAACACTGACACACACTCACATAGGCATATTAACCCCTTGTGATCGCCCCCCCCCACCCCCTGTCACAGTGTTACTGAATGCAGTGATTTAATCACTGCATTTAGTGTCAGTGTGACAGGCACTGTAAAAAACAGTTAGTGTTAGGTTCAGGATAGCCCCCCCACCCCCCTAATAAAGTTTTACCCCCTGATCACCGCCCTAGTTAACCCTTTCACTCCCTATTGCCAGCGTCACTAAGCGATCATTTTTCTGATCGCTGTATTAGTGTCGCTGTTCCCGCTAGGTAGCTATTTTTTTTTATTGCGATTTTTTTTTTTTACTAAAGACATGTGGCTAAATAAATTTTGGCCTAAATGTTTGACTAAAATTTAGTTTATTTGATTTTTTTTTAACAAAAAGTAAAAAATAGTGTTTTTTTTTCAAAAATGTCGCTCTATTTTTGTATATAGCGCAAAAAATAAAAATCGCAGAGGTGATCAAATACCACCAAAAGAAAGCTCTATTTGTGGGAAGAAAAGGACGCAAATTTTGTTTGGGAGCCACGTCGCACGACCGCGCAATTGTCTGTTAAAGCGACGCAGTGCCGAATCGCAAAAACACCTTGGGTCATTTACCAGCGTATTGGTCCGGGTCTTAAGTGGTTAATTGAGCGTATTCTCAGATTTTGCCTTCTACTGCGGTTCTCTTGATCTTCCAAACGATATTGAAGGAGCCTCTGGTTCCTCTTCATAGTGAGGTATTGCTCTTTTAGTTGATTTACTTCTAACTCTTGCTTTTCTATTTTTGTTTCCACCTCCTCCACCCGCGTTAAGATATGGCTTATATCCGATCTTAATACACTTAATTTATCTTTGATCGCATTTTCTAGTCTCCTAAGCATCCCATCCAATTCTGTCTACGTTGGAATATGTGTATCTATTCAGGACTCCTCCAATTGACTCATATCCTGGTCACCCTCAGTTGACGTATCTATGATTGGAAGACCTGCTCCATCGACACCTTTTTTTGTCGCCCCCCTTTTTCTGTTTTTTTTTGCGTTAGCAGAGCTTTTGGAGCTCCCATCAGGGGTCATATATTGCCTTATAGTACTAGAAGAGGGTTTGTCCTTGGGGATTTTCGGGCGGAGTCCCTTGTTATCTTGCTCATCGTGGTTTTTCCTGGTTCTAATTCGTTTACCCAGTTTTAAAAATGGATGCTTATTGTCTTTATAAGAATGATTGTGTCCTTAAAAAGGGATCTTTTCCTTACAGATGTGATCTCCAGAATAGGTCAGGGAGAGATAGATACCAGGGACGTTAGACCTCTACCTGGATCAAAAAAAGGGATTTTTAAATACAGCTTACCTGTAAAATCCTTTTCTTGGAGTACATCACGGGACACAGAGCAGCATATTCATTACTATATGGGTTATATGGAGTACCTTCAGGTGTGGACACTGGCAATCTCAAACAGGAAGTCCCCTCCCTATATAACCCCCTCCCCTAGAGGGAGTCCCTCAGTTTGTAGCAAGCAGTATGCCTCCCAAAAATGTTCCCCAAAAGAGGGGCGGGAGCTCTGTGTCCCGTGATGTACTCCAAGAAAAGGATTTTACAGGTAAGCTGTATTTAAAAATCTCCTTTTCTTTCTCGTACATCACGGGACACAGAGCGGCATATTCATTACTATATGGGATGTCCGAAAGCAATGCTTTAATGAGGGGAGGGAGACATCTTCTCAAAAGAGATTTAATTTAGAGGTAGACTCAAATAATAATAATAAATCCAACTTAGTCAAGAAATAACTTTTTTTTTTTTTTTTTTTCTTTTACAACCAAGGGTGCCTGTCATGGTCGTGGCCGACCACCAGGTGGCGCTAGCGTTGCAACGGCGCGCACAGGGGCGCCGGGAGCGCGCATTCGCGGCACTTCGACGTGCACACGCACGGGCACGCGCACGCGCGGCGCGTCGGCGCGCACGGGAGCGCGCATTCGCGGCAGCGGCGCGCGGGCACGTGAGGACGCCATTTTGGCGCCAGTTCAGGCTATTTAAGGGAGCTCTTCCCATGGCCTCTTGCTGCTCGATCATCAGCGTTCCTGATACCTGCCTGAAGACCCGTTACCTGATTGACCCCTGTTCTGTGATCCCGGCTTGTCTTGATCCTTCTGATTGCTGCCCGCCCTGACCTCGGACTGTCTGACGCTGCCTCTGCCTTGCCCTGTACCAGTGACCGCCTGCCTGTTGCCGACCCGGCTTGAATCACGACTCTGCTGCTGCCTTATCCCTGAACCTGATCCGTCTGCATCCGTACTACAGGACACCTTCCTCCTGCTGTCTGCCAGCCATCTGCACCAGCTCCAGTTACCTGACAGTATCCGTACTACAAGACACCTTCCTCCTGCTGTCTGCCAGTCATCTGTACCAGCTCCAGTTGCCTGTCAGCATCCGTACTACAGAACACCTTCCTCCTGCTGTCTGCCAGCCATCTGCACCAGCTCCAGTTACCTGCCAGCATCCGTACTACAAGACACCTTCCTCCCGCTGTCTGCCAGTCATCTGCACCAGCTCCAGTTGCCTGTCAACACCCGTACTACAGAACACCTTCCTCCTGCTATCTGCCAGACACCCGCACTAGCTTCAATTACCTGTCGGCGTCAGTGCTACAGCATACCTCCAGTAAGACTGATACCGTGTCTGCACGACATCCCCGCCAGGCGCTAGTGTGACTCTAGACTCCAGTACCTCCTGTCTGCACTACCAGGGGTTCCGGGGTCAGAGGAGCAAGAGTGGCCACTCCCGCACGTCAGGCTCTGCTCAGCACCAGGTACGTGACAGTATCGAGCAGCCATGTCTGAGCCTGCACAGGGAGTGGACCCTATGTCTGAACTCTGTCACCATTTGGATGGCTTAACGCAAGCAGTCAGGGCCCTGCAAGAAGGCTACACCCGACTTGAAGACCGCGTCCAGGCCTTGTCCGCAACCTCCTCTACTTCCGCTTCGGGTACTTCTTCTTCTCCCTCTGTCATCATGCTACCACCTGAGCCCAAAGTACCCATGCCAGAGAGATATTCCGGGGAAAGAAGCAAGTATAGGGCCTTCCGGAATGCATGTGAACTATATTTTGCACTCCAGCCTCGAACCTTCTCATTAGAGGCCACCAAGGTCGGGTTTGTCATTTCTCTGCTAACCAGCGAACCGCAGGCCTGGGCCCACCGGCTCTTGGAGCAAAAGGACTTATGTCTTGACCGTCTAGATACGTTTTTTCAGGCCATGTCCTTGCTGTACGAGGACCCTCACCAGGCCGCTACAGCAGAGGCCGCTTTGCACGCCCTCCAGCAGGGTCGCAGACCTGCAGAGGACTATGTATCCGAGTTCAGAAGGTGGAGTGCGGACACTAACTGGAACGACGCGGCCCTCTGCTACCAGTTTCGTCTTGGCCTCTCTGAGACACTTAAGGACGAGCTTGCTCGAGTGGGGGTCCCTGGAACTCTGGAAGCTCTCATTAATCTAGCCATCCAGATTGATCGGCGCCTAAGGGAGCGCAGGACTGAACGTACCACAGGTCCGACCCGTCCAACATGGATGCTGCCTAGGGTCCCTACCTTTCCTAATCCGATTCCTTCTGCCTCGCTTCCCTCCTCCAGAGACATACCAGAACCTATGCAGCTGGGTCTGATTCGTCCATCCCTCACATCCGAGGAACGACTTCGTCGCCGAATCAACAACTTGTGCCTCTACTGCGGAGAGCCCGGCCACTATGTGAGGACCTGCCCAGCAAAGTCCCGTAAGTCCACTTCCTTGTCCTCTGTCCATACACCTGTTGTCCTCAACAATTCTACTCACCTGGCTGTTCCTGTCTTGTTCCAGCTTCCAGGAGGGGTCATCCGGACCAGCGCCATACTTGATTCTGGGGCCTGTAGCTGCTTCATGGACTCTGCCTTTGCCACCCTACACCAGATTCCGTTGCGCCCAAGAGCTGTGGGACTGTCTGTGCACCTGGCTGATGGGTCAGCTCTAAGATCCGGCCCTGTTACCCAAGAAACTGTACCTATCGCCACCACTATCTTAGACTCTCATCGGGAATTTCTGTGCCTGGATGTTATTGTGTCCCCTTTATTCCCCATAATTCTGGGTATGCCCTGGCTCCGGGCTCACAACCCACAAATAGACTGGACTACCGGGGAGATTCGTTTTAGTTCCGCCTACTGCCAACTACACTGCCTGCAAGTGACCTCCTGTTCCCCCTCTCTGCTTTGCATGGACTCTGACATTGAAACCCGCCAAGCCGTCCCCGAAGAGTACCATGAATTCCTGGACGTATTTAGTAAAAAAGGGGCTGACACCCTCCCTCCGCACCGGCCCTATGACTGCCCAATTGAGCTTCTCCCTGGGGCTGAAGTCCCCTTCGGCAGGATTTTTCCCCTGACGGAGCTAGAGCTGGAGAATCTGAAGACCTACCTTGATGACAATCTCAAGAAGGGGTTTATCCGCCCCTCCACCTCACCAGCAGGAGCAGGAATTTTTTTTGTTGAAAAAAAAGATCATACACTCCGCCCTTGTGTGGATTACCGTGAGCTTAACAAGGTGACGATCAAAAATCGGTACCCCCTTCCCTTGGTACCGGAATTATTTCAGAGACTTGGAGCCGCAGTCATCTTCACGAAACTCGATCTGCGGGGGGCCTATAACTTGGTACGAATTCGGGATGGCGATGAGTGGAAAACTGCCTTCCGCACCCGCTTTGGCCATTTCGAATACCTGGTGATGCCATTCGGACTCTGTAACGCCCCCGCTACATTTCAGCACTTCGTGAATGACATCTTTAGAGACTATCTGGATCTGTTTGTTGTGGTATATCTCGACGACATCCTTATCTTTTCCCCCTCTATTGACAGGCATCGGGAACACGTTAAGAAAGTCCTCAGGCGACTTCGAACTCACGGACTTTATGCCAAGCCTGAAAAGTGCGAATTCGAACGTGTGAGCATACAATTTCTAGGTCTGATCATTTCCGTAAAAGGTATCGAGATGGACCCACAAAAGGTCGCAGCAATTCTTGATTGGCCCGCGCCCTCAGACAAGAAAGGTATACAACGGTTCATCGGATTTGCGAACTTTTACAGGAAGTTTATCAAGGGATTTTCCGGCATTATATCTCCTATAACCAGCCTGACCAAACAAACTGTCCGCTTCCGATGGTCTCCAGAGGCCCAGGTAGCCTTCGAGACCCTGAAGAAGTTGTTTACATCGGCACCTGTCCTTAAACACCCTGACGCTAGTCTGCCCTACATCCTGGAGGTGGATGCTTCGGAAACGGCAGTGGGAGCTGTTCTTTCCCAGAGACAGGGGCCAAAGGCTCTTCTGCACCCGGTCGCCTTTTTCTCTCGAAAATTGTCCGACGCGGAAAAGAACTACGATGTGGGGGACCGAGAACTCTTAGCGATTAAAGCCGCACTGGAAGAGTGGCGGTACCTGTTGGAAGGTGCAGCTCATCCGATCCTGGTCTATACGGACCATAAAAACCTGGAATACCTGAAGGTAGCTAAAAGGCTAAGGCCACGACAGGCCAGATGGGCACTTTTCTTTACCAGGTTTACCTTCCACATAACCTATAGGCCTGGATCTAAGAACACCAAACCCGACGCCCTTTCGCGGATGTATTGCGATCCTGAAACTTCCGCCCCTCCAGACACTATCCTATCCTCTGGGAATTTTCTGTTGTTGCAAGACGACCTAGTGGCTCGAATCAAGCAAGCCTCTGCAGGAATTCCCTCTCCCTCGGACACAGATCTGCAGATTCGGGACGGTCTGTTATGGCATGGCAACAAGATCTTTGTACCCGAGGACTTGCGGGTCACTGTCCTGAGCCTCTGCCATGATCATGTACTGGCTGGTCACTTTGGGGCACAAAAGACTTCGGAACTTCTACAGCGCACGTTCTGGTGGCCCCAACTTGTGAAGGACTGCAGAAGCTATGTGGAATCGTGCACCACGTGCATCCGCAATAAAGGGAGCAAATCCAGAGCTTGGGGATTGTTAAGGCCTTTACCCGTACCAGAGAGACCATGGCAAATGATCTCCATGGATTTTATTGTTGAACTGCCACCCTCCGAAGGGTTCACGACTATCTTCGTAACAGTAGATAGACTATCCAAGATGGCACATTTTCTGCCCATGAAGGGTACACCCTCTGCCCCAGAAACTGCCAAGATCTTTATTAAAGAAGTTGTGCGGCTCCACGGTATTCCTGCAGATATCGTTTCTGACCGGGGGGTGCAATTCACCTCCAGGTTCTGGAGGGCACTCTGCAAATCCCTCAAGATTGGGCTGTCCTTCTCATCCGCCTATCACCCTCAGTCGAACGGCCAGACCGAGAGGACAAACCAGACACTAGAGCAATATTTACGTTGTTTCTCTTCGTTTTCTCAGGAAGATTGGGCCTCTCTATTACCGCTGGCCGAATTTGCATATAATAATTCAGTCCACTCTGCTACTAAGCAATCTCCCTTCTATGCGAATTATGGTTACCACCCATCATTTCTGCCTAACTGTGCTCCGGAGTGTGCGGTGCCTGCCGTACAAGAGACATTAAACTTCTTTAGCACTAACAACAAGCTACTGCAAGGAACCATGGCAAGGACGCAGGAGCACAATAAAGAGATCTTTGATAAGAAGCGGAGGGGTGAACTCAATCTGGAACCCGGAGACCTGGTGTGGTTGTCCACCATTAATTTGAAACTTTCCTGCCCATCTAAGAAACTAGGACCTAAATTTATGGGGCCTTTTCCGATCAAGAGGAGGATTAATAGTGTGGCCTACGAGCTAGAACTGCCAGACTCACTCCGCGTTCATCCAGTCTTCCATGTCTCCCTCCTCAAACCTGATGTTGCTAATCCCTTCCCGGGACGAAGCACCGACCCGCCCGAGCCGGTCTTAGTGAATGGAGAGGAAGAATTCGAGGTGGAGTCTATTGTAGACTGCAGGAGAAGGCACAACCAGGTCCAGTTCTTGGTAAAATGGAAGGGTTATGGCCCTGAAGAAAATTCGTGGGAACCTGAGCGCAATATCCACGCTAAGAGACTGGTCCGGTCTTTCAAGGACGCTCATCCACTTAAGATGGCCCAGTTGGGCATCCGGAGGCTGCCCATTGGGAGGGGGCAATGTCATGGTCGTGGCCGACCACCAGGTGGCGCTAGCGTTGCAACGGCGCGCACAGGGGCGCCGGGAGCGCGCATTCGCGGCACTTCGACGTGCACACGCACGGGCACGCGCACGCGCGGCGCGTCGGCGCGCACGGGAGCGCGCATTCGCGGCAGCGGCGCGCGGGCACGTGAGGACGCCATTTTGGCGCCAGTTCAGGCTATTTAAGGGAGCTCTTCCCATGGCCTCTTGCTGCTCGATCATCAGCGTTCCTGATACCTGCCTGAAGACCCGTTACCTGATTGACCCCTGTTCTGTGATCCCGGCTTGTCTTGATCCTTCTGATTGCTGCCCGCCCTGACCTCGGACTGTCTGACGCTGCCTCTGCCTTGCCCTGTACCAGTGACCGCCTGCCTGTTGCCGACCCGGCTTGAATCACGACTCTGCTGCTGCCTTATCCCTGAACCTGATCCGTCTGCATCCGTACTACAGGACACCTTCCTCCTGCTGTCTGCCAGCCATCTGCACCAGCTCCAGTTACCTGACAGTATCCGTACTACAAGACACCTTCCTCCTGCTGTCTGCCAGTCATCTGTACCAGCTCCAGTTGCCTGTCAGCATCCGTACTACAGAACACCTTCCTCCTGCTGTCTGCCAGCCATCTGCACCAGCTCCAGTTACCTGCCAGCATCCGTACTACAAGACACCTTCCTCCCGCTGTCTGCCAGTCATCTGCACCAGCTCCAGTTGCCTGTCAACACCCGTACTACAGAACACCTTCCTCCTGCTATCTGCCAGACACCCGCACTAGCTTCAATTACCTGTCGGCGTCAGTGCTACAGCATACCTCCAGTAAGACTGATACCGTGTCTGCACGACATCCCCGCCAGGCGCTAGTGTGACTCTAGACTCCAGTACCTCCTGTCTGCACTACCAGGGGTTCCGGGGTCAGAGGAGCAAGAGTGGCCACTCCCGCACGTCAGGCTCTGCTCAGCACCAGGTAAGTGACAGTGCCCCTGATCCCGAGGATCTTAAACCGCAGCCTGTAGTACTGCCTGCCCAAAGGCTGAATCCGCATTCCTTCTCACGTCTAGTTGATAAAACCTTGTAAACGTGTGGACTGATGACCACGTCGCCGCCTTGCATATCTGAGCCATAGAGATCTGATGGTGTGCTGCCCAGGAGGCGCCCATGGCCCTGGTAGAATGGGCTTTTACCGACAAAGGAGGAGGCAACCTCTTCAAACCGTAGGCCTGAATGATTAATTGTCTAATCCATCTCGAGATGGTGGATTTTGCAGCTGCCTGCCCCTTCTTGGGGCCATCTGGTAAAACGAACAACACATCTGTTTTCCGGATCTTTTCTGTAGCTTTAAGATAGGCCTTCATGGCCCGGACAATATCCAAGGTATGCAGCAACCCCTCCTTTCTAGATGTGGGTTTCGGAAAGAAGGATGAAAGTACCAAATCCTTGTTCAAGTGAAAATTGGATATAACCTTTGGTAGAAAGGAAGGATGGGGCCGGAGAACTGCCCTGTCCTTATGTAGAATGAGATATGGTTCCTTACACGATAAGGCTGCCAACTCTGACACTCTCCTGGCCGAAACTATGGCGACCAAGAATACCAACTTTCTTGTCAGTAAAACTAAAGGAATCTCAGCCAACGGCTCAAAGGGTTGTTTCTGTAGAGTGGACAGGACAAGATTTAAGTCCCATGGACAAATTGGTGACTTGACAGGAGGATTAATACGCAAGATCCCCTGTATGAAGGTTTTTACCAGCGAGTGGGTGGCCAGCGGCCTCTGAAACCACACTGACAGAGCTGAAATCTGTCCCTTGATTGTGCTTAATGCCAAGCCTTTATCCACTCCTAGCTGGAGAAAACTTAACACCCTATCAATGGTATATTTGCGGGAATTCCATCTTTTGGATTCACACCAGCCTACGTAGGTCCTCCACACCCTGTAATAAATCACCCTGGAGGCCGGCTTTCTAGCCCTAATCAGGGTAGGAATTACCTGCCTAGACAGACCTCTACCCCTGAGAATCAGGGATTCAGCCTCCAGGCCGTCAAATTTAGACGCTGTAATGTAGGGTGGAGGATCGGACCTTGTGAGAGTAGGTCTGGTCGTAGAGGAAGAGTCCAAGGGTCTCCTACTGCCATCTTCAGGACTAGTGAGTACCATGTCCTCTGGGGCCAAGCTGGAGCTACTAGAATGACTGGCTTGTGCTCCACTCTGATCCTGCGCAACAGGCGAGGAAGTAACTGTAGCGGAGGGAATGCATATAGAAGTTTGAATTGATGCCAAGGGCAAACCAACGCATCGGTTCCGCAGGCCATAGGGTCCCTCGCTCGAGACACAAACCTGTCTAGTTTCTTGTTGAACCTGGATGCCATTATATCTATGTCTGGCATTCCCCACTTCTGGCAGATTGTCTGAAAGACCTGGGGATGCAGAGACCACTCCCCCGGCGACAGAATCTGGCGACTTAAGAAGTCTGCCTGCAGGTTGTCCACTCCGGGGATGAATATCGCCGAAATGCAGGGTACATAAACCTCTGCCCACTGAAAAATCAAGCTCACCTCCCTCTGAGCGGCCTGACTCCTGGTTCCCCCTTGGTGGTTTATGTATGCCACCGCTGTGGCATTGTCTGACTGGATTCTCACCGGGGACCCCTGTAATCTGGAAGTCCATGCCAGGAGGGCTAGGCGAGCAGCTCTGATCTCCAAGACATTGATGGGTAGCTGCCTCTCTGCTTCCGCCCAAGTTCCCTGGCGAGAGAACCCCTCCAAGACCGCCCCCCAGCCTGCCAGGCTGGCGTCTGTGGTAACTACCTTCCAGACAACGGGGCTGAAGGACCTTCCCTTTAGAAGATTCTGAGGGTTTACCCACCAGGCCAGGCTCTGTCGGACCTTTGATGATAGCGTCAAAGGGGACTCCAAGGCATGTACTCTCTTGCCCCAGGCTGCTAGAATGGCTGCCTGTAGGACGCGAGTGTGGATCTGAGCATATGGTACTGCCTCGAACGTGGCCACTAGCTTGCATAGTAATCGCATACACAGGCGAATAGTTGGTCTTTTCTTGCTTAGAACCAACTGAACCAACCCCTTGATAGCTTCGACCTTTACAAGGGGCAGGAACACCCTTTGCTGTTCTGTGTCTAACCTCATGCCAAGGTATTCCAACTGCTTTGTAGGATGAAACGCTGATTTTTTTTTTTCCCGGTTTAGGACCCAGCCGAACCTCTCGAGGTACTGAACCGTGAGGTTTACTGCCTGTTGCAGACACGGCCGTGAGTGATCTATGATTAAAAGGTTGTCCAAGTATGCTAGGACTGTGACCCCTTGGATCCTTAGATTGGCTAGAACTGGGGCTAGGATCTTCGTGACTACCCGGGGGGCCGTGGCCAGCCTGAAGGAGAGCGCCCTGAATTGGAAGTGTCGCTGCCCCACTGCGAAGCGTAAAAATCTTTGATGCGGCTGAAGATTGGTACATGAAGGTAAGCATCCTTTATGTCTATGGAAGCCAGAAAGTCGTCCCTCTGGAGTGTGGCGACTGCTGACCGGACGGATTCCATCCGGAAGGAACGAACCCTTAGGTAAACGTTTAAACTCTTTAGGTCCAAGATTGGCCTGACATCGCCGTTGGGCTTTGGTATGACAAAGAGATTGGAATAGAAACCTAGCCCCTGCTCTTGGGCTGGTACCTCTATTATCACGCCCTGGCAAAGTAGGTGATCCAAGGCTGCCAGCATCGAGGCCTTCTTTGCTGGATCTTTTGGTAGCCTTGACTCTTGAAAATGAGGCGGAGGAAGCTTTAAAAAACTCCAGTCTGTAGCCTGTGGTTACAGACGCCCGGACCCATTTGTCGGGGATCTTGGCTTCCCAAACTTCTGAGAAGAAACGAAGCCTTCCCCCCACCCGCGAGAGTGGGGGCGCCCCTTCATAAGGCAGACTTAGGGGCTGGCTTTGTCGGCTTGCGATACCATGGCCTCTTACCCCCAGGGGCCTGTCCCTGCGATCTATTGTTAAAGTTTGATCGCGCAGACGGCCGTCGATACTGCCTGGAATTTGAGGGCCCTGAGACAGGAGAGAGCTGCCTTTTAAATGTAGGACCCCGGAATGTCCTTTTTGACTGGTAAAAGGGTACTTTTGACACTTGAAATAGTCTGAATGTATTTATCCAGATCCTCTCCGAAGAGTCGTCCTCCATGGAAGGGAAACCCTGCCAGAAGCTTTTTGCATGGGGGCTCCGCCGCCCAGTTCTTCAACCATAAGAGCCTTCTCATGTGTACCAAGAATAGTGATAAAAGAGAGGCCTGCTGGATGGAATCCTTTATAGCATCTACCGCAAAACACAGAGCTCTGGGAATGTCAGAAAACTCTTCTGCCTGTTGGGTAGGCATGTCTTTTAGCATTTGTTTTGTCTGGTCCTTTAACGCCTGACAAACTCCAATTGCAGCCACAGCTGGCTGTACCACTGCTCCTGCCGTAGCAAAGGATGCCTTTAAAAGTGTCTCTAACCGTTTTGTCAACCGGATTTTTAAACATTTGTATGTTTTCCACCGGGCAAGTTAGTGATTTATTCACACATGAGATGGCTGCATCCACCACTGGGAGCTTCCACCTCTTCGAGAATTTTTCCTCCATAGGGTAAAGGACCGTAAATCTCTTCGGCGGCAGAAAAATCCTGTCCGTCGTACCCAATCCTGAAAGATCAATTCCTCTAAGAGAGGATGGACCGGAAAAACCACGTTGCTCAAAGGAGCTTTCAAAGAGCCCAGAGAGGATACCGCAGGAACCTGAGGCTCTGGCAATGGTAAATTAAATGCCGAGCGGACCATGTCCGTCAAAGACTGCACCCACAGTCTCTCTGTCTGGGAGTCTGAAAATGGTTCCTCAGAGGTAGATCCCTCAATCCCTGAACCCTCTTGGTTCTGGTCTAGTTGATCCTCCTGTGATTCCTGTGAGAGAGAATTTCAGCATCTGAGGATATACCTTTTGGCGATGGGGATCTAGCCCGTTTCTTGCCAGGAATAGATTTAGCGATCATCGCTGCTAATCTTTCTTCTAGCCCCCCTAGGGATACGGCTAGCATCTCCTCTGTGATAAACACAGGGCTGGGCTGATCTGGGCCAGCCTCAGCACCAGACCCCCCCAATGGCTCATCCAAGGCGACCCTCATGGGAATAAGCTGCGGGGAAAGTATCGGCATATCATCAGAATCAGAGGGGGAACCCCTTTGTTTTTTGGTCTTTTTTGTACCCTTTGACCCCGAACTTTTGGAAGCCATAATACAAAATCGAGGGACTCCGCCTACAACAACAGACTGTAGTGGCCAGGAGTACAAAACTAGGGTTTAGGGGACAATAGCTCACTAATGCCCAAAAACCGATGGGGCCCCGTATGTTCTTTCTTTTTTTAAAACATACAGCGTCCCCAAATTTAGTTTGGCAGCCTCCAACCTGTTGCAAAAGGTTTTTTTTTTTGGCTTAACAGAAAAGCATTGGAACAAAGTCCAGCATGTACTACCCCTCTTCCGCCACCGGGAGTCACTGTTCTGCCGCTCTGCATCCTCTCCTTTCTAGATCAGCCTCAGACTGAGCACCGACTATAGCCTGCTGATTATAACAGCACACAAGGCGCGCCCCTGATGACGCTGCAGGCACGCCCCCCCCTCCCTCCCCTCCGAACGGCGCGAAAACGTCTATAAGACGTGTGCGCGCGTATGCCGGAGGAGTAAGCACATGGAGTAGCCGCGCTGCTGGAGACCCAGGACTGCAGCTTCAGACGGCAGAATCAAACCCCCGGCCAGGTAGGACTCTCCAAAAGGCCCCATAGGGGTCCTTACTAGCCCTGGGAAGAAAGCAGCAGGTAGCTAGCAAACACAATCGTTTCTTAGACAGGGGGACCCAGTGATGGGGGAATGAGATCATCCTGTCTTCTCAGACATAGTGAGCAAGGCTGCCAATGCAGAGCATACTTAGGCTACTCCCCTTTTAGGTCACCCTGGAGAGCCTGCTGTCGAACCAAGTCCCGCAGGCTCCCCTCTTACCTGCTCCATGCTGCAGGACGTTTGTCTAGCAAAACGGTCCAATTTTCTCCCATCTCCGTGGGTAGCGTAGTAGACCTTCAGGCCCTGGGGTCCTGGAAGGTACCCACTGTCCTGGACCTATATAGCACCCTGGCAAACAGGAACTTATGGTCTTTACGAACTCCAAGTCCTGGGCCCAGGGTCCAGCCCTCCAAAGAGGAGCATTACCCCACGGTTTGGGGCCCGGGTACTGTCCACTTTGGCACTGAGGCTCCTTGGACAGATCCGGTTAGCCCGCCCTTAATCCCAAGGACGTGGAGCAAAGCTATTCCGTGACCAACACCTAAGACACTGGCGAAAAAACTGAGGGACTCCCTCTAGGGGAGGGGGTTATATAGGGAGGGGACTTCCTGTTTGAGATTGCCAGTGTCCACACCTGAAGGTACTCCATATAACCCATATAGTAATGAATATGCCGCTCTGTGTCCCGTGATGTACGAGAAAGAAATGGCATAGCCCCCTCCTTAGGGTTGTCTAGTAGACATGTGCACAGAAAAAAAATCGTTTTTTTTTTGTTCCGTTTCGTATGGTCCCGTCTGTTCGTTTCCGTTCGTTTTTCGTAAGACGCCCGTTTTCCTGTTCGTTCCCGTTCGTTTGTCGTACGACGTGATTTTTTCGTATTCCGATCGTTTCGTATTTCCGTTACCGTTTTATTTTCGTACATGCGGGATGATTCGTTATTCTGTTTAATTCATGTTCGTTTCTTGTTAGACAATAATTATCGTGAATTTTCATTTGCATTCTGTGTATCTTGAATGCTTTTCTTTTGTTAGTGTCAGTTGTATGTTCATTGTTCAATGACATCTATAACAAAAGAATTTCATTATGTATATTGAATGAATTCCTTTTTCTGTTTTCTGTGTATTCAAAATACTGAAAGCAAATCTTTTGTTATAGGTGTCATATCAACATACGAAAATAACAAAAGAAACAGGTTCAAATGCAAATCTTTTGTTTTGTTTTTTTTGAATGGCCAGAGAGTTAGGCTGGCCATACATGATACAATTTTCTGTGCAATTTTCTTTAGATTTACCTTCAACTATGTAGTGCAAGGGCCTGCCTGATTGCATACAATTGAAAGTGTTGTTTAGTTTGACCTCATATTATATGGTTTTTGGTAAATCTAAAAGAAAATTGTACAAGAAAATTGAACATGTATGGCCAGACCTCAGTGACTGAAAGCAGCTTCTCTTTTGTGCTAAGTAGTGAGTATACTTGTACAGTAAAGCCTAATAAACTTTTCTGTGGATTTTCATCTGAAGGGAGATCAGTTGGCCAGACTTTTGAACCCAAAAATGGTTTTCTGATGCAGTTTAAAAACAAACAAATTTTCTGAGAACGATCGGAAAATTATCGTTTTTATGTTTGTTGTTAAAATAGTCTGACCATGTGTATGGGGCTTAACAATACTAGAGCCAGGAGAGCCAGGAGAGCGAGAGGGGAGTCTAAGTCGGCGGCGGGGGAGAGCGCCTATGTGGTACAGCCTTTCGGCAGTCTAATGGCGCGGCAGGCTCTCACACTGCTCCGCTGCAACAGCCGCCGGTGCGTCCACAGATCTGTCGGCGTCCTCCATCCCCCGTCTCCGGGCTGGCTCCTTTGCGTGGTCAGCTCCTCCCTCAGCGTGCACGCAGCTCATGTGCGGCACGTCATCCCCTCACGATGTAAAGCTGGTGTTTCTCCTGGTGAGTGAATTTTAGCTTAAGATGCATTATTGCATTAAGACGAAGCGTGTGCTTATTTGCACAGGAGAAATGGCTGTGTGCTCTGCATACAATCTGGACCAGAGCATCACTGAGCTCCTGAACAGACTGAGGCGCAACCTGGCAGTTTTTGTCCCATGTCCCAGAGGTGCTTTTTTGGATTTAGGTCAGGTGAGCATGGGGGCCATTCAATGGTATCAATTTCTTCATCCTACAGGAACTGGCTGCATGCTCTCCCCACATGAGGCCAGGCATTGTCGTGCACCCAGAACCCACTGCACCAGCGTAGGGTCTGACAATGGGTCAAAGGATTTCATCCCGATACCTAATGGAAGTCAGGGTGCCATTGTGTAGCCTGTAGAGGTCTGTGTGTCCCTCTATGGATATGCCTCCCAAACCATAACTGACCCACCACCAAACCGGTCATGCTGAACGATGTTACAGGCAGCATAAAGTATTTCCCGCTGCTTCTCCAGACCCTTTTACATCTGTCACATATGCTCAGGGTGAACCTGCTCTCATCTGTGAAAAGCATGGGGCACCAGTGGTGGACCTGCCAATTCTAGTGTTTAATGGAAAATTCCAATCGAGCTCCACAGTGTCCGGCAGTGAGCACAGAGCACACTAGAGGATGCCGGGCCTCAGGCCACCCCTCAGTTTAAGATTTTTTTGCCTGTACTATCCGTATAAGAAGACCCCCATTCCAAGGCTTCCGACGCTTCATAGTTCTTCCTTTGGGAGCCATATTCTTCTTCATTATTGCTGGAGGTGGAGCCAATCACGGCAAGCGATATATTCTATTAATAAATAAAAAGCCTGCTTGGATTTGCAGAGGCTGTAACATCATCAGCCCACGCCTCTCGGACTCTCAAAGCCAATCCAAACAGGCTACTGTATGTAGCTGTCAGGGACTTACCTCCTCCATGCAGCCGTCCTCCTCCATGTCCCTGGATCACCGCCGCGCTTCCCGCGCTCGTGCACGCGCTCCAGAGGCGCCTGCGTGCACGTGAATGGGTCTGGCGCCAAACGGACACTTTAAAAAACTGTGTTTGTTTTCAGCTCATTGCTGCCTGATCTGCAGTTAATGCTTCATCCCTACCTGAGACCTGTACTCTGATTACCTGCTTGGAATACCCGTTTGAACTCTGACTTTTGCTTGCCTGACCATCCGTACCTCTCCAACCCTCTGACCCGGCTCCTGTTTGACCATCCGCCTGATTGAACTCTCGTTGCCAGACCTACCTGCTTGCTTCACCGACTACTCTTCAGCCATCTGCCTGTATACCTTCTGCTTACCTGTTATGACCCGGCTTGTCCGACCCTGCTGTTCCAGTTGATGTCTATTCCACCAACTTACCTTCCCAGCTTGTGCCGCAGTAGTCGCAGCTTCTGTGCGGGTCGCTGACCCTTCCTCCGCTTCAGAGTCTTCAGCATCTCCTACGTCTTCACATCAGAGGTATTCGCCCATCTGCTTCTACTCTACATCACCCCGGCACTCCCACCTCCCTGTGCTCCGAGTCTGCTGTTCCCACTTCAGTGGCTCGCGAACCAGGGTCGTAAGAGAGGCTACCCTGCATCAGACTCTGGTATCCAGGTACGTAACAGTAGCCTGCTCGGATTGGTAGAGGTTGTTACTCCAATCCGAGCAGGCTCTGTATTCATTTGAATACATCGCTCACCGGGATTGGCTAATCGGCATATACTGTATGTAGCCGAAGCTGTACAGTGAGGATCGAAAATTCCGGCACCCAAGGTAAACATTTGTAATAATGTGCATAACAAAGCCAAGGAAAGATGGAAAAATTTCCAAAAGGCATCAAATTACAGATTAGACATTCTTATAATATGTCAAAAAAAGGTTAGATTTTATTTCCATCATTTACACTTTCAGAATTACAGAAAACAAAAAAATGGCGTCTGCAAACGTTTGGGCACCCTGCAGAATTTATTGCATGCACTACCCCCTTTGCAAAGCTGAGACCTGCCAGTGTCATGGATTGTTCTCAATCATCGTCTGGGAAGACCAGGTGATGTCAATCTCAAAGGTTTTAAATGCCCAGACTCATCTGACCTTGCCCCAACAATCAGCACCATGGGTTCTTCTAAGAAGTTGTCTAGAAAACTGAAAATAGTTGATGCTCACAAAGCTGGAGAAGGCTATAAGAACATAGCAAAGCATTTTCAGATGTCAATATCCTCTGTTTGGAATGTAATTAAGAAATGGCAGTCATCAGGAACAGTGGAAGTTAAAGCAAGATCTGGAAGACCAAGAAAAATATCAGACAGAACAGATCGCAGGATTGTGAGAAAATCAATTCAAAACCCACGTTTGACTGCACAATCCCTCCAGAAAGATCTGGCAGACACTGGAGTTGTGGTACACTATTCCACTATAAAGAGATTCTTGTACAAATATGGTTTTCATGGAAGAGTCATCAGAAGAAAACCTCTTCTACATCCTCACCACAGAAATCAGCATTTAAACTTTGCAAATGAACATATAGACAAGCCTGATGCATTTTGGAAACAAGTTCTGTGGGCCGATGAGGTTAAAATAGAACTTTTTGGCCAGAATGAGCAAAGGTACGTTTGGAGAAGAAAGGGCAAAGAATTTAATGAAAATAACCTCTGTCCAACTTAAGCATGGGGGTGGATCAATCATGCTTTGGGCTTGTATTGCAGACAGTGGCACAGTGAACATTTCACGAGTAGAAGGAAAAATGGATTCAATAACATTTCAGAAAATTTTGAATGGTAACTTGATGCCATCTGTGGAAAAGCTGAAGTTAAAGCTTCTACAAATGGATAATGATCCTAAACACACCTCAAAATCCACAGGGGATTACATCAAGAGGCGTAAACTGAAGGTTTTGCCATGGCCTTTACAATCTCCTGACCTCAACATAATTGAAAATCTATGGATAGACCTTAAAAGGGCAGTGCGTGATAGACAGCCCAGAAATCTCAAAGAACTGGAAGACTTTTGTAAGGAAAAATGGGCAAACATACCTTAACAAGAATTGAAAGACTCTTGGCTGGCTACAAAAAGCGTGATACTTGTCAAAGGGGGCAGTACAAGATATTAACTCTGCAAGGTGCCCAAACAATTGCAGACGCCATTTTTTTGTTTTCTGTAATTTTGAAAGTGTAAATGATGGAAATAAAATCGAACTTTTTTTGACATATTATAAGAATGTCTAATCTGTAATTTGATGCCTTTTGGAGATTTTTCCATCTTTCCTTGGCTTCGTTATGCACATTAATACAAATTTTTACCCGGGGTGCCCAAACTTTCGATCCACACACTATATATATATATATATATATATATATAGTGTGGGCACTAAATTGGAACAGTCAGGCATGGGTCCATCACATACAGTACATCTCTACATTGGGTATTTGTGTGCTGAATAGCTGAATACTGGGGGTGTTGAAAATGATTGCCGCATCGATGCATCACGATTTTGCACTTCCCGATTCGGCATCGATGCGGGCAGCCAGCATAATCGATTATTCATGACGTCATTCCAGCTCCTCCCCCTCCCTCCGCACAGCTGTGACTTTGCACCGATCGGCTGACTTATCATGGCCGTTCCCAGTCAATGGATGCTGTGATTTCAGCATGCTGGTCCCACCCAGGCTCTCCCTTTCCTTGTGATTTGTACCTGTGGACGCTGGACAGTTAACCCTCTCATCTCCCCGATTGGCGGGTGCAGAGCTTCCATGGGAGTGGCAGAACAATCAGGGTTGCCAAAGTTCCCTGGAGATCCTGCACTGTGGGGGAACCATGCGGTGACAGTTTGAGAAAAAAGACTGATTTCTCCCATCCGTGGGACAGAAGAATCAGTCTGTACATTTAGGGGCAGGTGGCTGCAGCTACTCAGCTACTCTTCTCTGACACTCGTCTCACACACAGCCCAGCAAAGTTCACTTCCCCCTCCCAGATGAACGGAACGATCTATTGCATACAGCTACCCCTCCTCCTTCTCTCTCCCTCTGTGTCTGCCCGGCCCGCCCACTCTCCTATGCCAATGTACAGCTGTGAAGGAGAGCGAGGAGGGGGGTGTGCGCGGGAGATATGAAGAACAGTCAGCAGCCAGCTACTCAGAATCCAAGCTGTGTGAACTTCAATGCCTCGTCCCTGAATGAGTGAGCACTGCATTTTTTTAATTACACATTGGTCACTGAACTGTCCCTTTCTCTCCCCTATCTCCCTCCCTGCTCTGTTTTTTCAAGATCCAGTTAACACCAAGCCACTTATGCAGTCCATATATTGATTGTTTTTTTTTGTTGTTTGGTCATTACACTGGAAAAAAATATCATCCAATTCCCACATCTACACATTCCAGGTGGATGGGGGAATCCACCGACAGTGGGCCAGTGGGCGAACAACCAGGGTTGCTGTCCTGGCACTGTTATTGACATCACTGGTCTCTGTCTCCATGGCAGCAGCAGTGCATTAGAACCCAATGCTGGCTACTTGGTGCATCGTGTCTGCAGTCTCTGACCATCTGATGTATTATGTCTGCAGTCTATTACCATCTCCTGTATCATGTCTGCAGTCTCTGACCATCTTCTGTATCATATCTGCAGTCTCTGATCATCTCCTGTATTATGTCTGCAGTCTCTGATCATCTCCTGTATCATGTCTGCAGTCTCTAATCATCTCCTGTACTATGTCTGCAGTCTCTGATCATCTCCTGTACTATGTCTGCAGTCTCTGATCATCTCATGTATCATGTCTGCAGTCTCTGATCATCTCTTTTATTACGTCTACAGTCTCTGACCATCTTCTGTATCATGTCTGCAGTCTCTGACCATTTCCTCTAGTATTGTTTTTTGGAGGGGGGGGGCTGAAACTCCTCTAAAATGTTGTCTGCTGTGTTTGGACTTTGCTGCATGCAGAGTGTTTTTTTTTTTGTAAGAACAGATAAAATAAATAAAATGGAGTTCTCCTGACTCTTGATGCATCGTGATATTGAATCGAATCGTTGACATGATAATCGTAATCGAATCGTGAGGCCAGTGAAGATGCGCACCTCTACTGAATACACATTGGCATATTTTAATGCTAGATAGAAGGTAGATAACGTATGAAATATAGGGGGCAGACCATTGCTTAATATGCAAGCATATGGAAAGGAAAGACTCACAAGGTAGGCACACATCAGATAAATTCCTTACTGAACTGTTCTTTCACCAGGGTTGAACACAGAATTGTATGCTTCTGCCAAAAAGTCTACAATGGAAAAACTTGTAGAGAGTTTATAAAAAGAATAGGAGAACATTTGTCCAGTATAACAAGAAAAGACCGCAATTGCCCAGTAACAGAGCAGGACCGAGGATCTGTGTGTTTTTTTTTTAAACCAAAAATCTGTAGAAGAATACATTTTGGCCTAAACTGAGTAAAAATGTTAAATGGAAAGTTTCCCTAATGGGGCTTTAGGCCTTGTACACACGATCGGACATATCCGATGAAAACGGTCAGCGGACCATTTCCATCGGATATGTCCGATCTGGAGTTTGGTCCGATGGCGTGTACACACCATCGGATCAAATTCGCCGCCGCCGGCGGACGGCGCGGTGACGTGGCGGTGACGTTGACGCCGCCACGTCACCGCACCAGGAAGTAAAACACTTCCGCACATGCGCCGAATCCATTCGGCGGCGGTGCGGGACGACATGTCTGCTGGTAAGTGTACTAACCAGCAGACATGTCGGGCGGACACATTCCCACCCGATAGATTTCAAAGCATGCTTTGAAATCTGTCGGGTGGACAAATCTGTCCGCTAGCCCATACACACGATCGGAGATGTCTGCTGAAACGGTCCATCGGACCGTTTTCAGCGGACATATCCGCTCGTGTGTACGAGGCCTCAGACAGCTAGGTAACGCAATCAAATAATAGAGTAAAATGTTATTTATTGGAAGAATAATCCAGTAGCATGAATAAAATACAGTAGGATTTATCTGTGCCAATGATACAGTATAAGTACAGTACAATTACAATTTAATGCAGTATAAGAACAAATTGTGCACATCGTCACATAGCATGGGCTATGCAAGCCCCGATGCGTTTCGACCTCTGTTCGGTTTCCTCAGGGGGACAATTGGTTCTAAAAAAAAATATGTACATACATTACATTACATATTTTTAAAGTTTCGAAAAACGTCATACATGTTATTGAATAGATCATGATGGTATATTTACCACTCAACGGTGAAATACCTATTCATGTGACCAGAGGTACTGTTGATGAATCCAGGGGGCTGGATTGCCACCCACATCCCCCCCAAAGCACCACCGAAGGGAAAGGAGGACCGCCCCAAAGGGGCTTGCAAGGAGCCACACAAAAAACATCCACTGAAAGGAGGAGGAGTCGGCACCTGTGAAGACCACCCAGATATTAGCCATGTGTTGGTAAAATGATTAGGCTAGAAAGGGTAGACTCAAGCATATTAAGCCATAAATATAAGTTTAAGTTTAATTATAAACGTTTCTGAATGTTTGTATGCCCATATAGGTATGAGTAAGAACTAGGTATCATTGGCGTCCCATTGGGGATAACTAGCCAATGTTAAAAGTATTGGTTAAAGTAATATAGTGGTATAATGGTCCAGAAAGTGGTATAAGTGGGTGATAATGTGAATGAATATGGTGGTGGCCAAAAAGTGCAAAGGTGTGTCAGGGAGACTGACAGTATACAGTCAGACAAAGCAATATGTGCTCAGTGATGTTGAAGATTAAAGAAATGCCTTAGGGTAGGTGAAACATTTATTCTAGTGTCAGGGTGTGCACCAGCTATATGACCAGAAGTAGTGTTGTCAAAGACTGAAACAAAAGTACCATCATGATTTATTCAATAACATGTATTACGTTTTTCGAAACTTTAAAAATATGTAATGTAATGTATGTATATATTTTTTAGAACCAATTGTCCCCCTGAGGAGACCAAACAGAGGTCGAAATGTGTCGGGCTTGCACACCCAATAGCCCATGCTATGTGATGATCATTTTTAAAAGGAATCCGTTAACTTTTATGTCTCTATACCCTGTAAACAGTCATTTCAGCCCAAATGTTTTTTTCCTTTAGTGACCCTTTAATATAGCCCCTACCAGTGGGTGTTGCTGTAAACTTTGTGGTAATTTATTCCAAGGAATCCATGGAAGGAATCTCAGGTGTAGTGGTGATGAAACCTCCTCTAAGTTGACCCAATCCTTCCGTTCCTTGTGACAATTCCAATCCAGGATTCTGGCCATGTGTCCCATGGTGATATAGTTTAAAGTCAGGAGGACCTATACCCCCTCCTCTTTAGGTTTTGCAAGGGTGTCAAGCTTTATACGTGTTTTTTGCCCCCTCCATTTTTCAGTGACTCTAATAATATTAAAACTTTGTAATAAAAGCAGGTGCCATGGCATTCAATTATGCATTCAGAATTGCATAGGTAGACCAGGTATTTGACACTGAGTGCAATATGTGTTTAACTAGAGCCTTACATTTCTGAAATGTTGACATCTTATTCTGGGGGGAGGAGAGTTCTGTGGTTGAATTGTGTAAGATGCTGATTTCCATTGCTCCATTTTTCTGTCATAAGCATAAAAACACCTTTCATGATTCCTGCATTATCTAATTTGAATTTTTTTGTTTCCAGCTCTATGCTCCACCCCAAGTCCCCCTACGTCTCCCACCTCCCCAGCTCCACAGATTGTCCCCTTCTCTTCTGGACACTCGGCTCTAGGTGGAGACAACAACAGCAGTGACAGCGCTGCGGAATATGGGACGAACATCATGTGTGTCTGAGTCAAAGTGTAAGATTTTGCTTCCCCTTTGATAAAAAATAAATAAAGAATAAAAATTGTCATAGCAGTATATCATTTGAAGGAGAATAACAAAAAATAACTTTATTAAATATATATGTAAATTGGACAAATGTATGTTTAAAAGTGACCTTTTCCCTTAGCATGATGCCCTACTTTCTAAAATGGGAATGAGGGATGCCTCAAAAGGGAAAGTATGTAGGCATAGGACACCACCCCTGTCATGCCCCCTTAAAGGAAAATTGTACAAAAAAATTATTTGTTAAACCCACGAGTGCTTTTTATTACCACTGCTATTCCTTTATATTGGCTTTTGGAATTTACAAATGCAGCAATTTAGAAATTGGATGAAAGGTTTAACGCTGGAAAGCACTTTTCGATAGATAAATAGTGCATTTTATATACAAATATATAGATCATACCAAAATGAGGGACAAGTAAGGAGGAGGGACAGATGGACTTTGTTCCAAATCAGGGACAGTGCCTCAAAATCAGGGACAGTTGGGAGGTATGCTTGTATGTTATTTATGTACATAAATGAAATGCATTTTGTTGATTTTTCACAGTCAATTTCTTGTGAAGTTCAGATTAAAGGACAATTGCAAATAAATACCAATGTTTTGAGATTTATGAATCCCCCCTCCTCCAAGCTAAACCACCCAACCCTCTTCAGATCCAAACTCGCTTTGTTCAAGTTGCCTCCAGTGCTTGTTTAAATCATTCTCACAAAGCTTCTGTGCACTGACCACGTCTGTGCAGGTAGCTCACCATAGACATCCTAGGCATCTCTGACTTTTTAACATGATCCTATAAAAGGAAGTTGAATGGTCAAGGAAAGTATGCATAGAGAGTGGGGGAAATGTGTGGGGGGGGGGGGGGTAGATTTCTTTGGTATTAAAATACATGAGAAAAAAAAGCATTTTATAAACAATTATGAAGGGCTTTTCTTACCTGTGTTGGAGGTTATGTTTGCATACATTTCTACTGAACCTCATGTGCAAGGTCAGATAACTTCCTAACAAATAAGTGGCACATAGCCTGATTATCTGCTGAAAATATTATATCACTAAGTTTAGACTGGTCTTAGCTTTTGTAGGAACTATTTCAGATCTATAAAACAGAAAGGAGAAATATGCATTGTTTCAAAATTGGCAGGTGTCCTCAAAAGCTCAAATAGTCAAAAATACAGCTTAGCCAGTAAAGATGGGCCAAACACCCCCTGGCTTGGTTCACGCCAGAACTTTTAGTCATCGCAAAAGTTTGGAGCCGAACAAAGAAACCCATTAAAGTATTTGGGATCCGAACTGGAAAAATCAAAAACAAAAAAGTTTGTAAAAAAAGATAATTTTTAACCACTTGCTTACTGATCACTTAAACCCCCTTCCTGCCCAGACCGATTGTTAGCTTTCAGCGCTCCGCCTCTCCCTTGTGCTCTCCACCTCCCCCTGTGCTCTCCAGAACCCCAGTGCTCTTTAACACCCCAGCCCAGTGCTCTCCACCTCCCCCCTGTGCTCTCCACCTTCCCAATGCTATACGCTGCCCCCCCCGTGCCCTTCACCTTTCCCCCTGTGCTTTTCACCTCCCCTGTGCTCTCTACCTCCCCCCATGCTCTACGCTGCTCCCTGTGCCCTCTGCCTCTGCCCCTGTGCTCTTTTCAATTCCCCCTAATTCTCTCTATCCCCCCCAGTGCTCTCTATCTCCCCCAGTGCTCTCCAGCCCCCCTCTTCTTTCCACCTCCCTCCTGTGCTCTCCACCTCCCCCCAGTGCTCTCTATCCCCCCAGTGCTCTCCAGCCCCCTCTTCTTTCCACCTCCCTCCTGTGCTCTTTACCTCCCCCCATGCTCTACGCTGCCCCCTATGCCCTCCGTCTCTCCCCCTGTGCTCTCCACCTCCCCTATGCTCTATGCTGCCCCCTGTGCCCTCTGCCAATCCCCCAGTGTTCTCTAGCCCCCCCAGTGCTCTCCACCGCCCCCTGTACCATCTGCCTCTCCCCCAGTGCTCTCTAGCCTCCCCAGTGCTCTTCAGCCCCCCCTGTGCTCTCCACCTCCTCTTATGCTCTACGTTGCCCCCCCCCCTGTACCCCACACCTCTCACCCAGTACTCTCCAGCTCCTCCATTGATATTCTCCTACTCCTTGTGCTCTCCACCTCCTCCCATGCTCTCTGCTGCCCCCTGTGCCCTTCGCCTCCCCCCCGTGATCTCCGCCTCCCCCATGTGCTCTTTGCCTCCGTGCTCTCTTGCCCTCCCTGTGCTCTCTGCCCCACCCTGTGTTTTTGCTTCCCCCTGTGCTCTCCATCCCCCCTCTCCCTATGCTCTCCAGACCCCCATGCTCCATGCACCTTTTGCTGTCCTCTTCCTCCCTGTGTTCTCTGCCTCTCCCCTGTGCTCTCACCCCACCCCCTGTTCTCAAGGTTCCTTCCTGTGCTTACTGCCCCCCCTGCCCTTTCCCTGTCCTCTCACCCCCTGCACCTGTGCAGGGTTTCCCCCTTCCCTCTCCCGGGGGATCCATGAGGATGGAGAGTGGGGATGGGCCAGTTAAGGTGTCATGGGCTGCTCATTCCAAAATGCCTGGGCCTATTTTTTGTCCCAGTCCGGGCCTGGTTGAAACCCTGCGCATTGTCAATAGAACAGGTCAGGCTTTTGTTTGCACAAGAAATAGCTTTATCAATAGCAAGTACCCCCCATTTCTTGGTGAAACCTTCCTTCATAGGATAAAGGAGGAAAGCTTAGGAGGAGAAAACTGTTCGTCTGGGTGAACCCAGTCATCATACATCAGTTTATCCAGCAAGGGATGTACCAGAAAGGAGCATGCAGCCTGCAGGGACTTCCAAGATCCCAAAGAGGAAACAGAGGGCCTAGAACAGGGGTGGGCAAACTTTTTAACTCGAGGGCCGCAATGGGTTCATATATTGGACCCGGGGGCTGGACCAAGAGTAGATGGTATGTGTGAATTAATATAAATTTAATTTAAATTTGTAACATTAAATGTTTCGATTAATTTAAGGTAGAAAAGCATAAAAATAGTAATTTTACAAAACTGCAATTGATGGCACAGTGGCTGTGTTTGATGGCATGGCACAGTGGTGACAATTGATGGCACAGTGATTGCTTTTGATGGTGTGGCACAGTGGTGACAATTGATGGCACAGTGATTGCTTTTGATGGCATGGCACAGTGGTGACAATTGATGGCACAGTGATTGCTTTTGATGGCATGGCACAGTGGTGACAATTGATGGCACAGTGGCTGCGTTTGATGGCATGGCACAGTGGTGACAATTGATGGCACAGTGATTGCTTTTGATGGCATGGCACAGTGGTGACAATTGATGGCACAGTGGCTGCATTTGATGGCATGGCACAGTGGTGACAATTGATGGCACAGTGATTGCTTTTGATGGCATGGCACAGTGGTGACAATTAATGGCACAGTGGCTGCATTTGATGGCATGGCACAGTGGTGACAATTGATGGCACAGTGATTGCTTTTGATGGCATGGCACAGTGGTGAAAATTGATGGCACAGTGATTGCTTTTGATGGCATGGCACAGTGGTGACAATTGATGGCACAGTGGCTGCGTTTGATGCCATGGCACAGTGGCTGCATTTGGCATGGCACAGTGGTGACAATTGATGGCACAGTGATTGCTTTTTATGCATAGCACAGTGGTGACAATTAATGGCACAGTGGCTGCATTTGATGGCATGGCACAGTGGCGACAATTGATGGCACAGTGATTGCTTTTGATGGCATGGCACAGTGGTGACAATTGATGGCACAGTGGCTGCATTTGGCATTACACAGTGGTGACAATTGATGGCACAGTGATTGCTTTTGATGGCATGGCACAGTGGTGACAATTGATGGCACAGTGGCTGCATTTGATGGCATGGCACAGTGGCTGCATTTGGCATAGCACAGTGGTGCCAATTGATGGCACAGTGGCTGTGTTTGATAGCATGGCACAGTGGTGAAAATTGATGGCACAGTGGCTGCATTTGGCATGGCACAGTGGTGACAATTGATGGCACAGTGATTGATTTTGATGGCATGGCCCAGTGGTGACAATTGATGGCACAGTGGCTGCATTTGGCATGGCACAGTGGTGACAATTGATGGCACAGTGTTGCCTTTGATGGCATGGCACAGTGGTGACAATTGATGGCACAGTGGCTGCATTTTATGGCATGGCACAGTGGTGACAATTAGGGATGAGCCGAACACCCCCGGGTTCGCTTTGCACCAGAACGTTCGATCAGACCGCGGGTTCGCACGAATATTTCGAACCCCATTGAAGTCTATGGGACCCGAACGTTCAAATTCAAAAACGGTCCTACCACTTGAGGCCCGCGCTACCGTCGGATGACGGCAACAGCGCGGGCCTGAATAGCCAACATGCCGTCGTTTGAATAGTCACATGCCGTCATGCTGTACAGCGCGCTGCGGGGAAGCCCTGTGTTGTCCGTGTCCCTTGGACACGGCCAATCACAGATCGCGGCAAACGGCCAATCAGAGCGGCCGTTTGTGATGCGATCTGTGGGCGAATGAGAGATGATCTCTCATAGATCATCTCTCATTGCCGGCTCACACAGAGACAATTTCCTGTCTCTGGAGGGGAGGAGCCCGATCTGTGTTCCTTCCTACATAGGGACACAGATCGGTCACCCCCCAGTCACCCCCCCTCCCCCCACAGTTAGAACACACCTAGCATACACATTTAACCCCTTCCTCACCCCCTAGTGTTAACCCCTTCAATGCCAGTCACATTTATACTGTAATTAGTGCATATTTATAGCACTGATCGCAGAATAAATGTGAATGGCGCCAAAAATGTGTCAAAAGTGTCCGATGTGTCCGCCATAACGTCGCAGTACCAATAAAAATCGCAGATCGCCGCCATTTCTAGTAAAAAAAAAATAATAAAAAATAATAATTCTCTCCCCTATTTTGTAAGCGCTATAACTTTTGCGCAAACCAGTCGCTTATTGCGATTTTTTTTTTTTTTTTACCAAAAATATGTAGAAGAATACGTATCGCCCTAAGCTGAGAAAAAATTTTTTTTTTTTTTTTAATTGGGATATTTATTATAGCAACAAGTAAAAAATATTGTATTTTTCTTCAAAATTGTCACTCTTTTTTGTTTATAGCGCAAAAAATAAAAATCGCACAGGCGATCAAATACCACCAAAAGAAAGCTCTACTTGTGGGGAAAAAAGGACGTAAATTTTGTTTGGGAGCCACGTCGCACGACCGCGCAATTGTCAGTTAAAGCGACGCAGTGCCGGAAGCTGAAATTTTACCTGGGCAGGAGGGGGGTGTAAGTGCCCAGTGTGCAAGTGGTTAAAGACCAAAATTCAATTAAATGTTGGAAAACATCATTCAGAACCCGGGTCTTGCCCCAGGGAACATGTATCAATGGAATTTTTTTTTTTTTAAAACGGACGTTTTTTCCAGAGCAGCCATTTTAATGATGCTTAAAGTGAAAAAAATCCTATAAATATCACACCTGCTGGGTGTCTACAGTATAGTAGTGGCACGTGTTTAGAATTGTCCCTGCTCAACATGAGAGGACTATAAAAAAAAAGTAATTAATGCTACTTGTGCAAGTTCTGTGTGGCAACATTATGTTGAATATTTTAGCGGTGGTGGGGGGCCATTATTGTTTTGTGAAAGAACATTTTTAGAAAAAAGGGCACCCCTCAAACATACTGTAATTGGAGCGCAACAAGGAGCCACGTGCAAAGTATTGCATCAAAAATGGTTATTAGGCCCCCTCTGTTAAACAGGGGCTGGAAAATTGTGCCTTGGGCACAACACAACACTTGCAACCCCTCCCAATAACTCCAATTGGAGCGCAACAAGGAGCCATGTGCAAATTATTGCATCAAAAATTGTTATTAGGCGCTCCTGTTAAACAGGGGCAGAAAAATTGTGCCTTGGGCACAACACAACACTGCAACCCCTCCCAATAACTCCAATTGGAGCGCAACAAGGAGCCACGTGCAAAGTATTGCATCAAAAGTTGGCTAAGAATATGCATGCATCATACATGCTAGGGGGAGTTCAACTGGGGGGATCTGTAGTGGAGAAGGATCTGGGGGTTTTAGTTGATCATAAGCTCAATAATGGCATGCAATGCCAAGCTGCGGTTTCCAAAGTCCTTTCTTGTATTAAGAGAGGTATGGACTCCAGAGATAGAGATATAATTTTGCCCCTGTACAAATCATTGGTAAGACCTCATCTGGAATATGCAGTCCAGTTTTGGTCACCAGTTCTCAAAAAGGATATCGGAGAACTGGAGAAAGTGCAGAGAAGGGCAACTAAACTGATAAGAGGCATGGAGGAGCTCAGCTATGAGGAAAGATTAGAAAAACTGAATTTATTCACTCTTGAGAAGAGGAGAATAAGGGGGAATATGATCAACATCCCCAGATGAAGGCAGTTGCCGTAACGCGTAGGGATTGACGGACACCTGGAGTGACGTGAGGATCCGGCTTATGCCGTTTGTTTTTAAGCTGTTTTTTATTCCTTTGATATAAGGAGATTACTTTTATTAAATGATCGTTGTCTGATATTACTACACTATGGGAGTCTCTCTTTCTTCACTTTTGTTTCCTGAGTTGGTATAGTTATATTTTTGGCTCTATGAGGACCCCGATGTCTGCCAACCCAGCATACCTGACAAGAATATTGGAGATACCTGAGGGTATTTGATGCAGTTATTTTGTGGCAGTGAGGTGAGAGGCCTGTGAGGCTGTTTTTTCCCACTGAGTGGCACCCACACGAATACTGTGAACACTGGACGACACACGGACTGTTGTTTACTTACACCTATTCACTCTGGCACTTTATGCACTTTTGGACTTTAATATACAGATTTCTATATAGATTTCACATTTATATCCTATTTAAGGCACGTGTATTTAATTTGGTTATCTGATTTGGATACTACATTATTATCTTTTAGTAGCGCAAGATCATTTATTATCACATGATTGTTATTTTGTGTTATGTAAACACTCTTAGGTTTTGCAGCAACTGTTATATAGATATATTTATTGCTATTTTATTTATATAGAGTTTATTTGCACTTTAATTGCTCCACTTAGCGAGAAGGCATACACATATCATATGATCAACATGTACAAATATATAAGAGGTCCATATAGTGAACTTGGTGTTGAGTTATTCACTTTAAGGTCAACACTGAGGACAAGGGGGCACTCCTTACGTCTGGAGGAAAAGAGATTTCACCTCCAAATACGGAAAGGTTTCTTCACAGTAAGAGCTGTGAAAATGTGGAACAGACTCCCTCCAGAGGTGGTTCTGGCCAGCTCAGTAGATTGCTTTAAGAAGGGCCTGGATTCTTTCCTAAATGCACATAATATAACTGAGTACTAAGTTTTGTAGGTCTTTGATCCGAGGGAAAATCCGATGGCCTCTCGGGGGATCAGGAAGGAATTTTTCCCCCTCCGGTAGCAAATTGGATCATGCTCTGCTGTTTTTTTTTGCCTTTCTCTGGATCAACTGTGGGTATGGAGTTGGGTGTATGGGATGTACTGTGTTTTATTTTGTTTGTTTATTTTTTTTTATGGTTGAACTGGATGGACTTGGATGTGTCTTTTTTCAACCTGACCAACTATGCAACTATGTAACTATTTAACTATGCAACTATGTAATTAGGCGCCCCTGTTAATTAGGCGCCCCAGGGGCAGAAAAATTGTGCCTTGGGCACAACACAACACTGCAACCCCTCCCAATAACTCCAATTGGAGTGCAACAAGGAGCCACGTGCAAAGTATTGCATTAAAAATTGTTATTAGGCGCTAGTGTTGAGCGGAATACGCCATATTCGATTTCGCAATATTTCACGAATATATAGAAGAATATTCGTGAAATATTCGTTAATATCGAATATTCGTGATATTTTATGAAAAAAAATTTTTTGCAAAATTTCGCTAATGCGAATGCGAAATTGATTGCGAAATTCTCGTCCGCGCATGCGCGCGAACAACACGCTACCTTAAAGAAATGTACACTTACACTAACTACACTTACTACTAACTACCACATCCACTACCAGCGTTACCTCTACATGCAGAGCCTGCTTGCCCTCGTGACTCTCTTTATTGTCCTTCCAGACATATTTATGCGTTCAGGTGGTATGTAACGGCACAAGCGCAGTCACACCAACTGCGTTCAGGTGGTATGTAACAGCACAAGCGGAGTCACACCAACTGCGGGCAGGTGGTATGTAGCAGCACACGTACAGTGACACTAACTGCACTCAGGTGGTATGTAACAGCACACGTTCAGTGACACTAACTGCGCTCAGGTGGTATATAACAGCACAGGTGCCGTGACACCAAATGCGCTCAGGTGGTATATAACAGCACACATACAGTGACACTAACTGCGCTCAGGTGGTATATAACAGGACACATACAGTGACACTAACTGCGCTCAGGTGGTATATAACAGCACAGGTGAGGTGACACCAAATGCGCTCAGGTGGTATATAACAGCACACGTACAGTGACACTAACTGCGCTCAGATGGTATGTAACAGCACACGTACAGGGACACTAACTGCGCTCAGGTGGTATATAACAGCACAGGTGCGGTGACACCAAATGCGCTCAGGTGGTATATAACTATCTATCTATCTATCTATCTATCTATCTATCTATCTATCTATCTATCTATCTATCTATCTATCTATCTATCTATCTATCTATCTATCTAACCACTGTGGGCCAGATTCAGGTAGAGTTACGCTGGAGTATCAGTGATTCTCCAGCTTAACTCACACTTTGAGCCGGCTTATCTGTTTTCTGTATGCAGAAAACAAGATACGCCGGGATTGAGTTCATATACGAGCGGCGTAATTGTATTTCGCCGTCGTATCGGAACTGCGATTTTAAAATGGGCGCTCAGGGCGTTCCCGCTGATTTACGCCGAGAATATGTAAATCAGCGAGAGACGCAATTCACGATCGTACGCGGGCCCGACGCAGTGACTTTCCGATGTTTCCGTAAGCGATACGCGGCTTAAAGAAAAACATGCCCCCTAGGTGGAGTATCCTATGTTAAGTATGGCCGTCGTGATCGCGTCGAATTGAAAAAGTTTAAGGTTGTTTGCGTAAAACGTCCGTGAATGGGGATTGACTTAATTGACGTTCACTGACAGAATTTGGAGCATGCGCACTGACAGTCGACGCATGCGCAGTACGTTCGCCACGGGGTCGCGCCTAGTTTAAATAATACACGCCCCCTACCTGCCCAATTTGAATTCCGCCGGCTCATTTTCGCTACGCCGCCGCAACTTTAGGAGCAAGTGCTTTGTGAATACAGTACTTGCTCCTAAAGTTTCGCCGGAGTAACGTAAATGACGAATAAAGATCCGCTCTCCTACCTGAATCTGGCCCTGTGTCTCTATCTATCTATCTATCTCTCTCTCTCTCTGTCCATCTGACTGCAAAGCAAGCCGAAACACACTACACGAGGCAGCCCGGGTGGGGTGTGTGCTAAAGCCCTGAGCCCTAATTGGCCAAAGCACCCAGGCTTTGGCCAATTAGGTCTCTTCGTTTTTTGGGCGCTGTGATTGGCCAAGCATGCAGGGTCATGGTGCATGCTTGGCCAATCATCAGCGCGCAACGCCGCAGTGAATTATGGGTCATTCGAATTTGGCGCGAACGACCTGATTTGTTCGTTTGACGAACGATCGAACGGCCAATGTTCGATGCAAACATGTGTTGGCATCGAACACGAAGCTCATCCCTAGTGAAAATTGATGGCACAGTGATTGCTTTTGATGGCATGGCACAGTGGTGAAAATTGATGGCAGTGGCTGCATTTGATGGCATGGCACAGTGGCTGCATTTGGCATAGCACAGTGGTGACAATTGATGGTACAGTGATTGCTTTTGATGACATGGCACAGTGGTGCCAATTGATGGCACAGTGGCTGTGTTTGATGGCATGGCACAGTGGTGAAAATTAATGGCACAGTGGCTGCATTTGATGGCATGGCACAGTGGTGAAAATTAATGGCACAGTGGCTGCATTTGATGGCATGGAACAGTGGTGACAATTTATGGCACAGTGTGTGTTTGATGGCATGGCCCCACAGCTCTGGACCCCCTGCATGTTACACAGACACCCTTCAGTTTACACCCCCTTCAGTGCAGACACCCCCCTTAGTGAAACCCCCCTCCCTATTCAGTACCTCATATCAGCGCAGCGACGATCACAGCACATGGACAGAGGGTCCCCTCCGTACACACAGAGAGGAGGGGGAGGTGGCAGAGGCTTCACTCGGCTGTGCCTGTGTGCCAAGCACTGCTATCAGGCCGTGGCTGTGAGAGGAGTGGATGGATGGTTTCCCGCGGTGTCACCCCCGCAACCCCCCCTCCTCTTGTACCGCGGCACTGGGCAGGCAGATAAATGTCACTCCGACCCCCCCAGTGTGTGGCGTCCTGCCCCCCACTTAGTATGCCTCTGGTTGAATGTCCCTTACATTGGTGGTCAGTGGGAAGAATGTCCCTTACATTGGTGGTCAGTGGGAAGAATGTCCCTTACATTGGAGATCAGTGGGAAGAATGTATCTTACATTGGTGATCTGTGGGAAGAATGTCCCTTACATTGGTGATCAGTGAGAAGAATGTCCCTTACATATGTGGTCAGTGAGAAGACTGTCCCTTGCATTGGTGATCAGTGAGAAGAATGTCCCTTACATTGGTGGTCAGTGGGAAGAATGTCCCTTACATTGGTGGTCAGTGGGAAGAATGTCCCTTACATTGGTGGTCAGTGGGAAGAATGTCCCTTTACATTGGTGGTCAGTGGGAAGAATGCCCCTTACATTGGTGGTCAGTGAGAAGAATGTCCCTTACATTAGTGATTAGTGGGAAGAATGTCCCTTACATTGGTAGTCAGTGGGAAGGATCTCCCTTACATTGGTGGTCAGTGAGAAGAATCTCCCTTACATTGGTGGTCAGTGGGACGAATGCTCCTAACATTGGTGGTCAGTGGGACGGATGTTCCTTACATTGGTGGTCAGTGGGAAGAATGTCCCTTACATTGGTGGTCAGTGGGAAGAATGTCCCTTACATTGGTGGTCAATGGGAAGAATGTCCCTTACATTGGTGATCAGTGAGAAGAATGTCCCTTACATTGGTGATCTGTGGGAAGAATGTCCCTTACATTGGTGATCAGTGAGAAGAATGTCCCTTACATATGTGGTCAGTGAGAAGAATGTCCCTTGCATTGGTGATCAGTGAGAAGAATGTCCCTTACATTGGTGGTCAGTGGGAAGAATGTCCCTTACATTGGTGATCAGTGGGAAGAATGTCCCTTACATATGTGGTCAGTGAGAAGAATGTCCCTTACATTGGTGGTCAGTGGGAAGAATGTCCCTTTACATTGGTGGTCAGTGGGAAGAATGTCCCTTACATTGGTGGTCAGTGAGAAAAATGTCCCTTACATTGGTGGTCAGTGGGAATAATGTGCCTTACATTGGTGGTCAGTGGGAATAATGTGCCTTACATTGGTGGTCAGTGGGAAGAATGTTCCTTATATTGGAATTCAGTGGGAAGAAAGTCCCTTACATTGGTGGTCAGTGGGAAGAATGTTCCTTATATTGGAATTCAGTGGGAAGAATGTCCCTTACATTGGTATTCAGTGGGAAGAATGTCCCTTACATTGGGGGTCAGTGGGAAGAATGTCCCTTACATTGGGGGTCAGTGGGAAGAATGTTCCTTACATTGGTGGTCAGTGGGAAGAATGTCCCTTACATTGGTGGTCAGTGGGAAGAATGTCCCTTACATTGGTGGTCAGTGGGAAGAATGTCCCTTACATTGGGGGTCAGTGGGAAGAATGTCCCTTACATTGGTGTTCAGTGGGAAGAATGCTCCTTACATTGGTCTTAACTTCGATAGGGTCTCCTATCTATACAGTGTGGGGCTGGTCTCCACCACCCACAAAATAAACAACAACGCAAACCTTTTTCTTGCAATGTCTTTAGAGAGCTCCTCACACTCAGTTCCCTCCTCAGTGTCCCAAAACCAGAGAGCTCCCGTCTGATCTATTCCTGGTTGTTTTTAAGGTCCACCTGACATTGAACTCCAGTGGACCCAAATATCCGGACCGGAACACAAGAGGCCGTAAAACCCGGCCCGGATTCCGGTTCAGCTTCTCAAAATAGAACGTATGCGTGGTGAAATATATCTATGGTCAAGTATCTCACCTCGCATACCGTCACAACATTTAAAAGCAAAATCAAAGGATGAGGTAAGTAAAGGAGGACTGCACAAAGGTAAAGGAAGTTATTTAGGGAAAATGATTTTACCTTTACAACACCTTTAATGATTAAAGAGAGGCTTTAGAAGTACTGAAGGAACACTGCTTGTATGTCCTAAAGATAATATAGTGGTTATGGCGAATGGGATTTGTGAGGGCTTAGCAATTCAGCTATTCAGCATTCCCACGTATTTTCCTCAGGAAATGCATATTCTAGTTTTAATTTTATTCCGTACGTTTTTTGGCTCTGCGTAACTTCGCCATACTTTCAGCGATTAAGACCATTCAACTTTTAAAATGTTCATCTCATTTAGCTAACGATGGGACTTCTTCAAGTTTTTTTGTGCTATTTATACTTTTTAAAATATTAAGCTTTTAGTCGCTTTTTTTTAACATTGAAGTCAATGAGAACATGCTTTTTCCTGCTTCAAAACTCATGCCGTACAAAATGTATCTTCTCCTTCATACTTTCACTGTCAGACACCAAACAAACTTTACCACGGTCACAAAATATTCAGCTATCCGGCTATGACTTTTCAGATTGCTTTTTCACAAAAACTATAAAAGATTTCAATTTACGTTTAGTGACTTTTTCAGAAAATGTTATCGATTTAACAGTCTTCCTATGGAGAGCTGATAGAGTGAGTCATGTGACCTTTAGAGTGTGAGTTTTGAAAAAACTCGGATTATCTATAAAAAAGGGGGAACAAATTGCTCTCACACCAACAAGATCTACTTGTCATACACAATTTATATATCAAATGGAAGGTATTTTTGTCTGCTTTCAGGCAATGTGATCAGTTTTGTGATGCGCATTTTACTTTTCGTTGCTGGAGCTTCTAAAGGACAAGAGTTCCAAAATTTTCCCCATAGGCCTTCATTATAACGCGCTTTCAAAATTTGTTAGTAAGACACACAAAGATACTTTTTTCTAAATCGCGGACATGGCCACATTTTTAAGTTTATCAACATAAATTTCATATCGATGCGTTCACAAGGGTCTTGTCTTTTATACGGTGAAGTCGCTGTATCGATCGCATGTATGGTTGTGGATTTATTAAGGTTTGTTTGAAGGGTTATTTCACTTATTTTGTGTGTAGATAAAAAGCGTTTGTAATGGTAATTCTTTCCCTAAATAGCTTCCTTTACCTCAGTGCAATTATCCCCCTCACTCACCCGGGGGAGGGGAGAAAACCTCTTGAGGGGGGAGGGGCGACCAGGAAGCCAGGACGCTCTGTACTTTGCAGATAGAGAAAGGAGCTGTGTGTTAGTGGGCGTCCTGCTCACCCCCTCCCCCCTCAAGAGGCTTTCTCCACACCAGGGAAAAAGCCTTGCACTACTGTGTGGAGTTACAGACAGAAGAACATGAAGTGAGGATTTCTCAGAAGAAATAAGGACATTTAAAAGCAAAATCAAAGAATGAGGTAAGTAAAGGAGGACTGCACTAAGGTAAAGGAAGTTATTTAGGGAAAATGATTTTACCTTTACAACACCTTTAATGATCAAAGAGAGACTTTATAAGTACTGAAGGAACACTGCTTGTATGTCCTAAAGATAGTATAGCGGTTATGGCGAATGGGATTTGTGCGGGCTTAGCAATTCAGCTATTCAGCATTCCCACGTATTTTCCTCAGGAAATGCATTTTCTAGTTCTTATTATGTCTTAATAGTATTATTCCGTACGTTTTTTGGCTCTGCGTAACTTCGCCATACTTTCAGCGATTGAGACCATTCAACTTTTAAAATGTTCATCTCATTCAGCTAACGATGGGACTTCTTCAAGTTTTATGTACTATTTATACTTTTTAAAATATTAAGCTTTTAGTCGCTTTTTTTTAACATTGAAGTCAATGAGAACATGCTTTTTCCTGCTTGAAATCTCATGCCGTACAAAATGTATCTCTTCCTTCATACTTTCACTGACAGACACCAAACAAACTTTACCACGGTCACAAAATATTCAGCTATCCGGCTATGACTTTTCAGATTGAAATCTTTTATAGTTTTTGTGAAAAAGCAATTTACGTTTAGTGATTTTTTCAGAAAATGCTATCGATTAAACAGTCTTCCTATGGACATGGCTCAGAGTGAGTCATGTGACCTTTACAGTGTGAGTTTTGAAAAAAATCGGATTATCTATAAAAAAGGGGGAACAAATTGCTCTCACGCCCACAAGATCTACTTGTCATACACAATTTATATATCAAATGGAAGGTATTTTTGTCTGCTTTCAGGCAATGTGATCAGTTTTGTGATGCGCATTTTACTTTTCGTTGCTGGAGCTTCTAAAGGACAAGAGTTCCAATATTTCTCCCATAGGCCTTCATTATAACGCGCTTTTAAAATTTGTTAGTAAGACACACAATTACACTCTTTTCTAAATCGCTGACATGGCCACATTTTTAAGTTTATCAACATAAACTTCATATTGATGCGTTCACATGGGTCTTGTCTTTAAAGCGGTGAAGTCGCTGTATCGATCGCATGTACGGTTGAGGATTTATTAAGGTTTGTTTGAAGGGTTCGGTAACTCATTTGGTCTGTGAATTAAAAGGCGTTTGTAATGGTAATTCTCTCTCAGTGCAATATTCCCCCTCACACACCTGGGGGGGGAACCTCTTGAGGGGGAGGGGCGACCAGGACACATACTTTGCAGATAAGAGAAAGGAGCTGTGTGTTAGTGGGCATCCTGCTCGCTCCCTCCCCCCTCAAGAGGCTTTCTCCACACCAGGGATAAAGCCTTGCATTACTGTGTGGAGTTACAGACAGAAGAACAGGAAGTGAGGATTTCTCAGAAGAAATAAGGACATTTAAAAGCAAAATCAAAGGATGAGGTAAGTAAAGGACGACTGCACTAAGGTAAAGGAAGCTATTTAGGGAAAATTATTTTACATTTACAACACCTTTAATGATCAAAGAGAGGCTTTATAAGCACTGAAGGAACACTGCTTGTATGTCCTAAAGATAGTATAGTGGTTATAGTGAATGGCATTTGTGCAGGCTTAGCAATTCAGCTATTTAGCATTCCCACGCATTTTCCCTTAGGAAATGCATTTTCTAGTTTTATCCTTTATTATTCCGTAAGTTTTTTGGCTCTTCGTAACTTCGCCATACTTTCAGCGATTGAGACCATTCAACTTTTAAAATGTTCATCTCATTCAGCTAACGATGGGGCTTCTTCAAGTTTTTTTGTACTATTTATACTTTTTAAAATATTAAGCTTTTAGTCGCTTTTTCAATGAGAACATGCTTTTTTCCTCTTAAAATCTCATCTGCTAGCAAAACTTTCAGCTCCTTCATACTTTCACTGACAGACACCAAACAAACTTTAAAATGGTCACAAAATATTCAGCTATCCGGCTATGACTTTTCAGATTAATATCTTTTATAGTTTTTGTGAAAAAGCTATTTACGTTTACTGATTTTTTCAGAAAATGTTATCGATTAAACAGTCTTCCTATGGAGACCTGCTAGAGTGTGTCATGTGACCTTTAGAGTGTGAGTTTTGAAAAAACTCGGATTATCTATAAAAAAGGGGGAACAAATTGCTCTCACGCCCACAAGATATACTTGTCATACACAATTTATTAATCAAATTGTAGGTATTTTTGTCTGCTTTCAGGCAATGTGATCAGTTTTGTGATCCGCATTTTACTTTTCGTTGCTGGAGCTTCTAAAGTACAAGAGTTCCAACATTTCTCCCATAGGCCTTCATTATAACCGACTTTTAAAATTTGTTAGTAAGACACACATAATAAATAATAATTTTCCCTAAATAGCTTCCTTTACCTTAGTGCAGTCCTCCTTTACTTACCTTTACTTACCTCATCCTTTGATTTTGCTTTTAAATGTCCTTATTTCTTCTGAGAAACCCACACTTCCTGTTCTTATGTCTAACTCCACACAGTAATGCAAGGCTTTTTCCCTGGTGTGGAGAAAGCCTCTTGAGGGGGAGGGAGTGAGCAGGACACCCACTAACACACAGCTGCTTTCTCTTATCTGCAAAGTAGAGAGTGTCCTGGTCGCCCCTCCCCCTCAAGAGGTTTTCTTCTCCCCAGGTGTGTGAGAAGGAATATTGCACTGAAGTCAAGGAAGCTATTTAGGGAAAGAATTACCATTACAAACGCATTTAATTCACAGACCAACAAACCAAACCTTAATAAATCCACAACCGTACACGCGATCGATACAGCGACTTCACCGTTTTAAAGACAAGACCCTTGTGAACGCATCAATATGAAATTTATGTTGATAAACCTAAAAATTTGGCCATGTCAGCGATTTAGAAAAGAGTGTTGTTGTGTGTCTTACTAACAAATTTTAAAAGCCAGTTATAATGAAGGACAATGGGAGAAATTTTGGAACTCTTGTCTTTTAGAAGCTCCAGCAACGAAAAGTAAAATGTGGATCACAAAACTGATCACATTGCCTGAAAGCAGACAAAAATACCTACAATTTGATATATAAATTGTGTATGACAAGTAGATCTTGTGGGCGTGAGAGCAATTTGATCCCCCTTTTTTATAGATCATATGATTTTTTTCAATACTTACACTCTAATGATCACATGACACACTCTAGCAAAGCCCCATAGACAAACTGTGAAATCGATAACATTTTCTAAAAAAATCAGTAAACGTAATTTGCTTTTTCACAAAAACTATAAAAGATATCAATCTGAAAAGTCATAGCCGGATAGCTGAATATTTTGTGACCGTGGTAAAGTTTGTTTGGTGTCTGTCAGTGAAAGTATGAAGGAGGAGATACATTTTGAATCACATAAGATTTTAAGCGGTAAAAAGCATGTTCTCATTGACTTCAATGTTAAAAAAAGCGACTAAAAGCTTAATATTTTAAAAAGTATAAATAGTACAAAAAACTTGAAGAAGTCCCATCGTTAGCTGAATGGGATGAACATTTTAAAAGTTGAATGGTCTCAATCGCTGAAAGTATGGCGAAGTTACGCAGAGCCAAAAAACGTACGGAATAAAGGATAAAATTAAAACTAGAAAATGCATTTCCTGAGGAAATACGTGGGAATGCTGAATAGCTGAATTGCTAAGCCCGCACAAATGCCATTCACCATAACCACTATACTATCTTTAGGACATACAAGCAGTTTTCCTTCAGTACTAATAAAGCCTCTATTTGATCATTAAAGGTGTTGTAAAGGTACAATAATTTTCCCTAAATAGCTTCTTTTACCTTTGTGCAGTCCTCCTTTACTTACCTCATCCTTTGATTTTGCTTTTAAATGTCCTTATTTCTTCTGAGAAACCCTTACTTCCTGTTCTTCTGTCTGAAACTCCACACAGTAATGCAAGGCTTTTTCCCTGGTGTGGAAAAAACCTCTTGAGGGGGGAGGGAGTGAGCAGGACGCACACTAACACACAGCTCCTTTCTCTTATCTGTAAAGTAGAGAGTGTCCTGTTCGCCCCTCCCCCCTCAAGAGGTTTTCTCCCCCCCCCAGGTGTGTGAGGGGAATATTGCACTGAGGTAAAGGAAGCTATTTAGTGAAACAAATACCATTACAAATGCCTTTATTCACAGACCAAATGAGTTACCTAACCCTTCAAACAAACCTTAATAAATCCACAACCGTACATGTGCTCGATACAGCGACTTCACCGTTTTAAAGACAAGACCCTTGTGAACGCATCGATATGAAATTTATGTTGATAAACTTAAAAATGTGGCCATGTCAGCGATTTAGAAAAGAGTGTCATTGTGTCTTTTAATGGCAAAATTTAAAGTCGGTTATAATGAAGGCCTATGGGAAAATCTTTGGAACTCTTGTCCTTTAGAAGCTCCAGCAACGAAAAGTAAAATGTGCATCACAAAACTGATCACATTGCCTGAAAGCAGACAAAAATGCCTACAATTTGATATATAAATTGTGTATGACAAGTAGATCTTGTGGGTATGAGAGCAATTTGTTCCCCCTTTTTTATAGATAATCCGAGTTTTTTCAAAACTCACACTGTAAAGGTCACATGACACACTCTAGCAGCTCTCCATAGACAAGCAGTGTAATCGATAACATTTTCTGAAAAATCACTAAACGTAAATTGCTTTTTCACAAAAACTATAAAAGATATTAATCTGAAAAGTCATAGCTGGATAGCTGAATATTTTGTGACCGTGGTAAAGTTTGTTTGGTGTCTGTCAGTGAAAGTATGAAGGAGGAGATACATTTTGAATCACATAAGATTTTAAGCGGGATAAAGCATGTTCTCATTGACTTCAATGTTAAAAAAAGCGACTAAAAGCTTAATATTTTAAAAAGTATAAATAGCACAAAAAAACTTGAAGAAGTCCCATCGTTAGCTAAATGAGATGAACATTTTAAAAGTTGAATGGTCTCAATCGCTGAAAGTATGGCGAAGTTACGCAGAGCCAAAAACGTACGGAATAAAATTAATAAGAACTAGAAAATGCATTTCCTGAGGAAAATACGTGGGAATGCTGAATAGCTGAATTGCTAAGCCCGCACAAATGCCATTCACCATAACCACTACACTATCTTTAGGACATACAAGCAGTGTTCCTTCAGTACTTATAAAGCCTCTCTTTGATCAATAAAGGTGTTGTAAAGGTACAATAATTTTCCCTAAATAGCTTCCTTTACCTTAGTGCAGTCCTCCTTTACTTACCTCATCCTTTGATTTTGCTTTTAAATGTCCTTATTTCTTCTGAGAAACCCTCACTTCCTGTTCTTCTGTCTGTAACTCCACACAGTAATGCAAGGCTTTTTCCCTGGTGTGGAGAAAGCCTCTTGAGGGGGGGGAGTGAGCAGGATGCCCACTAACACACAGCTCCTTTCTCTTATCTGCAAAGTAGAGAGGGTCCTGGTCGCCCCTCCCCCTCAAGAGGTTTTCTCCCCCCCAGGTGTGTGAGGGGGAATATTGCACTGAGAGAGAATTACCATTACAAACGCCTTCTAATTCACACACCAAATGAGTTACCAAACCCTTCAAACAAACCTTAATAAATCCACAACCGTAGATGCGATTGATACAGCGACTTCACCGTTTTAAAGACAAGACCCTTGTGAACGCATCGATATGAAATTTATGTTGATAAACTTAAAAATGTGGCCATGCCAGCGATTTAGAAAAGAGTGTAATTGTGTGTCTTACTAACAAATTTTAAAAGCGCGTTATAATGAAGGCCAATGGGAAAAATTTTGGAACTCTTGTCCTTTAGAAGCTCCAGCAACGAAAAGTAAAATGTGCATCACAAAACTGATCACATTGCCTGAAAGCAGACAAAAATACCTACCATTTGATATATAAATTGTGTATGACAAGTAGATCTTGTGGGCGTGAGAGCAATATGTTCCCCCTTTTTTTTTTATAGATAATCCGATTTTTTTCAAAACTCACACTGTAAAGGTCACATGACTCACTCTGAGCCATGTCCATAGGAAGACTGTTAAATCGATAAAAGTTTCTGAAAAAATCACTAAATGTAAAATGCTTTTTCACAAAAACTATAAAAGATATCAATCTGAAAAGTCATAGCCGCATAGCTGAATATTTTGTGACCGTGGTAAAGTTTGTTTGGTGTCTGTCAGTGAAAGTATGAAGGAGGAGATACATTTTGTACGGCATGAGAATTTAAGCAGGAAAAAGCATGGTCTCATTGACTTCAATGTTAAAAAAAAGCGACTAAAAGCTTAATATTTAAAAAAATATAAATAGCACAAAAAAACTTGAAGAAGTCCCATCGTTAGCTAAATGAGATGAACATTTTAAAAGTTGAATGGTCTCAATCGCTGAAAGTATGGCGAAGTTACGCAGAGCCAAAAAACGTACGGAATAAAGGATAAAATTAAGAACTAGAAAATGCATTTCCTGAGGAAAATACGTGGGAATGCTGAATAGCTGAATTGCTAAGCCTGCACAAATCCCATTCACCATAACCACTATACTATCTTTAGGACATACAAGCAGTGTTCCTTCAGTACTTATAAAGCCTCTCTTTAATCATTAAAGGTGTTGTAAAGGTAAAATCATTTTCCCTAAATAACTTCCTTTACCTTAGTGCAGTCCTCCTTTACTTACCTCATCCTTTGATTTTGATTTTAAATGTCATTATTTCTTCTGAGAAATCCTCACTTCCTGTTCTTCTGTCTGTAACTCCACACAGTAGTGCAAGGCTTTTTCCCTGGTGTGGAGAAAGGCTCTTGAGGGGGGAGGGGGTGAGCAGGACGCCCACTAACACACAGCTCCTTTCTCTATCTGCAAAGTACAGAGCGTCCTGACTTCCTGGTTGCCCCTCCCCCTTAAGAGGTTTTCTCCCCTCCCCCGGGTGAGTGAGGGGGATAATTGCACTGAGGTAAAGGAAGCTATTTAGGGAAAGAATTACCATTACAAACGCTTTTTATCTACACACAAAATAAGTGAAATAACCCTTCAAACAAACCTTAATAAAATCCACAAACCGTACATGCGATCGATACAGCGACTTCACCGTATAAAAGACAAGACCCTTGTGAACGCATCGATATGAAATTTATGTTGATAAACTTAAAAATGTGTGGCCATGTCCGCGATTTAGAAAAGAGTATCTTTGTGTGTCTTACTAACAAATTTTAAAAGCGCGTTATAATGAAGGCCTATGGGGAAAATGTTGGAACTCTTGTCCTTTAGAAGCTCCAGCAACGAAAGTAAAATGCGCATCACAAAACTGATCACATTGCCTGAAAGCAGACAAAAATACCATTCCATTTGATATATAAATTGTGTATGACAAGTAGATCTTGTGGGCGTGAGAGCAATTTGTTCCCCTTTTTTATAGATAATCCGAGTTTTTTCAAAACTCACACTCTAAAGGTCACATGACTCACTCTGAGCCATGTCCATTGGAAGACTGTTTTAATCGATAACATTTTCTGAAAAAAATCACTAAACGTAAATTGCTTTTTTCACAAAAACTATAAAAGATTTCGATCTGAAAAGTCATAGCCGGATAGCTGAAATTTTGTGACCGTGGTAAAGTTTGTTTGGTGTCTGTCATGAAAGTATGAAGGAGGAGATACATTTTGTACGGCATGAGATTTGAAGCACGAAAAAGCATGTTCTCCTTGACTTCAATGTTAAAAAAAAAGCGACCTAAAAAGCTTAATATTTTAAAAAAAATATAAATAGCACAAAAAAACTTGAAGAAGTCCATCATCGTTAGCTGAATGAGATGAACAATTTAAAAGTTGAATGGTCTCAATCGCTGAAAGTATGGCGAAGTTACCGCAGAGCCAAAAAACGTACGGAATAAAGGATAAAATTAAAACTAGAAAATGCATTTCCTGAGGAAAATACGTGTGAGATGGCTGGCTGAAGCTT